>JAYKKI010000034.1:10552500-10875000 GCA_039881145.1 Druceiella hillmani
AACAGACTTTCATTGCAGTACCGGCATTCCTACTTTAAATAAAACAGTCGAGGACGCATATCAGGCTATTCGGTTTCCATTGAAAGAAGAAATGACTTAAACTTGAATTCATTACCTAACTAAATTATTGCCGTTGTTGTACCTAACTATGAGCTGTTGATGGAAAACATATTCGCATCATCTATTTGTGTAACTCACTGTATTACCAATATAAACCGTATTAACCTGCAAAGCTCATGATGTAGCAAACTCAGACTTTTTATTTCATGCTGTCTATATCTTTAAAAAATCTTTGTAAACATTTACTGATAAAAATTTAATAAAATCATTACTATATATTAATAAAATTTATTTTACACGAAAATTGCAGTTATCTAATCAAACGCTATTATCTATTTATTTCAAAATCTTTAAACCTATACCCAAAAATTCAAATCAGACACATAGATCGTCATTTGGAAGCCTAACATTTCACAAGTAGGGCTGAGAAAACGTAAATTTTTGAAGGAACTGTTCTTATACACAGCTCGGTAGAAAGTGCTAAAAAAATATCTTTAATTTACATATATGGGAATATAATTTTTTTACTTATTCCAATATTTTGTTATGGATTATTAAAGATTCCTACAAGAAAATTTTACTTGCAAAATTCTAAATTTGATTAGTTTAAAAATATGAAAAATCTTAAAGCCATATGAGGTAGATAGACGTGAGGGAATTAAACATCCTTCTTTTTTCACTTGGGAACTATCATAAAATTAATTTTTCCATTTTAAAAGAATATCGTTCAATGAATAAAAAAAATTATATTTATCTGTTCGTGAAATAAAAAGAATAAAAACTTAGATACTTCATTTTAATAACAGCGAGGATTAAATGAAATTCTTGAAATTTCTAAAATCAAATTCCTTTCTTATTGCTGGTCACAAATATTAATTTAGCTTCCTTTGCTTGTTCAACCGAACAAAAGCCCCTCGGGAATAGATATTATTCTGCGAATACCAATGCCAATATCGGCGTTTTTATAATACCTCGTCATTTCAAATATACCCTTATTTCATTCTTATTTCATTGTTATTATATTTTTTTGGAAGTCTGTCATTTCTATTAAAGTTTAGTCAAAACAGTTTTTTGAGTATAAAAATTAATACAAGTATACATTTATCCTCCTAATAAATATTTAAATTTTCATTTTACCAAATTACCAGTATTATCGTCCATAAAATAAATAATGATATGATTTCATTCAACTTTTATCATATACATATATTGATTTAGACATTTCTAGTTTATCTTCATGCATCTCTTACTAAAATCGACAAGTGTAAGAAAATACCTTATACTTGAAGAGTTGTTCAAATTTATGTTTACTGCCAGGAATACTTCTGTAATATGTAACTACTTGTAATATGCATTACGTTATTCAATAAATAAAATTATATTTTTTCATTAGAGGTAATATTTAATTATCACTTTTTTCTCGCAGCTTTCAAAGTTTATATATTTTTATTATTCTAGTAATAATTCCTTTTTTCTATTAATATTAAATTAAGAATAATTAATTATTAAATAATTTTTTATATAATCTTTTAATAAAATGACGCACAATACAATTTTGTTTTTTTCTATATCCAATATTCTTATAACATTATTCTTATTGACTATGTTTGACAATTTATTAATTTTCAACCTTAAATGATTATATTGAGTGAAACTGTCCATTCTTCGTTAATTTGTTTAACCTCTAAAACGTATTGCCATAAGCAATTATACTAAGACTAAAATTTTCAGGATATTTATAAATACTTAATCAATTTTATGCCACGCCGTCCGTTTTTATAAAAGATTCAAACAACAAAAGCCAACAATAGCTAAACGAGACATTGAAATAGTTGACATTTTCAACCTCAATTTATTTCTCGCACATCGCGACGTGACAGCCGCGGTTCGGTCTCTTGATTGATGGAGATTTTAATGAATTTTGATGTGAGCAAGAGGATTTCAGAAGACAAAAAAATGTTCTACTCACTTTTTTAATACTTTATTTAAATATAGTTTATTTTTTTTTTATTTTACTTCACTACTAGGAGCATTATGAAGTAATTCATTTCTAATAAAATAATATCAAATAGAGAGGTTAATTTAAAAAAAATGTAATTTAAATTCAAAATGTATTTACATAAAGGGTCAAGAATATGATAAAATATTTAGTGTAAATTTATGTTAATAAAGTATAATTGCTATTAAGGCATACAGACATTAAGAATGAAAAACGGTAGTAAAACAGAAAAACTCGTAGCTGTTTGTACATAAATTATGATAAAGACTTCGGTATATGTGGATTAATGTATATATATATATATATATATATATATATATATATATATATATATATATATATATATATATATATCGCCACTTCAACCACTTGACCCATGTGTAATACCAAAAATTGTAGAAATGTTTAGATGACTCGCCTAGTTTATAAAATAATTGAAGCTAAGACTTAAAATGAAATCATAAATATGTGTAAATTACCTGCCTGTAAACAATAACACTACGCGTCAGTTTGGCAATATGGCACGCCTATGGGGGGCTGTCAACTCTCAAAATGTCATTTATGCATTTGAAAAAAAAACTAGAAAACACGGGTACATAGTACTTAAAATATAAATATTTCGTTTTAGAATGTTATTACACTTACCTACATTTTATGTTCAAAGTGTTTTCCCGATATTCGACGCATTTTCACAAGGGACTATAATTATTTTGACTTAAGTCATCTATTACAGCTACTGGTATCATTCGAATGTTGCTCCTTCCTAAAATGAGTTAGCACATTTTCTTCCATATTTTGCCGATATTATTGAAGAAGTACCACCTGATATCACTGGAATGATGAGCTTATTCTTATGTATTCTCGTAATTACATTGATAATAACTAGACTAACAACCGAGTTGTTGCCGTTTTGGATAGTGTTCGGCGTACGTTCTGAGGGCTTCGCTAGTATTATAATGTCAGTCGGCATATAATCATAAAACAATTATTATTCACTAGCACTAAAAACGACATGTTCGTGATTCTAGTCACTCGTTATTACAAATTTTTTAACAAAAAATCAATGGATGTTCATCGAAAAAGTCAACTGTCATTCGCAATAATACTCAGTAACTTCTCTTTGAACATTCAAATGCGCGGATTGATCAAAAAAATACGTGAGAATTGGTATATTAAATAATAGATAACCCATAAAAATTTACTTCAAAAACGCAATGAATATGAATTAATTTCGTTAACAAGAAATCAAAAATAATTTATCTAAATGACCAATAAAAAAATATCGTATTAATATTTATTCCGATAGCCTTGTTTTTAATTCGATAATAATATTTTCCATAATCAAATATATGAGCGAATAATAAATGGTTGTTAAAGGTTTTGAAATGAGAATAATTTTGATTTACGAAATGTAAACAAAGTTTACCTTAAAACCCCTTTTTTTGTTAAATTGTACAAGTGAAAGGGATGGTTAAACAGGTGAAGTTCATCAACGGTCTCTAAGAATGGTAATCATGCAACATTGCCACATTTATTACATTTTTCTATATATAAGTTACAGGATGGTGAATTTTCAAGTCAATGGCTTACGACAATTTTGAAATTTAAAGAAAAAAGTATGATTTTAAAAAGAAATAGGCGTATTGCAATCTACACATGAGATTCAATTACGGATTGAAATGGCGTAATTTAATATATTTACATACTGTACATATATGTGTATATATGTATGTAATCATGTATTAGCATTTTTCTAAATTTTGTTAAGCATTTTAAGAGTATTTATTAAGGTTAGAATGAAATATTTAAAAAAAAGACGTTAAGTATTTCATAGTTAAATGTTTAAAGAAATTTATTAAAATTATTTTATGGAACATCAATACTTCTAGTAAAAGAAGTGATGCTGGATTTCAAATAAAAAACAATGAAAGGAAATGAAGTAGGTTAGAGATATTTGACATATTATAAGACATATATGTATATGATACAAGTGGTAAATGTTTATCGATATAGTAAACAAACTTTATAGCTTTTTAAATAGCCAATATTATAGAACATGCCTTTTTGAACAAAAAATATTGTTTTAAATGGGCTAGATTTTGAGTTAAAATTATTTTATAAAGATATATATATATATATATATATATATATATATATACATATATATATATATATATGTATATATGTATATACATATATATATATGTATATTTATATATATATATATATATATATATATATACACACGTGTGTGTGTACATTGTTCGTTTAAATAATTTTTCATAGTTCGCTTCTAATTTTGTGGTAAATACTTTCCAAAGACCTGTTAGGGCCTGAAATTACTTGTAACAATACAAACAAAAATGTAATTTACTTTATTTTTTAATTATATATTAATCTTGAAATTTCAATCAAACCATATCTATCTAAAATTTTCATGTCCTCTAAAATTTCAATTTAAGACGTAAAGCCATGTATGTCAAACCTTTTCAAAAAGCTATTCCAACATACCAACAAAGCGAAAACATATATATTTTTTTACTGAATGTATGTGTTACTTACTTTAATCCAAATATTTAAAGGCATCTCTCACCAAGTACAAGGTTTTCATTTGTAAAAAATTTAAAACCGAAAACACTTTTTAATAATAATTTAAAAATTCAAGCTAACGGGGAGCAAAAAAATATTTAATAATTTAAAAAATTTAAACGCAACGGTTAGAAAAGGACGTCTATATCGAATTATTAGCCATTATTATTAATGTTCATGGTATTTAACGAGAGTGAACGATACAGAAAAATATCCCTACTCTTTCCATAACATTAAATTTAAAATGTTATAAGTCGCTTATTTTTTTAATTTTCGTTTATTTTCGTATATTTCATGACATTTTATTAACAGTTTACAGTTTAAACTCAATAGCAAATTGCGATACTTTTGTATCCTAGGTTTTTGTTTTATATACTTACAAAGACTTTGTTGCACAATAATTGCTCATGACCTCTATGATGACCCGTATTACGTAGATATAAATATTAAAGGAGTCGCCCGAAGAGCGGATGGAAAAAAAATATAGCATTGAAGGATTAAAAGTAATTTTACTTTCAAAATTGATTTCTTTTATCGAAACTTGGAAACTTTTTTGTTAGCTAATTCAAGTCGAATCTAAAATATTTCCCTTCCCAAGGATTTATAAACTGGAGACAATAAGAATTGGTTATGAAAATAGGCAAAAGTAATCGCATACAAAGAAGTTCGTATTGTATATAATATCTATTGTATATCATGCTCTAAGAGCATGTATTAAGCTATGTACTATCAGCTAAGGCCTTTAAAAACGAAGAGTTCTTTGTTGGCCCAAAAAGGTTGGATATAAATATATGTCTCTTTTCATAGTAACGGCCGCATTTGAAGGTTCAACTCCTCTCCTAACACAGATAGAAGGAATTAGACTTTAATGCTTAACATAAGAAGTGATCACGTTTGAAGGAACATGAAAACAACAGAGCTTTGTAATATATTGTACGGTTTTTGCAATAAATTTGTGTCCAAGGATTCATCAGACACGTGTAAGATCTTAAGTCCTTTTCCCACGTTCAAATATTTGTCAAGTGAAATATATAACTTATAATACCACTAACTGTATAATACGTTTCTGGTAAGTAGTCTGAAAAATAGTCTACGAAGCACTTTCTATGTCTTTTTAGTTTTGGGTTGTGTATTCACACTAAACAAAATTTTTGTTATAAACCTGGTATAATTATTAGTATTTATAAATCTCTTTAGTATTAATAAAATATTATATAAATATGAATTACGTAAGTACTAGTATTTTTAAGGTGTCATGCCATAGTGATATAACAATTATGTTTATACTGGGGCTTTGTTGTTTTTTTGTCTTTCTGTTTGTCTCGACAAATCAGATCAGGAATTGCACACCTTACCGATATTAGAATTTACGTATTGGTGTAAGTTACTTTTCGTTTTCAAAACCTCAGGCAACTTTTTTTTGGAGATCAAAAATTTGAGATGGAAAAATAAATTTTTCCTTGAATACTTTAAATCGCATAATAATGCATTAAAATTTTTTTTCAATTTAATTTTTGCGCACATAATTTTTAGTACAGGAGCAAAATATTTGGAAAGAGTATGAATTTTTAAGAGGAATCCTCCCACCGTTTTTTTTATAATGGTTTAAATACTCAAAAAAAAAGTATATAAATCACTTACATTATATAATTACATTATCTTGGTCTACATTTCATAATTCACGGGAGATGAGTTTAAATTTCACTTTTAATTGAAATGTTGTTTGACCGGAATTCAAAAATGATGTTTTAAGACTCAATTCACACATAGAACAGATGATCGTTAGCACCACTGGGCCATACTGGCAATCATTTTATTTCTATTCACACACTTTTGCAAATTTTATTGTGTAATCACCATATTACAAAAAAACTGAGAAATACACAAACCACGACTAAATGGAACTTTTATAATGCAGTATTATTTTTACTTTATTTAAATTCTTTACCGCGACCTAGGTGGGCAATTAAAAAAGATCTTTGCTAATTGACCACCTGAAAATGTTGTATCACAACGAAACCTAGGTCGCGGTTAAGGATTTAAATAAATTAGAAATAATACTACATCATGTAGTTTTATTTAGTTTTGAATTATTGATTTCTACAAAATTAACGCCAAATATATTCTATACTCAAAACCGTTAAGAGCACCAGAATTAATAACATATTTAACAACAATGTTTATTGTGGTGTATCCAACAAGAAATTATGATGGCATGAAAATAACTTTCATGCTAAGTTTATTACATGCTTGCCATGTGTTAACAGTGACACGTTATTTTTACGAGTAAACGTTAGACTTTGGACGCGTTTTAAGAATTTCCGAGTACATATAAGTAACAAAAAAACTTGCTCTTTTTATTTTCTCCTTAAGTGTGATCACTTCCTACAGATATCACTCAAATCGGTGCTTTAAATCCATCTTCACAGAGTATTCGGGTTTGGAAACATTGACACTTAGACTAACACCGGCAAACCTTAATGTTCGATTTCTCCGTTGTTGCTGAGTACTTCGTATTTGAAGATCACAGAGGATTTCTTGTTATTGATATTTACTTTGAAAGCTATTCTAAATACATTAAACGCACGATGAGAATTATTTTTCTGCAAACTACTATGTTTGCTTTCGACTTTAATACTTCTAATTAACATGGTCAAAATTCGCAGGAAAATACTTGTTTGATAAATACGACATTCAATTAATTTCCCCGATCAATTTATTAATAATAAATGTTTCATTCCAATTCATGTGATTAATTTTCCTTCTTCACAGAGGTAATATTTAATATATAACTTTAATTACCCAGTAAATAATAATACATTTTTCGTTAAAATTACTTCAAGTACTTTTCCCCTCTCAATTTTAAACTTTTGCAAAATACTTTCACGAAATTACCAAAGAAAAACTCAATTATTTTGATAAACAAAAGGAATTTTGAAGAAAGTGTCCCAAATTGGTAGTGCTATAAAACAATAGGAAGCGTGTGTACATATAGTAAATAATATTTTTTAGTAAGTGGCAGTTACCTTGATTGTACAAAAATGTCCTTGGAATTAATTATCACAAACCAGGAATTGAAGAATCCCTAATGAATAATGAATGAATAATATCACATAATGTACACAGTATCAGGTAGAAATAGTTTATTCTATCAATTGATTCATATATTGATATAATTTGTGCAAATATGTTTATTCGCGGAACTTTCTACCCTTAGTACTGTAAATTAAATGTTTTTTTCAAATTTACATAAATTTCCATATTTTTTTTTCGCAAAATCTACGAGTTAAGTTAAATTAAAGATATCACGGTTAGATTTTTAATTCCGCCATACACATGATCTATAAATTATTACATAAGGATTCCATATAATAAATGTGTCTATAGATTCAAACAAGGAAAATGAGAAACAAATTTTGTTCCACAAATTCTCTCTCAAAATTTTGGTTTGAAAGTCAATGCTTTTCTGCCATTAAGTTCTGTGATTGGAAAAATATTAAAATATGGGAATTCTCAATGACACGATACATTTTATATTATTTTTTTGAGTATGTGAATGATGTTAAATGTGGAAGGAACAAAACATATTTAAATACTAAATACAAAAAAGTTATTATAACTAATAAAGCTATCATATCTATTAAAATAGAAATCCATACGATCTGATACAAACAGGAAAAAACTAGCAAATTTTTTAAAGTGAAGCTGATGTTTCTTTATATACCATAAGGTAATACCATATTAGTACATTTTATTACAATTACACGTTGGTGATAAATCTTACCGAAATTAAATTCTTCTCTATTTAAAACTTTCCGTTTTTTCACTTAGATTCTAATTTACATAAAAAAATTTCCTTCTGTTTAGCAAAAATAGGAATAAAGATACATATCATAAAATGGAGGAAACTATAGTATATACTCGATACACGTATATAACGCAGCAGTATTATTTACAGCTACAGAAAGAACGACTTTCAATTATTTTCGGTAATCAGACTGTAATTTATCTCGCATTGTCTCCCAACCGATCACTTGAAGGTAAAAATATCTAATTTAAAATTCAATTATAAACGTAATTCTAAAGTTATTTTGAAACTAGCAAGGCAATAACTGAGCTTCACATCTTATTTTATTAAATTCAGTAGAAGGAGGTAAATATAACTCAGCAGCACACTTTATGCCAATATTACTCCGACATATGAGAAAACCTCGCATTTCATCAAAAAATAATTTATTTCTCTTATAGGAATATGATGTGAAATAAAACTATAAATCGTCAGATACTTTGAATATCAATAGATAAATAAATATCCCAAAACTTTGTAATGTGATTTATTAAACTGAACGGTAAATGGTCAATTGAATCAGATGGAAAATGGGTGTGAAATATTTAGTCATGCTAAAGACACCATTCAGCTTTAAATATTGAGATGTTAAAAGTTCACACAAAAAGAAAAGACAAAACAAGCTATTAAACATTATTTCCATTATAATAGATACATGCCGCAGTCCAATTTATTGAAAAACGAATTCGAATACCACTGCGAATTAATAGCGATATTAAAAATAGAAGACCCGCCTTTGGCTTCAAATTTTAATTATAATTATTTCCGAGGGCCGTTACAGTCTTCAATCTCTGCCCATGTAGGCGTGCCTCTGATGAATTTCCATCCTTACTAAATGGATGGGAATAATGTCTAAAAATGGCCTCCCTTAGTTAAATCGGTTGAATGCCCCGGAAATAAATTGAGATTGATTCTGTTTAAATTGTACATTAAATATAGATTTCAAAGGCACATATATCAACTGTAGTCACAATAAGATAATTAAATTTTACCTCTATCTCAAACTATTTTATTTATAACGATCAACATAATTTACTGCAATAAAAATATTTTCTTACAATTGCGGGGGGTAAAGAAGTGTGAATGAATTTATACATTGATGGTTTTTGGAAATTTGTCTCCCAGGTAGATATGCAGAGATGCTGTTTGTAAAATCAGTATGCAACTGTGCTATTGTACTGTTTTGAATGGAACTTCCACTCGTCGAATTCAGCATATAATACTCACACATACTCATAACGCAGACACACACACACATACACACGTGTGCGCGTGTGCGTTGTCGCCTGAACGCATACACGCACGGACGCAACGCCCATATGCACGTACACGTGGTAAAAGCAAAGGTCAACAGCATCAAGGATATATACTTGTATATAAGTAGTAAAGAATTAACGTAGTGTAGTTATGTTAATGTTACAAAAAATAAGGCGTTATCGTCCCACGTCTTCTCATAAGTGGAATAAGTTTAACTTAGTTTTTAGTTAAGTAAGTTAAGTGTTTGTGAATTTTATAACAGAGTTAAACAATGTATTATATATATATATATATATATATATATATATATATATATATATATATATATATATATAAATATATATATATATATATATATATATATATATATATATATATATATAATTACGCTATTCACCGGTGCAATGTAGAAAACATGAATATTTAGAAAAATTCTTCCCGTGCATGAAAAACTGAATGCGTTGCAAAAATGATGGCAACCAAATTAACAACTTTCAAATAAACAACAAAATTAACTATTAATAAACAATTATGAAAACAAAATTACAGTAAAGTATTGTCATATTAGCGAAACGTTACACTGTTTTTAATTTTAAAAAAATATCGTTCGTTTGTTTACGTTTAAAAACGCCAACAAACTTTGCGCTGAAGCACATTTCCTTGTCTAATCTCAATCGATTGGACTAGATACAATTTTTAAGTTGTTACACAGAGGAAGATTGGACGGTTTACATATACTTCAAAGGTACGAAACCCTTGTTTTGAGCTTTATTTAAGAACATTATTAAGACGTCAACAACAAGAGAAGCTCCGCACCAGAAACAATCCGACTTATAGAAATGGAAAATTAATGACGATCCAACTGACTAGAATATAAAGAAACGTAACAATTGGTCTGTTATGTATTTTTGTATTCTAATCTTAAGATATATTTTCTGTACGCTTTGTTTTCGATTATTACTCCAAATGTTCGAATGACTTTGGCATGTTTGGGAAAAAAATCATTCGTTTTTAGATGTGATACTGCCCCCTAAAGTTACAAATCTTTTGCAAATTATACTTGCAGCAATATTTCGAGTCTTTTTTATTAGCATATCAAACATATTTCGAAACTCATTGCAATTTTGGCGACATCGGATTTTCTAATATTATATTCATCTATCTTGCAAAAACAAGTAGAAACTTGCAATGACTGACCAAATCGAAGGCAGTAACTACAGTGCCGAACCTCTAAATGGTAGTTCGTTCATATGGCAGAAAAGCTGGTTAGGCCGGTGAGAGCAGTGCTACAGCATACCACGAATCGTTGCTAATAAAACATTTTAGCCAGGTTATCATGTAATGTTACTCCACGAGCACAGAGTAACACAGATGTCATCGTAATTAATTAGTACCAGGATAACTGTCGACATACTTTGATTTTACAATCAAATTTTAATAATAATAAAATACAATAAACAAAAAAATATTTAGCAAAAAATAATGAATAAAACTACGATTCGTATTCGATTATAATTAATGGTTTTAATGTAAATCGACGTTTAATTAAAATATCTGGTGCAAACGGTTTTCTAAAAATTAATGATTACTTTCTTTATAATTCTTTGCACTGATTTTTTTTGTTTCTAAACATACACATTTTCAAACTTTTTACTTTAGTTATTTCTACATACACCTCAATAGGTCGATTAGATGGTGCTACATTTCTTTTCTCTGGCCAATCATATTCATAGTTTCACAATATCTGTCACATTGGATTCCAAGGAACGTCACGTATTTAGTGATAAAAGGATGGATTTAGTAGCACAGTATACATAAAAATATATTAAATCATTCAAGCATATAAGAAAATAACAACCCAGACATGTAACCCGTTAAGCACCGGAGGCACTAGGAAAGAAAATGAATTCAGAGAAATAATTTATTTACACACAATCATACAAAACATATAGCATAGAGTTAGGCAAAATGAATTTGTTCTTTAAAAAAAAGGATATTTTCGAATTAATAATCCTTCGTAAGTTTTGATGAATTAATCTGGACAGAAAATATTAAACATGATAATTTTCATGATATTTTCAACGTAATGGCCTGCTAACGAAGAAAATTTCTTCATCGCTTACTAAATATTTATGTTATTAATGATTTCAAATAAATATTGCGAGTTTAGCTTATCATTTCAATGGAATTATGTTTATTTTTAACGGCTCATAACAATTTTAATGTTTTCCCGTAGCAAAAAGAAATAATTAACCAAAATATAATACGGTGGATATATACTGCAGATACTGCGTAATAGATACTGTTTTTTCTAAGGTAGACATTTAGCAACATACAAAAAATGGAATTATCTGCCTATTCCAAAGGTTAGGTGTTTGGTTAGATTTAAATATAGAAAAGAACCCACGGTAATAAATAAGGACATATTCCTTGTCATTATCATGTAGGAGGTTGCTAGAAAGTAGCGATAATTACAATTTATGAAAACGTTATAACGAACATTAATATTATGCATAAATGATAAGGAATATAATTACAAATCGCAAGGCTAAGTTTACTAAAGCCAGTAAACGACTTTCATACTTTTAAACGGAAACAAAAGAACTCAAAATTTAGACTGCTCAGTAGAGAGATGAATTAAGTGGCAGTAAGTTCATAAAGTTAATAAGGTCAAAGTTATTCCAAGATTCTGACTAATAACAAATTTCATGTGAATAAAAACTCATACTGAATTTTTTTAATGAGACGTTTAAATTTTAAAAGTATAATTGGATGTATATGATATAATAATTCAATTATCTTCCAAGGATACTCAAGGGTGAAATGCAACTAAATTGAGCGTAATGTGAAATTATTTAACATCAATATTTATTTTAAGAATTGTTATAAAAATGCTGTTATGTAATGTTATTGCCGAGGAGGACGTGGGCGTAATCATTTCCACCGTCTACCCAACAGATTTTAGACAGTTTTAAAATATCACTTCTCATCGTTGGTCATGCCAGATTATTGCAAAAACTAATTAAAGTCGAATTAATAATAAATTAGCCGTTAAAAAGCGATCAAGATATATTGACAGCGATCAAGATATATTCAAGATAATTGAAGGTCCTAATTGAAAGAAAGTTAAATCTGATACTGAATTTAAATATAATATGAATTTTCATAGCAAAGAAAATATGAGTATGTAGATAAAAATATAAATGTAAAAATAGTAGCATTAAAAAAAAATATTTTTAATTATGCTAATTTATTTTCATTAATTAAAAGGAAAGTGAAATGTTACGAAGAAAATATTTATGAAAGATTTATGGAACTGGGAAAAAAGAGGAATGAATCCCATGAAAAAAAAAGCCATTATATTTCGTTTGAATGGAAGTAAGCGTGTGAAGTTATATTTTATTATGATTGAGGTACACAGTAACAACTCTGTTGCATTCAAAAATTGTTGCACTCTCTATACGTTTGTATGTGGGTGTTGGAATACATTGGTGCATATTTCAAATATTTTTGCTTAAAAAGTTTATTCTTCAAATATTTACGCTACGTTTTAAATAACCCATAAAATCTAGATTCAGAAACTACGAATAACATAAAACACACAAAAAGCGACATAAGAAAAAAAATTTTTTAGTCTACTCATTCAAAAATAAAAAATAGTAACATTTTGATACATTTCAATCATTCAAAAACAGAACCGTTACAAGTGAAAAAGAAATAGACATACAGATAGAAGTTGTTTTTATGCTAATCCAGAGAATTATTTATTGTATAATACACATGAATGTAAATATGCAGGCCAAATGTACGCCTAATTTATATTTATAGCGTCATTGATTATATAATGAACATATTTTTCAATGGGAAATATTTTCTAATTAATAAACTAGGATATAGTTCGATTTAATTTTCCGGTGTCAGCTATTATAAGTACGACCTTATCGGGTATTACATTAATGCAATTTATAAAGTAGTTTATAATAACATATGAATGAAAAAAAATCAGATTAATAAATATTACAAAGAGAAAATACGAAATAAATCAAAAATTCAAAATAAATCAAATGTTGAGTCATTCAATTACATAGGCTTCTAAGAAAATGCCGTAACCATACTATTTTGTCTCGTGATAAATGAAGCCGCCGTTATAAAGAGATTTAATAAAGTTAATAGTAAAATCGACTGTATTAAATTTCTTCTTAGCAGTTTTTTCCGCTGCAGATGACTAAAAATACATTTTCATTTTACTTAGTTCTTCTACTTACCTTTTGTACTCCTCAATTTTATTGCAAAGCCACTCCCGACATGGCAAATTAAACTGATTATTTTTCTCTCAAATTATTTGTTATTACAATACTATTTTATAAATTGTAATTGTGCTGCAGCAAAAAGTTCGTCACTTAATATTAATCAAAATACTTAAATAACTTGTAAGGGATATTAGTTATTTGATCCCCCAAGCATAAACGAGTAAAACTCACACTACGAGGTTTCCTGATTCGTTTAGGCCCATATGAATATTCAAGGGTACATATTATTCCTATCAAGCTACTTACGAATTAATTGTTCACAACATAAATACATTATCAACAATTTCCTTTTTTCAGAGGCCTAAAACATGGTGCATATTTAGATAATATTATTCTTCACTACATAAGCATAAAAGTATATAAATATGTGTCCCAGTGTGCCAAACTTTTACAGAGGTAATAAATACACTTTTTAACAAATGAAGTTATTTTTGCAGTCGGTTTATTTCACTTACGTAGAGTTCTCATGAATCTTTCACAGACCCAACTACGCTTCATAACTTGGTCGACTATTACTCATAAATTCGTATAACTAATTTAGGTTTGATAATTTTCCTCCTAATTTCGTTATATATTCTACTATTGTATTTTCAAATATTAAAAAATAGCCGTTTACATGGTAGGGCTCTAAAAAAAAATTACTTCTTTCAAACTTAACATTTGGGAAACTGAAAGTTTTTATAACTTAGAGTTTCATATTGCAAAAACATCTACAAAAAAAATATGTATACACACACACGTGCGCTCGCATGCACGTATGTATGCAAGCACGCACGCACGCACGCTCGCACGCACGCACGCAAGCACACACGAACACACACACACACACATATATATATATGTGTGTATATGTATATGTATATATATATATATATATATCTATATTTATATATATATATATATATATATATATATATATATATATATATATATATGTGTGTGTGTGTGTGTGTATATTCTACATAATTATATGGGAGAAGAAATTGGTTACGTTTTTTGTTCTACTTTAGTTTTTGTGATATAATGCATGCTTGTTTCTTAAATATAATTAAAGAGCTAAATTTTAGTAAGAAATAAATCTGTACATTATGATCTGAAACCCAAGGTGTTATTGTAATGTATCTAAAGATTAATTATCTATAATTATAGCTAATTTGGTTCAACAAGCGCATAATTTCATCTCATTAGAATAAAGATAAGTTAATGTACCATATACATCTTTAAAATAACATTTCAATTTACTCATCACTTATTACTTTCTTAATCAAGTTACTATTTTTTTTTATTAAAGGAAAGTTATCGGTAAAATTTAGTATCATTTTTAAAATCGGATTTAATACAAATAGTTTTGACATGGTTTCGCATAAAATATTTTACCTTCCTTCAGAGTTTGTGTCACATTTGTTGTAAATATTGATTTTTAAACAATAGAAAACATTAAGAATTGTATTGCCCTTAAATGCTTAAAGTTTTAATATAAATAAAAGTATGTACACATTTTCTTTTATTTCTTCATTAAAAATAAAATGTTTTTACTCATGCAATGGAAGAAAGGACTCAAATTGATTTCGCATTGCACAACTTATTTTCACCATAGATTTGTCATTGCTAATAGAATATTACACACTTATTATGAAATATTTCATGTCTTTAATATGTTAGTATTGAACCCTTGTTAACTAGAACCAACACGAAATAAAATATTTTTTTGAAATGTTTGCCTACGATTTTGACAGTATAGACTACTTGGTTTAATTATAATTATTTGTGAGAGTGAGAGTTGTAGTCAATATTGCGATCGTTAACAGATGGACGCCATCTTGTGGCTAAATTAACGTCAATATAATTTTTAAAATTGGAAGTAACACATATAACTCTAGCCAGGCTTTGCCCAAAATATTTTTAATTTCTTTATAGTTTTTGTTACATTTCTTGTAAATATTTTTTTCTGAACAATATTAAAGACTTTATGAGAAATGTGGGCAACACGTAATTCAGTGCGAATAATGTTAACTTGGAAAACACTTGGGTACTGAATACAGTGTGTACGATCATTCACAAATCAGGTGCTTCGACAATCATGTAGATATTACCCAATTGCATACAATTCATTCCAGAGAAATAATTGTAATTACTACATTTAAAGTTCAAGAATATTTATATTTATCTCAGACACTTTTCTGAAAATCCACCACAGTTTTTTAAGTTAATTTTATGATTTATAGGCCACAATATAAGAAAAATAGGTTTAGAACTAGAAAAAGTTGCAGCAGAAATTCTTGGGGCAATATTACAAGAGAAAACCTATTTTCTTCTGTCACTACATTTTTCTGGTAGAGAGAAATATTTTTATGCATATGGAGATGTAGTGTAACTGGAAACGGAGATATAAGATTCGTCATCACTTTCAAAATATTGCAAACGATGTTAAAATTTACGATATCTTCAGTCTTCATAGTCAGTTTTAATTTATATTGAAAACAAACACTATTCTTTTTCTTTGACAATAAAGTGGGTGTATAAATTATATGTGCTTTTGAATGAAGTAAAATTTATATTAAGCCAAAAATAAAAGGAATTTCATACTATAAAATTAAGTATACATACTAAATGACATGTTTAAAATTCCAAGATATTAGGTTTTTCGAGCCTTAAACGTCATTTCTCTTATTCTAATTTTAGCTACATTCATGACAACTTAGGAATTGAAGTGGAGAGTAAAGTAAAAGGTTTCACAAGAATATAAGTGAAATAATATGTAGGTACTGAATTAAGAGGAATTCAAGCATATTGGCAGATTACTACTGAATGCCGATAATGTGATGATTCAAATAAAGTTCATAAGGTAAAATCGCTCATCAGAAGTTTCGACAATAAAATGGAAGGTTTTACAAAACTCCTTAATGTTTTAAAAAACTTATTTGCATATAGGGATTCTATCTAATAAAACACATAAACAACATATTTATTTTCTTTTATTATATGTTTGTTTACTTGGGTAACATGTTTGGAGAAAATATTAATTTGCAGGGTTGTCTGATCTAAGGTTGAATATTTTTTATCCGCAATGAGGTTTTGAATTCCGGAGCTTTACCGCAAGTATAATCAACACAGTTGGTTTATACACACGCATATCACCGGTTCACAAAATTTTAACTTTGTCGTGCCACAAGGACTTTTTTAATATTTTTTACCTTCATATAAATTATGAGCTGAAGTATTGATCACAATTTAAAAAACAGACGAGTTTATTATTATGATGTAGAAAATTTCACTGTTTTAATCGATATCCTAACAGTTTTGTCGGCTTTTTTGATTAATTTATATTCTGACCCAAATCGTTTAGGTGTCCTTGAGTTATTAAGTGTGGTTTGGTTTGAATTTCTTCAAACTCAGAATCATCATCCTTATCGACACATTGGCTTGAAGTGGACGGTTGTGAATTGTCAATCTCAACGGACGCAGATGCAAATGGTATCGAGGCGAAAAAACAAGTGTCCACTTTTGCTTTTCACTTGAAAGCTCTCCAACTTCATTTAAGATGAATAAGTTTCCAATCCATACAACTTTCTGAATTATTAATTCTTGACCGTTAGGTATATTAGAAAATAATATATCATTTAAAAAAAAAGAATCTCTCTCTCTCTATTAAGTATCTCTCTCTCTCTATTATATTTTCATAAAAATCTTTTAATCAGGATACTTTAAATTCGGCATAATCAATTTCTTTGAGATACACAGGTCATCTAGAATACCGTTTGAATATAAAGAGCACAAAAAATATATTTTGTCAGCATTTTAACAGCATCCACTGAGAAATATGCACCAAAATAGGCAAAAAAAATTTTCCCCTCACCTTATTTAAAAATTTACTGAACCAAAAATCATAAAAAATCATTGTTAGTAGCTCTGAGTAGAAAATTACAAAAAAAAACTTCAGATATTACATTAGGTCTTTCGGTTTTCGACAAATTCACACCTGATAATTTCATATCTGGCTATATATATTAATTTTAAGTATAGTATACAGAAATATAAAAGCATATATATATGGTATAAAGCATGAAAATATTACAGGATATTTAAATCTACTAAAATATTATATAATGGCATTTTAATATCTTAGGTATGGATTTAATTAAATTTTTTCAAATCAGAAATTCTAAAATATTTTGCTAAATCAATTCAAATTTGGAAATGAATCCCATCCAAAAGCGTCCGCCGGATCACATCAGTTGTATAGAGAACCGCGGGGCATGTTGCCTCACTTCCCTCAACTGCTTTTCCTCTGCGGTTACTAGACACCCCAGGTACGTTGGCCGAAAATAAGTCGACCTTCCTGTACCTTATAATGTTTAATCATTATTCCTTGATTTCTCTTAATTTTTTATTCATGCTCTGCCTCTGTGAACGATAGTATGATGACTTACGAGTTATAATTTTCCTGAAAGTATGGACTTCCCAACATATCATATTTAGAAATTGGATTTTAGCAAGAACATTGGATGTTAGCAGGTATCAGCGAGAACAATACGACAAACACACAAATATTTCCGTTTTATATTTTAATATTATTGTGACAGATTTTCTAATATGAACAGTTTTCTGTTTCAGAAATGAAAGACGAAAAATTTGTACCAAATATTACTTTTGTTGTAGTTTTTTCATGGGTAAACCATGAAAAAATGTATATGACTCATAAAATCTGATTGTCACAAGCATTCCGTATCACATGATTCAACTGTAGTCTTCTTCGTTTAACTAACACATAGCATAAATAATTAAAACGTTGAGACTACCGATAATAAATTGATCGTAATTATTATGTAAAGAAAAGTATTAATACAAAATGCGGTCACGGTCTCACTTTACCTGGGGCGAATAGGTAGATTTAATTTACTGTTTAAAATATAACAGTAAAACCAAATACATAATTTGGGTATTTGAACTATCATAATAAAATTAAGGGAAAAGAAATAGTGGAATTCAAAGTTTTTTCAAGAATTTTAAATCTTTTCAGAATTTTAAAACTTTTAAAATTTACGTAAATACAACTTTCTCTGAAATCTAATACAATAAAGATTAGTTAGTGAAATCGTTATCAATATTCAAAATCTTTCAGCGAGGTGAAAAAACATGTGTCCACTTTTGCTTTTCAGTTGAAAGCTCTCCGACTTATCTTACTTGAATTAGAAGTTATATGTTAAATCGAACGGAACACTCGTTTTATATTTATTAATTTCCAAATGTTTTATATTTATTAAATTCTATATACTCGTTTTATATTTATTAAATTCCAAACCTCGAGATAAACATCCATTGACACTAAAATTTTACAATTATGTTAATGTTATTGAATACTTGTATTATTGAGTACAAGTATTTAATCTTGTATTCAATAATACAAGTATTTAATTTTCTAATAAAGTATATAATTTTTTTATTAAGTATATATTTTTCTATTCGATACACCAAATTGTGAATTAAACGTAGAATTATTATATTTTATGTTTTTGAAATATAAAATACATTAACATGTTAACTTGATTTATAACTATTGCGCTTGAAGTAATTCCATAATGAAGGAAATTTTAAGTCAAAATTCTGAAAAATTAGGCTTAAAATATTCACCAATCGAGAGGAAATTATATATAATCGTATTGAAAGCGTATTTATTATAACGAGATTTACTGTAATTAATACGAAGTGGGATTAGTATTCGATAGATATTATCATAATTATCGTTACGTTGAGATAAGGGATCTTACGCTCCAATTACTGTGTATCGGGTATTAAAGCTTCTACTGAGTTAATGTTGGAAGGATATCCATTAAATCTGGTAAGATAATTCTATTCATGCAAAAAGTTAAACGATATTTTAGGTTACCTACTGAAATTGTTTTCCAAAAATAATATACTTTTCAGCAGCTTTTCAATGTAGGCCGTATCTCGATAAAGATAATGTCCTTTATTAAAAAAAAATTTTTTTGTGGTATATTGGAGATAGCATTATTGTTTCATTATTAAGATTGTAGAATGATTAGATTGGGTAATTTTAAGTTTTAAAATAACATGAACTGAGTAATGTATATATATATATATATATATATATATATATATATATATATGTATATATATGTGTGTGTGTGTGTGTGTATACATACATATATTTGTATTTGTGTGTATGGTTGCGAAGAAACTCAGGTATGAAAATTTATGAAATAAATATATTTGAAAATTGCTAACATGCCCAGTTTTATTTAATTTACTTATTTAAATCAGTCTTATTTTCATATCTGAAAATTAAGTCTGTAATTTGTTTTAAGTTTAGATATAATTATTATACAATTTAAACTTACCTCTACAAACATACATATTTTAACAAAAACTAAGACTAACTTTACGAAACTTAAATCATTCAAACTTTATGTAAAGTTAAAATATCAAGTATAAATGGAGATAAATATATTAATCCTCAGCTAATACCGTTTATTGAGTTCCTTGGTAAAGTATCCAACTTCGTTATATTCAAAACTAGGTGCTCTTACTGTAAATTAATTATAAAGCCTCCATTGATCGTAACTTGACGTAACTATCTTAAGTATTATCTAAGTTTTAATTTATTATTCAGTTATGTTTAATCATTCATTTTTATACTGACTGTATCCCATCAATTTTGTTTCTGTATTGTTTATTTTAATGCATGTACAAAAGGGATTGTACGAATGAATATGAACTTTATCTTTTATCAGCACATAATGAATCATTTTTTGTTCATTTTGAATGGGATTTAATTTGTGTTTCGGCAACATAATTACATAAGTGTCATTTTACTGAAATGTTATTCTGAAAATATAATAAATAAACAGTAACTTATATTGGTTCAAAAGCAGTGAAATTGACAATGTAAAAATAAAAAATATAGCAATATTAATAATAATTTCGGGACCCGCAAAACTTGTTTAAATAATATTAATTCACGATAAATTTATCTTGATGAAACTCAAAGTTCTAGTGTCCAATTCCTAACAACGTTTCACTCTTGATCCATACCATCGAAAATTTGTTTAACCGCATATTAAAAAAATTTTGATGTAAATATTCTGATAATTTAATTAACCTTATGCGGGCATATAATATTAAGGATATAAAATAAGTTCCTTAATAAACAATTTTAACAATAATGATATTATTTATTAAAATAATTTAATTATTTTCCAATGATTAGCGCCATGAATGGTTAGGGTCAATAAAGACGTTAACGGCTACGCCACCCGCCTAAGCGGCTATCATGTAAATATTAATTGTTTGTACGTTAACTGAAAATATAATTATCTTTAAAACTGATATTTAGCAATTAAATAAGTCACATATACCATACATTTAGTTTTAAAGATAATTATATTTTCAGTCAACGTACAAACAATTAATATTTACATAATAGCCGCTTAGGCGGGCGGCTTTTTCAGATATTAATGTAAATGTATGAGATGATTTTTTCAAGTATTTCTTCCTAGTATTTTTAAACAATCATGAGACTTTCCCTGTTCTTCATTTGACTATTATCCTTTTTTTAGCTTATCTACGTCACAAAAACTTAAGTACAGACGTTTCATTCTTGATACTATGTTCTTTGTAGTTCTTCGATGCTGCCTAATTATTTGTGTTCATAGGTATTTCTCGATATCCCGGGATCAACATCCGTAAGACGTAATATTTACAATATATATAGTATCTACAAAAATAATATTAGATATCTTGTCATCCATTACCTCATAGTATTATTTTAAAAACTTTTCTTCAATTAATTTCGCAGCCCGTATTTATTGATGGACCATAATTAATGTATCCCTACTCACACAAATATGTAATTACTGATTTAAAATATAAGCAACGGTGATCTGTTTAGGCAAATTTAATGCTTGATTTACGTTCTTTACGTACCAAAAATTTCACCATTGATAAAAAAGTGTATGGTATTATTTTATTCAACAAAAATAAAATAAACGAAAGATGGTATCACTGCTATAAAGTTTAATATATTTTTTTCTTGCACATGCTCTGTTTCAATCCTTTCTTTAACTTACCCCCTATGAATACCCTTCATAAATATTTTATTTTGTTTTAATTCATAACAATAAACTTGAAGAGTCATCTTTCTATGGTATTATTATTGACTAAATCGAAACAAAAAAATCGAATTATTTTGACTCTCTCAGTCAAGTTCCTACTTAAAAGAAATTGCTTTTCCTTATTCCATTTAAGTATCGCTTCAAAAATTATTTAAATAGTTGCTTGAAATTGCGAAGATTTTAATTTGTTGAGATGGATTATGGTTTTTCATTTCTTTTTAAATCTAAGTAAGATAACGCTGAGAGAAAACAGACAGTACCTGATAAAAATGAAATCTGATTAAAAATAAAGGAAGATAAATCAGTATGAATGAAACTTTTTAATAAAAAACGATGAACTGAATTTAAATAACCAATGAATGTGGAACATAATGTAGACAATAAATGAGAATAAATAGAATACGAGTACTTAATCGGAATGTCGTTTAATAGCGTAAAGCAATTCACAAAATCCTTCTAGGATTAGATGTTTAGAATAGGTGCAAAGTCATTGCCTGTCTATTTCCCTCACGCCTGCCGAAACACACATATACATACATTATATTCCACTTTGTGTCAGTTCCAAAAATTTCTACAGATAGAAAAAAATCCCCGGTTCGTCTTCGTATACAGTACTAGTGACCCTAAGAACTGTGAATTGTGAAAACTATCCTTTTCCATAGTAGACACATCATGCCAACTATACTACTATACGTATCCATACTCGATTAAATGGTCTTGGCGGTACTATAACTTTTAATATTCCAAGAAAACGATACTACCCTATGTTTTCGACTTGAAGATGCAGAATCATCATCGTCCAATCTTCATAATGTCCTAAATCTGGGTGTTGTAACACGAGTCAGTATCCAGTATTCACAACGTCTTGAGCTCAGATGTCATAACAACATTGCAGCTCGTATCTACTCGCCGCATCGTGAAGCAACGCCACCATCGCATCGCTTTTCACATCCAGACGAACGGAATCTTATTCATAATAAGCAGCGTGTATAAGTTGCTGTGAGTCTTTGGTCAATATTTCTATATTTCTACACACATACAAATATATGTATATATATATATATATATATATATATATATATATCTATATATATATATACATATATATATATATATATGTATATATGTATATATATATATATATATATATATATAACCTGTAATTAAGCTAATCGTCTGTAGGTATTTATAATTCTTAAATTGTCAATTGAAATGATATCGAAATCAAAAGAAAAATCATCCAACGCATTAACACAAACCATAGATTTAAATGTCATGATAAAATTTATCAGCTCAATCGACGGAATCTGCCAAAAAATTCAGTCCCTTTATTAACAAATGTATGAACACAAGTAACTTAGCTAACGCATGGTAGAAAAAAATTATTTTTAAATACATATTAAGTCGTCCAGAAGGCCGGGCGGAGACAGTCTGCTCTATTAAGATATTTGGTGATCGGTCCATGCTAGAAGACTTTCTTTAAACCCAATTCGGAGAAAGAAAACACTACTCACCTCCTTGCCGATTTACAGGAACGCATATTGCAGGAAAGAGTCAATAAATTCTCGTTAAAGATAGGAACACACCTAGCTAAACTTTTGACAGAAATTGCAATGCCGACAATAAAGAAAAGCGAATTAGCTGGATGCGTCGCAGCTATAGAAGATTTAGCCTTACACACTTTCGTTATGGATTTAAATAATGAAATATCCACCATTGTTCGGTGCGGAAATCCAGAAACCCTAAACAAAGCAATTAATTCTGCAATTTCCGACGAGAAAGTAATGACTAACACAACCTAAAACATCCACAGTCCACGCAATGGTTGCCGGCATCCAAAGAACAATAGAGGAAGACATGATTTTTCTAGAAAATATCCATTGACCAATTTTCAATAAAGCTGTTATAATCCGAACAACGTAGTATATAGATATTGCAAAAATCCCGGGTATTCCATAATTGCAGAAAACGTAATTATAATAATAATGGATACCGAAATACTAAAAACACTCGACTTTCCAAATTCGGTTACCAACCCAATCAACATAATCGAGTTAACTTTATCAATAAACCTCCAAATATCAAAGAATCATATGAAAAGGTGGAAGGTAATGATAATTTAAACTATTAGCTGTCTCGTCCAAGTGTCGTGCGAGACGCACGCCATAAGAAATCGACACGAACTCTAATCCCACTAAAATTGTATCTAGTTTAATAAATTCAGAACCTGCTACAAGCAAGAAATATATCTTAATAAATTCAAATCTTACTACACCAAAGTATCTAGTTTGACAAATTCAAAACCCACTACATGCAAGGAATCTAGCTTACTAAATTCAAAGCCTGCTACATGCAAGGTATCTAGTTTAACAAATTCAAAGCCAGCTACATGCAAGGGATCTAGCTTAATAAATCCAAACCCTGCTACATGAAAGGTATCTAGTTTAACCAATTCAAAGCCTTCTACATGCATGGAATCTAGTTTAAATAATTCAAAGCCTGCTACGTGCAAGGAATCTAGTTTAACCAATTCAAATTCTACTACGCGCAAGGTGTATAGCTTAATAAATTCAAAGCCTGAGACATGCATGGAATCAAAGTCAAATATATCACAACCGCATTATCCTAAGCATCATGTCAAATGAACACTGGAAAATTATCGACTTGAGTTGATGTTTTCGAGATCACTAATCCAACAAATAAATACCTACCACACACTATTAGTTTACTCTCTGGCTCTTCTATAAGCCTACTTAAACAAACATCCCTAACACGAAATCCTATCCTAAAAACCTATTGTACCTATTTAACTTAAAGGCCCTGTAAATAAATGCACATCAACACAAGGCCATTTTCAACTGAAAATATATCTAACAGACACACAACCGCCAAAATTTATACATCATACATTTCTTGTTATAAAGGGGAAAAAATACTTTTAGTGGTATCAAAGGTAATGAAATATTAAAATTGTTCCACTGCAAAATAGACTGCATGTAAAATATCCTGAAAATCAATCATTCATATCTTACACTAAATTTTTCAGACCCAACTTACATAATTCCGCCTAGAAACGAAGACATATTACTCCGTCGATCTATTAATTATGAACTGTCCAATTAGGGTAAAGAATTAATATATCAGTAACAAACACATCTGAACACCCTATGTCTCTTTAAGCAAATCTGAATTTAAAGCTGACAACACGCGATTGCCTTAATCATCCTAAACTGACTGTTCTCGACCAACTTAAAACTTCACACTTAAACGTTTGAGATGCATGTGGTTTGTCTGCATAGACCAGAGATTTTACGTGAATCCCCAGAAAATAGTCGTGCGGTGTTAAGTCACATTATCTTGGTGGCTAGTGAATGTTGCCGCCACATGAGATAACGAAGCCTACCAATTTTTAATTCAATAAATTTAATGTTTCCCGCGTAGTATGGCCAGTGGCGCCATCCTGTTGCAATCACGTGTTTGTAAGACCCATACCATCCATCCCAGGCTACAAAAAGTTTGTTATCATCGACCGATATGGGTCGCCATTGACAGTGAGCGTAGCTCCTGGCGCATCTTCAAAGAAGTAAGGGCCCATGATACCGCCGGATCAAGATCCACACCAAACAGTAATTTTTTCAGAGTATACAGATACCTAAATAATCTTTCATGGATTTTTGTCGCTCCAAATCTGGAAATTTTGCTTTTTTCAAAGCCACTTGATCAGAAATAAACCTCATTACTGAAGATGATTTTCCTTCCGCAGACAGTGTCAACCACCAATTGCTCTAAAGCCCAATCAGCGAATACACAAAGCAGTCCATGGTAGTTGCCCTTTAGTTCTTGAGTTGATTGAACTTTGTATAAATGAAGGCCCGGGTCTCAACGCATAATCCGCGAAGTTAATTTCGCCGAAAGACCAGCTCTTGCGCACGACGCGTAACGGACTGCCTGGAATGTTCTTGCATACTTTCCCGAATGGCCACAATATTTTCCAACGATCCTGCGTTTCTCTGACGTACAATCACTGCTTCTTTGGTTACCGACCCGGTTATCTCAAATTTATGTATTAAATGACGAATTGTGAACCCTATAGTACGGTCAGGGAGACCATAAATTGGACGCATTGCACGGTATATTAGGTGAACAGAGCACTGATTTTGACAATAAATTTTAAGAATTTCAGCGCATCGCTGAATCGTGTAGCATTTTATGATTAAATGTCAAAACGAAGTAAGTATTCCCGCCAAATTTCACAGCTATAGCTTTATCAAAAAGTTGCTATATACTGTCAAAATTTAAGTACACCTATTGAAAAACCCTTTCTAAAAAAATTAAAAATATTTAAGAACATCAGACTAAGAAGCTAAAATTAAAAGATATTTTTAATTTTGTAGGATAGAAGACACCAAATATTTACATGTAATGACATTTAATTATTACATCTTGATATAAGCAAACGATAGTAAACTATGTGTGTCACACTCCGTCATTGTGATTACGCCATAAGAAAATATCAAATAAACACATTGATATCTCACTTCAAAGATGCGTAGAAATGTTGTGCAGAAAGGTCACTTAACGGTTACACCTCTGAATTTGTTACGCTCTGAATTTCTCATTTTACTCCTCATAAATCTTCATACCGGGCGCTATATATGAAAATTGATTCTTAAGTAGTAATCTCTAAAAAATATGTGTAGTTAAAATTTATATTAAAAATAATGTCAAGAGGGCCATGAATGATACTTCATATGACTAGAGTTGTTTAAAAAAAATATGAGTTTTTGATCTCTAATTTTTTAATACAAAATTGAAAAAATATTAATTGATTTTATCGCTATTGAGAAGAAACTTAATATGTCAATTAAATTAAAACATGCCAATTAAATGCAACATACATTTGCATCTGCATTTGTCTATTTGTAACTAATAGACAAATGCAGAAACAATAAAGTCTCATTATATGTTTTTCTAATGTATGGCATCATTGTGGCATAAAATTGTAAAAAAAATAATTATCATTTGCTTTTAATGAGCAAAATAACACTGTCTCAAAGTTAATTATAGATTGATATTGGATATATTGTCATAATTATTAGAACTACGGTTCTCTAATATCAAAAATCCATCAAAAAAAGGATGGAAGTTCTTTAATTTTATAGCTTGAATATTTATTTCAAAAAAATATGGGAAAAACAACATTTCGCAATTCAGTCTTGATTTCGACATTGGTAACATATATTTAACCATCTTTTACATGAGGATTTTAAAATAATACATCCAGAGCATTAAGTATTTTAGTGAATATACTTAATAATAAACCCCTACGACCTTTTCTTATAGAAGAAAATAATAAGTAAACACTAAATGTTTGTTACTTTTTGCATTGGAAGAGAGAAACAATTTTAAAAGTATATTCGAACACGAAATACTAAAGACGACCCGAAGCGAAAACATGAAACACTTTGTTAGTCTTATGGTTACTACTGTTTAAATGACGTATATTTCATGAATTATTCATCATTTTGAGGTAAGGTTATTTTTCATTGGTTTTCTTAATAATATCGAAGGTAAAACCCAAAATCAACCACAATCTGACTGGCAGTATTTTTTATATTGGAGACAGAGACCTAAAAGAGAATCTTATGAAAAAGAGCAAATGAATATTTTTAAAAGCAAATAAAAAAATTAAAAGGAAATATATACTCAAACTAAGTTAATTCAAATATTTACGGAATTTCTATTTTCAACACTATATTCAAGTTTATCAAAAAAACCGGCTGTTTGACCATTCAATTTGTTGTTTTTTTACATAATATTTAAAATTAATGGCAATAATTACCTTTTTACTAATCAGTAAAGCAAAATATTTTCACGAATCTGTTTATATGAATAAATTACTGTATATAAACAACAAGCATCAAAAATATTCACTTTAGCTATATTTTCAGATAGTGACTTTATAAGTTTTTAAACCTCTTTGTGTTATTTCTTTTTTTGACATAAAGTACATAACAACATAATTACAAAACAATGGCATTATTCAATATTAAATATATATACTGCTCTTGTAGCAATAAAACGAAAATTTTACTCAGTTGAATTTAGTATTAATTCCATATTCCATAAAATGTCGATTGTGTGAATTTAAATAATTCTGTCAACATTTGGATTAGGTTAACATTCATTTAAAATCAAACATTTCATACCAAATAACAAATTGAACCTCAGATTGTAGTGACATTGTATTTAAAAATATTTTCGTATTCAAAATTAATTAAATTAAATTTAATTCATATTTCTCATTTTTTTCTCTAAATATTAATATTTTTACAAATATGCTCCTTATTAATTTGTACTTTGTTAATAAAGATTTATGATATTTTCTCCGCAAAACTTTTTTTCTTTCATAATACTGAGAAATTTTTCTCTTCCAACCAGATAAAAAATTTTGTAGACATTAATAATTTAAAGGATTCAAGTGCTAAAAGTAAGTTGAGTACAAAACTTATAATTTTTTTATTAGCTAGATAATATAAAAGTACGAAGTTGATCGGAAATATTAAGTTGAAGCCGTAACTCCAAATTTTTTTTTTCCTTCCAACCATTAAGAAAGCGTGGGCGAGTAAATATTTGACAATATAAAATCATCTGTGACCCACAAATACAGAATATTTAGTTTGCTGAGAAATAAAAATTAAAGCCTGTCGATGCTAAACCAAATATCAAAATTTATAAAGTCTCACTACTGTAATAAGATAAATATAAAACATTGATTTGAATGCGTAAGTATGGTAAACATACTTAAAGGGAAAATAAAAATAAATAGGTTTTTGATACATTATGTGGATTTTACTACGAACATATATTCAATGATTCTTCAAACACGTGTAAGTCTGAAGTTCGCCTCTCACATTAAAACACTTGTCAAGAAAATGTATCACTGTTAAATTATGGCTAACCATATGGTATGATTCTGTATGAACAGTCGCTTGTAAGCTTACTAAAGCTCTCTCCCTGTCATATTACTCTCACTTTGCATATCCAAAACAAACAATGTTTATGAATATTACATTACGTCTGGTGCCCTTGTCGGTATGAGTATATATCAGTTTTTTTGAATTGTATGATAATACGGTAGAGAAATTTGCAATAAAGCGAAAGAATTTTTCTTTTTACAAAGGTCTTGAAGTAAACACAAGCAAAGATATGATGTATTGTATAAATACGAAAAAAATGTTTAAACGTGTGAATAATAATTTATTAAATTTTTTACTGTGTTTGAATTTTTTAATCAAAATTTTTGTAATTTCTTATATTAACATTCAACGATATCGCCAATATACAAACCATAACTCAAAGTCCTATTAAATTTTTCTTTAAATTTTGTTGGTATTTCTATAAACCTGTCTCAAAATGTTCTTCAAAAAATTTGTAACCATTGGATTCTGTTAACATAATTTATTTAGTTTGTATTTAATCATCCTGTAAGTATATTCTATATCAAAAGATGACTATAACTGGATAAATTGCAAATTTGTACTACATGTCAATGAATACACCTCAGTAATGATATCAATCACGAGAGAGTGCCAAGTTCTAATCAATAGGTACAAACACGTGCACGTTTTAATTTACAGACGGCGTGTATCAGTAATAAATAAGGGATTAAACCAGGACATTTATTAAATTTAAACTTCTAAACATTTATGAATAAAAATGAAAAACTCCATAAGTTAAATTAATTGATAATCGAATGTTAATGTCTTGAAAAAAAATCCATTATACATTTCGATAAGCAAAATATGATTCTTGAAGAAGAAACAAGATATATTTACAAAATAATACAGACTGGCAAAGTAATAGTTCAGATAATATAATTTGAAGGATTAAATACACCCAAATATGCAAGTTCCATCTCATTGAAGACAAATTTGTTCTAGCTGCTATTACTAAGTGTAAGTAGGTAAGGGTTAGTTTCGCATCCAAACTAACGTAGAGCTCTACGACCGCTACCAGGAAACGATCATTAGCAAAAATGTGCAGAGAGCGTAGCTGGGTTAGGCGGTCTCCACCTAGAAGGTCTCCCAGATAGCTTGAGATGAGATTGAAGATACCTTGAGCGTATGCCTGAGATAAAGGTTTTGCTGCAGACTTCTATTCTACAACAGGGGATCGAGCAAGTGATTTCCGGAAACGTTGGCTCGAGGATGTGGAGGACTTTTGAAAATTTTAAATCCTTGGCTGAACGCACCGTTCTTTGAATTGACCTCAGTGAAGACAAATTATGGGATAGATCCAGGCCCTTCAAGTGAGTAGTATTGCCTTGTTGCATTAGTAGTAATATAATAAAACCCAAAGTGTTATTGTGTGATGAAACACAAGTCTACAACAAATAAACAAACTATCCCTTTAACACGAAAAATTGCAAAAGTTATTGAAAAGAATATGTTAGTATAACTTTTGAATTAGAAAGTAAATCGATGATATAAATAAAGATCAACAAACAACATTCACATGTTTTTTTTTATTTTGTGTAGTTTATGATTTTTTGGGATATTTATTTATTTAAATTATTAGAATCTTATTGTACAAAACAACGAATAAAAGTTTGTCGATGTCATAATAGATTAAAATTTTAGCATTTGCTAAATGAGACTAACTAATATATAAGAAATATTCTGAATAATTCAATTTAAAAAAACATTATTGCGAAATAAAATTCATTAGTCTTGATAGAAAGTACAATTTTGCATAATGATATGCAGTTGAGCAAAAGAGTCAAGTATTGAAATATTTTGTAGATGGTAACAATTATTTTTTGGAATATATGAATATTTACTTCGTCTAATAAAAATATTTTTGCCTCTGTGAACGTTGTTGCTACATACATGAGTTATATTCTTTATTGAAACAATGGGTGTAGCGACAGTTAGTAACTTTGTGAATAATTCACGAAAATCTCCATATTTATGCAACAAAGTATAAATAGAAGTTATCCTTAGGTGGGTCTTATTAAGAACTTGATGTTTGTTTTCTGCAAGTCATTTCCGTGATAACAGCTTCGTGGTTTTCCTTAAGTACATTTGATGTTTAGGGAATTATACTCACTACATCCTTAAAATTCAACGTAAAATTTTATGAGATTGATATATATCATGGAAGTAATGTTATCATTGGAGAGTTACATTTAGGTTTAATTTTGTGTATTCGAATGTTTTCCGTTATCCTTATTATTGCTATGATTGGCAAAAAAAAATTTACAGAGACAAAAACAATTTTTATGGTTCACCTGCTCTTAAATTTAAGAATCAATTTTTTAAGACTTTTTTATCTTTTATTTTCACATAGTTAGATAAATAGTGTTCTCAATGTTAGAGATAAAAGCTAGTCTCAGTTACACAAGTAATTATTTGCTGGTGCGTATTACTTTAAAATGCATCTAGTTACAAATAAGTGAAATATATAAGCATTCTCACATTTGATAATTAATATTAAGTAGGAAATGTTCTGTTAGTTAAGTTTCACATAAATCTTACTTTTGAATGTTTCAACTTCTTCATTGCTTTTTCATTAGCAGAAATCTAAAACATTTTTCCAGTATTTGTCTCAATACACTTATAGTAGTTCAAATCGAATTTTACTTTACATAACTTTTTCAAATTAAATCCAATTTACAGGATGAGGCACGTCAATTTAAAACTTACTTTTTTAATTATGGCGAAACATTCACAACCGAGTTTGTAAACCTTTTGCTTTGAATTTTAATGGAGTCTAAAATATATATCATAGATATATATCATAAAAATCATAAATATATATCATAAATCAATCTAAATTTATTTTAAAGACCAATTTCATATTATGCTCCTCATCCGCCCCTCCACGCAATAAAATCTACTATGAAAATTGCCCAAATTAATAAATGACATTTTTCAAAAAACTGTAATTTAAAATGGCGATGTGAAATATGAGTTTGCAAAATATTATGTGAATAGTGGTTAACTGTAGAAACTGTAAGACTGCGTTAGGCGGACCGCCGGAAAGATGTTTATGAATCAGGAGGTTTCCTTTTTTCAGTACAGAATCATTAAAGATTAATAAGGAAATAAGATGATTTAAACATTATCTACTTGGTTATCAAAAATACTGACTTAGCAAGAATGACATTTAATTCTTTGTGGAATAAAATTAACAAAAAATTTGCATTACCTTCATGAGAGCGTAGATTTTATAAAATACTTGAACAATTCTGTTCTCGCAATTTAATTCGTTTTTGAATAACGGTAAAAATATAATTTAAAAATGCTCTTCTTGTTCCATACGGCTAAAGATTAGCATATCGCTAAATTACCAAAATCAGTGCTGACATAAAGCGTTTTATAAACCTTCTTCTTCATATTGTTACTGGACTATTTTGCTAGTCATTTTTTTAGAACTTTGTCACTGCTGTAAACATTTTGTCGAACACGTTTTCCGAAAGGTTAAAAACAAAATTAATGTATATTTATTTCAGTTTTGAATATTAAGTGTCTTTTAATAAATCACCATTACCATTCTGTTTGAACTAATTAGCTTAATAAATTGCTTTTTATAATTTAAACTCTTGTTTTTAATTTATGCACTTCATCTTTTATGTATCATTTAATAAACGAAACTTCAAAAAGTGAAAGAGATTATCAAATGCTTCAAGCACCTTTCAAATTTTCTCTACTGCATGAGACGGTTTTGTCCTAGGAATAATATTAACCATTACTTTTTATAATATGTCAGCGTTGGATTTATGTATTAGAATAAAGTATTAGACTGATGACAATATTTCTTGCAAAAATATATTAAAACTGTGAGAAGTTTAAGAAAACTTTGGGATGAGAAAAATAATGCATATAACAAACAATCGAAACTTCCAAATAGGAAAAAGTGTTAATTTATTTGTTCATTGAAGCGAAAAAGTTATTATGAATTTAGTTTCCATACAAAAAAATGAGAAAATTGTAATATCCAATATATAATTTAAACGCTATATTTATAGAGATACTTAATATTTAATAAATTCCATTATAATAAATTGTAAATAACTGGCCAGTGACGTCGTAAACTAGTCGTGTTTTATGTGGAGCGTTTTCCCGCGAATCGTAATTCATCTGTATTTAAGTCGTTATAACTTGATAAAGAAAAATCTGGGGTGCGATATATTTATTTTAAATGTTTTTAATGTTTTAACCATTTTTAATGTTATTACTTAGTCTATTCTCGTAATAAAAAATATATATTCAAATACCTTATTCACATTTAAATATTCTTATTGCGTCATCGTGAACATATAAAGTTTATGAAAGCATTTTTAAATGATTCTAGTTTTCTTAGGGAAATTAGAAGAGAAAATTTGCAATAATTTATTGATATTACGTGTAACCTCATTTTGGTTGTGGTGATTATGTCCATATATATGAGTCGTATTCTGGAAAAAAATTGTTTTAAATTTACATGATTATATTTTAAGGTTTGTATGTTTTCCGTTAATTTATACGAACATTATTTAAAAAATGAAAACAGTGAGCTGTCACGGGACGCCTGGCAGATGTGAAACATCGTGTTTGCACAAGTAATATGCATAAAAGACAAGATTATTACAGGAACTAAATATAGCACAATGAAAAAATCAAATATTACGAATTTCTTACAGAAAATGGTGACTTTATTTAATAAACATTTATTTACAATTAATACAAAAATAATAAAGTACAGGTTATATGTACCGTAGTAAACAACAGCGTCGAACTGAGGAGGGGGTCGCGTAGTCGGTTTCGCATGGCGACACGTCGCCATACTGTGCACTCTACTACATATAGACTATATATATACCTTAGTATAGCGTAGACGGTTTATATCCGCGCCTATAGATGTTTCACATCAATAAGTTCAAATATTATTGTCTATACTATACAGGATATTTATGAGTGCCTCAACGTGCACTTTTATATTCGAATAACAGTAGCCAACAATGGCTAAACAGAGAGCGATACAGTCGACATTTTCAATATCAATTTATTTCCTGGATATTGCGATGTGAGAGGCACATTTCGGTCGCTTGATTGATGAAGATTTTAAACAAAATTCATGTAAATGAAAAAGAAGAAAATAATACGGCGTAGGTGTTTTCGATGTTCCAAATAAAAAGAATGTGGTTACATTTAATTCGATTTTACTATTAAGTGCATCATTACTAACTCATATGATATTCAGTGCGTTATTATTAACTCGTATGTGACATAAAGTATTAAAAAACAGTCAAATATAGTGCGCAATATTTATAAATACACATTTATTGCAAGAAAAATAATGTCCACGAAGAAAATGTGATGTAAACTTTGTTAAAAATGATTAAAGAAATTCAGATTTCTTTTTAAAAAAATTAAATTGAATGAAAATAAATTGTTTGCCGGCATGTGCACTTGAACTTATGCGCACTTGTATACATGCCTGCATTCGTGTATGAGTGTGTGTTTGCAAGCGAGTATGTGTGCTTGCAAGCGTGTGACAGCTTGCAGCGTGCGTGAGAGCGTGCTTTCATAATTATTTTATAATAAACATGGCCTTTTCATATGTGATATTCAGTGCATTATTACTAACTAAAATGTGATATAAGGTATTAAAAAAACAGTCAAATATAGTGCGCAATATTTATAAATACACATTTATTGCAAGAAAAATAATGTCCACGAAGAAAATGTGATGTAAACTTTGTTAAAAATGATTAAAGAAATTCAGATTTCCTTTTCAAAAAAACATACATGCGTGCATTCGTGTATGAGTGTGTGTTTGCAAGCGAGTATGTGTGCTTGTAAGCGTATGACAGCTTGCGGCGTGCGTGAGAGCGTGCTTTCATAATTATTTTATAATAAACGTGGCCTTTTTAGGAGAAAATGTATCTTAATTTTTCTTTCTGTTTACATTAGTGAATGAATTTAACACAACCCCGAAAATGAAATTTTAAATATTTGTTAGGAACTAAAGAATATATGAATAAAAAAAATGATTATCAACCGTTAAGAAGTAACCTTTTCCTACAACTTATATTCTTAATAAAATCACATTGGCGTAACGACAGTCATTTAGTTCATGAATCGTGTTCTCAAAAATACTTCATTTTTTCTTCAACAATATGACAGCCCAAGATATGTACTGGCCATATGGAGTAGCTTTTCCCAGGGTGACTTATTCATAGTCTTGCAGTTTTTTTGCAAATAATGTAATATTTCAAAATGAAAATTTTTTGCATAAAATTATTTTTGTATTGATTTTGAGGTTATAATTTGCTTCCTATTTAAATGAGAACAAAAATTAATATTACTCATATTCGCCGTCATATATGTATTAAGAAATGTAAAATTTCAAGGTTAATTGTTTGTATATATGAGGGATTATAAAAATCAAAGACATCTAATTTGGAAATTTCAAAAATATTAATTTAAAATTAATTATAGGCTAGAGTATAAATATGTTAGTCGCTGCATAAATTAATTATTTAAGTGAGGAAATAACTTACCAGAGTCTCATTGTAAGTAAGTTGTATATTCAAAAGACCAGACTCCGCTATCGATGAAGACTAGATATGGTTTTTTCAGACTTACACTGTATTTGAGTAAACGATATTTAGTTGTCACCTATATGATATGCCTTTTTTTATGTATTTCCCATTTAACTCGTATACATTGGTTCAATCGCTTCGTTCGATAAATAAAGAAGTAATACAATCCAGAGATTTGACTAATCGATATAGTAAGAGACGGGATCGGGGTATGACTTATATTTTTGAGAAATCAACAATATATCATATTATTAATTTTTAATAATATCCGGTCGTCCGCTAAGGGAAAAAATTCTACATATCATGACTCCTATTTCTAAACCTCTGAAACCAACGTCTATAGTTGCATCAGAGACCGTATTGTGTATATTTCCAAAAGCTATAGCATCTAAGTCTTCTAAACAAAAATAATAAAAAAGACAGTGACTTATGTGTTCTCTTGTCACTTCCATGTTCTAGTAAATACTTAGGCGGTCTGTAGCAGTTGATGCGTATTTATCTCGTTTATCCTCCACCATTTTGCATTATTGTTCCATAAATAGTCCTACCACGTTATAAGAAAATATAGAAACTCTAAAAAGAAACTCTTGTTGCTTTACTACAAGTTCAGTAGATAAATTTGTGAAAGGAAATTTGATGAAATTAAACGGTTATTCACTTATACAAAATAGTACTGGTGCTTTGATAAAGAAAATAATCAAATATTCTGCAAGGAAATAAATTGATATTAATTTTTATATTTTATCCCTGAAAATAAAACTTACTTCCCGAAATTTTGATGAAAATGGAATTTAAAAAAACTTTTTGATTTGTAAAGATAAATAAGTTTTATTTGAAAAGACGGGGATCTATAAAGAGCGCTGATATTAGCATTGGAATTGAGAAGTAATGTTATCGAGATGCTTCCTTTTTATTGAACAATAAAAGAAAGCTGGATTAACATTTGTTACCATTATTAAAAACGAATTTCATTGTCATATTTACGATGGAGAATTAAAATTTGTTTTTGTCTTTTTTATGAACAGCTAAATTTCATTTTCCTAATCATTAAACAATTTTTTATAACATTGTTGTATGTGTAGAAGTTACTTTTAATTTTTTTTTAATTACTAATTTTAAGATTTTGTTATGAAACAGAATCATATCATGCTCTACTCACATATTCTGATATAATTGAACGGCTGTTAAAAAAATCAATACGGGTATTGCAACATCGTTTCAACAGTCCTAAAAAATCTGTTCTGATGCAATCTTCAATCATTCTGCAATGCACAATAATTGAAGCTACTACCAAAAAATACCACAGTAGACTCAACAATATATTGCAATCAACTTGACCGACTTCACACAGAAGTACAAAACAAACGTAAAAATACTGAAAAGTATGTTTTCTTCACGATAACATCCGACAGTCCGTAGTTAAGTCGTCCGCCCAAAGTTATTGAATTTTCATTGGGAGATTTTACTACATCTACCAAATTCCGTTGACTTAGTACCAACAGATTTTTATTTATTCTGGTCTTTACTTAATAATATTCGGGATAAAAAGTCAAATTATAAAACAGGGTTGTCAGATTTATTTAATAAGTTTTTTGGTCACACCATCGAAGTTTTCACATAGAAGGAATTCACGCTCTGCCTGCACGTTGATAATAGCTCAAGATAAACCATGTTGTTTACTATGCGCAAGAAAAACGAATAATGAACTGTGATTTTAAAAAAATATTTTTATTTATAACGCTCAATATCTCCTATTAATTCAATTTAAAATTGGCATTATCACTTTTTATTCACAAGAAAGGGTTCTATCTTAAGATTAATATTAACCGTTACTGTTGAAAAAATGTTAGCACTTATTATTGATATATCATAAGTAATATTTAATTAGCGGATTTCCGTCATAATGAAGATATAAATTTCGTATTTTTTTATTTTCCTCAATTTTTTGGTAATGCTTTCTTAAATAAAAATAGCTTATCAGTTTTGTTCCAGCAATATTTTATGAAGAGTAAGAATTAATCTAATATTATTTCTTAGGGATATGCTTATGGATCACGTTTTAGAGAATATCATTTTATTATTTATGACTTTAAATATTACAACTGTTCATTCTTCATTACAACAAATTTTTCAAATTATGTCGTCTAAAATTTTTAAGATCAGAGGAAGATTGACAATAGAGCAGATCTTTAATATTAGGCAAATCTTGGAAAAAACTAATGAATTCGGCATAACAACATACCATCTCTTCATTAATTTCAAGAAAACTACTCATTGAAATCATAGGAGAGTTAGAAATATCTGATAAATTTATAAATTTAACTATTACTCTAACTGAAAAAAGTGTGATTATTCTGAATTTTAACCCTAAGATTGGTCAAATATCAGAATAATCACACAAGGGGATGCACTGTTATATGTATACAAATATTTTTTTGGTCTTGAAAGTACTTGAAGTCTAGCTTCACCAGTAAATATTCTAATTTACAAAAACTTAATTAGTCCTATTCTTACCTACTCTGCTGACTCATGGACAATAACAGAAAAAGTTAAACATAACATTTCTGTTTTTGAAAGAAAGATTTAAAAAAGTATTTTTGGTGGTCTAAAATGTAACAACATCTGGAAAAGAAGAACTAGCTCTGAACTTTACAAAGTATTTAAAGAATCGGAAGTAGTCAAATATATCGCAATTCAGAAAATAAAAAGGGCAAAGTACTTAAGTAGAATGGACGACCGTCGGGCAACAAAAAAGAACTTCTCAGCCAGAGGCTCCCGAAAATGAGAAAGGCCTAAAATTAGGTGGCTCGACTGCCTGTAAAAAGACTTTAAAATCCTAAGGGTAACGAACTGGATGTCTCTGGCCAAGAACAGGAGGGCTTAGGAGTTGATTCTGCGGAAGGCAGGTGCCCATCCTGGGCTGTCAAGCGATTGAAAAAGAAAATGTTCAAGATATTTAGAAATATTTAATAGGACGTATACCTAGCCGTCTATTTTGGTAAATAATATGAACAACAGGCGCCAACTTTGGCTACACAAAACGGCGAAATAGTTAACATTATTTTAAACTTGAATTTATATCTCACACATTGCGACGTGATGGGCGCAATTCGATTGCTTGATGGATGGAGTATTTAACGAATGTTGGTTTTAGAGCATTTCAGCATAAAAAATAATGCTTCATAGAAATTTTGGATAATATAGCGAAATGAAGACTCTGCGTGCTTTTAATTTTACTTCACTGCTCAGAATATTGTTAAGTTATGTGTTACGTGAAAAAGTAGAGGTCAATATTAAAAATTATTTTCAAAACTTCAAATACATAGAAATATATGATTATGACTTTATCTTACAAAAATTTATATTCACGATAAAGATATGAAATTAATTAAATCGAAAAAGAATGATTTAGAAGTAAAGAAATTTGGAAATTTTTAAATATTATTGGTTAAAAATAAGAACCATGATATTTTTACTGTTCCTAAATGCAATAATAACATTAATAATAACAAAGATGTATTATAATAATTATGAACTATTTTTTAGACATAACCATGGTGAACACATTCTTGCTTATACCCATTTTTGCCCAAGTTCGATAAGTGCTTCATCATCTATATTCTCCCCTTATAACGAAATAGAGTTTATTAAAATTTCGTTGAATTTCCAAGCGATTTATGTTTCTCATTCCTTTGCAATGTCCTATAACTTATCTCCCTACACCTCTTTGACACTTAATAAAAATTTATAAATTCAGCACTTAAGAATTTCTCAGATTTTCAAACAAATTAATGGAAAGCGTGTTGGAGAGCAGTCTCTTCAATGTAATTTGGGATTCATAATTTCAATGTGAGAGAAAAAGTTATTTTCTGGTAAATGAAAAGTAAAATGTGCACCTGGATTTCAATGAAGTTTTTCATAGTAGATTTAATATTAGAATGAATGATATGTCTTCAAAATGTGAAGCTAAATATTTTCTTATTTAATTCTTAAACAAATCTAATTGAATTCTTAATAAAATATAAATAAAAAAATTAAAGAAAATGAAGGAGGTTAAAAGCTTAAAACAATTTATGAGACGTGTAACTTTGTGGTACCAAGACTGAATGCTAGTCGTTTAGCAGAAAACAGTATTGCTTTTTAAATATAATTTTATTTTTATTTATATTGATCTTGATAAAATATTTCAATAAGAACGTACAATTTTATATTTATGGTTTGTGAAAAAAAAATTCACGTTTTAATTAAATGCGTTTCAACTTATAGGAATATATCTGTTAGGATTTGAAAATTATTGAAAGAACTCTTTTGATTATTGTTTTTAATTCCCTTATTCTGGTTAATGCTAAATAAAATGTTGAAATTGAAATAAAATTAACGCAGATTTCTTTAAATTTTTATTTGTTTATTTATTTAAATTTGTAAACAAAGAAACGCCTGCGAATTTTATTGCAATGTGCAAATAAAGCGGAGCAACAAATAATTTTCTATGTAATATGTGCGTTGTATGCATAGCTCTAGATTTCTTGTTTTGTTATATTTGACTCCAATCTTGGTTACTTCCAGATACCTTGGGTATAAAATATTATTCATCTTCCATGTAGTATAAGATCTCCATGTGTCAATAATATGTGCTCCGACATATTAGTGTATTAATAGTTTTTCTTTCGCGAATCAGAAATTCAATGTAACTCACTAATAATTAAACAATTTTTTTTAAATTCCATTATCGCTGCTTTTTGAATAATTTATATTTTAAATATTGTATTAAATATTTCTGCAAACATGCACCCTATTAATTTTTAGTTCATGTTCCAATGGCAATTAACGACACTTCTTATACCTTACGTTTTGTTTAATAAGCTTACTCAGTTTATTTCAGGTTCGTATCTCGAAAGGAAAAGAGGAACCCTTGTATGATCATTTCGTTGTCTGCCTGTCTGTCAAGTAATTTTTTTCCGGAACGCGCGGGGGTATCAAGTTGAAATGTATGTTAAATATTTAGATCTACGGTACCTTGGAGCTGTAAAAAGTCAACCGTCAAAGTTAAAGCAATAATAAAAATCCTAAAAATTAATTGTATTTTTTAACACTTGTAAGTATGTCAAAATTTATAGGTCCGTTAACCTATAATCCTATGTGACCTATTCCGTTGACCTAGAATCAATAAAATTTTGGCAGGAAGCAAGAATTCATAGCGCAAATAAAAGGAAAAAAATACTTATACTTAAAAACGTAAAAGAATTTTTTTTTTAATATGCGCCTGTGAAATGACTACTAGGCAATATATTTTCGTTAAAAAATTTAAATTTTGGAAATATTTTAATAGGAATATTATATGCCACTATATGTTCATAAATATGTAAATGTGTACGGAAACCTCTACTTGAAATGGTTTTTACAATTGTTTACATGTTTTTTTATAGTATTTTACGATAATCCGTATATTCCCTCCATATAACACTACGAGACCAAATTTAAATAAACCGATTGAAGAGCCGATGTTTCGAAATTTAAGAAATTATAAATTAAAATTCTTTTGATGAAAAATATTAATATTGAAAATAGACGAAGGTAGTCGCATAAAACCGTTATCGTAGGGTTTTTATTAGTAATATTTTATATTACTAATAAAAACCCTAACTATCAGCCGTTACCTTCAAACGCTGAGAGTTCTTTCTTTGTTCCAAAATATTGGTCGTCAACCCAAACAGTTATGTTTCCAGGCTCAAGTTTTCTCTTAATACAAATCTAATGTATAAATCTTAATGTGTCTTATGAGAATCAATCCTGTCCAAAAGAAAAAAAAATGTAATAAATTAATTTTGCTAAAAGCTTTTATTAAAAGATGCTTCGGGCACATATAACGGCACGAGTACTTCTTATACCAAAACATTTTTCAACGGAATATATCTATTACAAAGCGGCTAACTACCTAACAAGCTTCTGTGAAGAAGTTTCTTAACTCCATGAATGTCTTTCTCCATTCTTTTAGTTTTATGTTATATATTCGAAACAAAATATGTTTACTGATAGGGCATTTACTCTGGTGCTCTTGTTAGTATGAGTACCTATAATATGCCTTATATCGTATGGCAATAAAACTTAAAACTGTTGCAATAAATTAAAATGTTTTCTAATATTTTGTCTTTTCATGGAGTTTTTTAAAATAAATTTGTACGAAAATAGTACATTTCCAACTGGTGAAATGATTATCTATAATAATTTTTTTAAATTTTTATTTAACTTTTTTTATTTTAATTTTTGTTAAAAAATATCTTGAACTAATATTTCATGATAATGCAAGCTAGCAAAGTATTAATCCAAGTGAAGGCAGGGTTGCCAAATACCAAGTCACATATAGTGATAATTATTGAATGTAGTTTTATTTTTTTAAGACGTAACTTATATTTTAAAAATGTATTAATATTGTATTGTGTTAGCTATGTTTAAAATTTTGTATTGTAATATTTCTCATTTTCAGAATTGTTTAATATATATTTCTTTTTATTATTTTGATCATCCTGCAATTAAATATTATTTTAGTGAGGCGCGATAATAGCTTAAAAATGGTTACATTTTTGGGCAGTTCAGTATTGGGAATATTTTATTGTTTCTACTTACAATTTCAAATTAGATATAAGTAAATATTTGATACGAGCATCAAAACAAAATATTTTTCATACACAGTAATGTTTATTTAGAAACAATTTTTTTGCAATAAAATGATATTTTTTAAAAATTGTTTTTTCAGATAGTTTTTCAAATAAACTTGCACGACAAAGAGACATTTTCATGATGGAGTCACTTACACATTCGAATCGTCATAAAAACCCTTTTTAATCAAACCTTACACACACTAATATTGAAGAATAATGCAATTAAAATTCCTTTCTGAATGAAGGCAACGTATACATTACGAATTAAATTACTGGGCAGATTAGGATAGCGAATTCTTTCTTTCGTAACTTAAATTTTAAATAGGGCGCAATAAATATTTTAAAAAAGCTTTAATATAAAACTTTTTCCTAAATAGTGATAATTAATTAGAGACAACTTTTAGTTCGACTCAATGTGTACAACATGAATATAAAGTAATAATACAGCTTTTTGAACTACGAAATGAGCTAGTAATATTTACAAACTGTAAATAAATTCCATTCGCAATAATACTTGAAAAGATCTACAAAGATTAACGTATTTTTTTCACCTATATTGTATTTAATTTACTTAGTATACTTTTATATTTCCATAATTTGAATTTTTTTGTTTTGATTAAAAATACTTCCCCCATTTTTTAACTCCTTGTGACATTGTAGGCTCGAAGGTTAAGTCTTTCAAGAATAACCGAGCTTATCCCTACCAAGCATTTTTTCATAACTCTCTAATATTCCAAAACCATACTATATTATAAATTAGGAAAAAATTATAATTGTGTATTCCCAAAAATGCTGTTTCATTTACAACATGGTATCCGTTTATAGCACGAACATTTCTAAACAAATTACAAACCTGTTGAAACTTTTTTATATCGATACTAACATCTCACAGTTATACGATAAAACATTTCTAATGATTCAACCGTTTCCACAGCATTAATTTAACTTATTTCAATTCTGTATTTAAAATTTCATGCTCTCGTATAGACAATGGAAAATCGCGACGAATATTCCGCTTTTCCTTCTGACGTACTTTTGTTAATCAATTCAGATTCAAAAATGTTATAATTCTCACACTTCTTATGTAGACACTTTTAAATTTTATATGGAATATTCTATTTCTCTTAACTACTCATATTTTATTTTTCTTTACTCACTTTTTCCATATATACAAATTGGTCGGCTATTCGTTGTTCCAATTCTAAGTATTTATTTTCCAATATTCCTTTCCTTATTTAGTTCTGAGCATTCAAATAAAAAAAACACTAGAGGACACGAAAAGCAAAGGAAAATAGTAATGATGAAAATAATTACATTCGTCAGAAAACAGACGAAAGTATTTTGTACTAGAAAGCAACGGACCAATTAAATAGAGGAGATGACTAAATATATAAATTGGTATTACAGATACTAGAGGTAAATCTGAAGTTATGTCATCGATGAACTATAATGTTTCAGAAAATATTAGCGATGTATCCGTGAACCACACGGTAGAATCAAAATGCGTAAGAAGTGAGTAAAATTTTAGATGTGATAGAACTGTTTCCAAAAATATCGCCAACGGTCAGGTTTTTCGGTGAGTGTTCACGGCCTTACATGACCATTCTTTGCCATTACAGTCATTTTGTCCAGCTTATTGTTTTAAATAATTATTTACAAATATTTGTACAATTATAGACATTCATTTTGATGATTTTGTTAGTAATTGTATATATATTCCTTCTTTATGATATTTAATAAAATCAGGTAATCTTTTCATCTTTTCAAAAATATACACACAGAAGTTTTAAATTTTTAGACTAAATTAGGTGTCTAACTAGGGTTAAATTTTTTTAACTACATAATATTTTAGAAATATAAATGTGCATGTGCTGCTAATAATACAAATCTGACATTTCATATGCATATAGTATAATTTCATTTCCCAGAGGAATTAATTGGATGGAGCACAAATATCATGCAAAATATGATTGTAAGTTTGCTAATAAATTATGAGAAGAGAACTGTAGAAATCTTCATGAAACGCCGTATAGAAATATTTCAGGAATTTAATAAAATTAATTTATAGGCTATGTCTTACCCATATGCTTACTTTTAAAAGAATTTTCCCAAAGAATCTTTTCCGATAATGCTTCTGTTTTTAAATTTGATAATACCAAAACGTATACCACAACATATGACACAGCCTGTTTATTAGACTTCATATATTTCAATGAATTAAATCACCAATTTATAATATTGGATGAAATTGGTTTTTTATTTCATTATTTTATAATATATTTTGCTTTAATTTAAACTGAGCTAGTTAAGTTTTCTCGTAATTATATATATATATATATATATATATATATATATATATATATATATATATATGTATATATGTATATATGTGTAATGGAATTGTTGAAAAACTTCATATTATTGATTCATCATTTCAGTCAACAATTTGAGGATAAATTAAAGTAAAGTTTTTAAAATTAAATACAATTTGCCTTTCTCTGAAATATTTACTTGTTAACAATGAAAAAAACAATTTTGGGCACACATAATACAATTAATAGAACATAAAACACTATTTTTTAAATTTTTGTCAATTTGTCTGTATGTCCGTTTCTCGATTCGCATATTTGTTTTAACACATATAAACTAAACATTACTAACTCCTGATATTACAAACGAATTACGAACACGTATAAACTAGACATTACTACTAAGTATAAACTAAACATACTAGTTAAAATAGAGTTTTTTTGGAAAGCATGGAGGTTGACTTGATAGAACAGTTATTATTTCATTAGAATTGATTCCCTCGACCAGAATATATACGAATTTCTTAATTTAAGAAATTTAATTACACTGCATTAGCACAACGATAACTACAATATACCACATAATACACAACTGAATACAACAGTATACAACATAAATACCTAAGAACATACAACGACATGTAGTAATTACACAAATCTCAATCCATGTACGTCTGTAGATGGTGCTATATGTGTTTAAAACCGCGCAAAGAAATTTTTCAGCTGGACACATTTTATCTAAACGGGGATGACTAGAAGTGAACTGGGCGGAATAACTATTAAAACGATTTTTTTTCATTTGGGATTTCGAAAAATTATTATTCGATTCTTGTTAATAATAATATATCAATTTTATTTGTGCTTTCAAATTATTTATTATTTAATAAGGCAACCCTAAAAAAAATCATCCGATAAGAACGTTTAATGTTTTTGAAACTTTAGTTTTGACATGACAGTTGACTTGTTTAATGCGCGTCGTTGCTTTTGTTGAATTGTTATTTGTGATATTGTGTGAGTGGGATTACAAATATGTCGCTTTTAGTACCGGTGACTGTATGGACATATTATTAATAAATGTAGTTAAATTAGAATCGAAAATGGTATTTGGTCTGATGAAAGTTTATTTACAAGAAACTCAATGTGGAATCGACGAATTTGTAACGATTGGTGGCAGAAAGGTAGACACCCACATCTCACATGCCAGTTATCTCATCAAATAAGATGGACCATTAATGGAACATGCACGGCAATACGGTTATTGGCCCCGTTTTCATTAATGGCACTTTGGATCGCCAAAGATATCGGGTGTTGCTCTAGGGCTGGGTGAAACAACTAGTGTTCAGCAAGGAATCGCAAGATGAAGCCGAAGTGAGAAATCGGGTTATACAAGTTTTCAACGTAATAAGACGGCGCATTCGACAGGTCCCCGACCTAATGAGACGAGTTCACACAAATAACTGTCGTAGGCTGCGAAAGTAGCTCGAAGAACGGGAAAAACATTTTGAGCTTTGAATAAATGTAAATACATTCTAAAATTAATAATTTGTCACAATTAAATGAAACTACGTGATGTAGTATTATTTCTATTTTCTTTAATTTCTTTACCACGACCTAGGTTTCGATGTATTACAACATCTTCAGGTGGGCTATTAGCAAAGTTCTTTGCTAATATATCCCACCTGAAGATGTTATAAGGCAACAAAACCTAGGTCGTGGTACAGAAATTAAAGAAAGTAGAAATAATACTACATCACGTAGTTTCATTTAATTGTGAATAATTAATTTCTACAAAATTAACGCCAAATATATTCAATAAATAATTTGTATTTTAATTTCTATGGAAGCGTGTTTATAGTGTTTTGTAACGAATAAGTGACCTTTTGATTTTGACACTGACAGTTCGCTATAGGCGTGCCACGACGCCGAACTGAAATTTATTGTTAAGGTTATAGGGTATTAATTAATTTTGTAATGAATTTTTTTCGCTAGGATGTATATTGGCTAAATGATTGGATCCAGAAATAGAACGTGGAATAGTGCGAGGGGGTAGGTGATTGGTGAGTAAACCGAATGCGCGGAAATATTCTATAAGAACAGTTATCTTTTTCCGTCGTGTTTCGCAAATTATTAATCATTTAGTTACTTTTGTAGGTTTAGTATTAGATTATATAAGTTTTGTTGATAGAAGCTATATTATTTATACGTACCTGTGAATATGATAAAACTGTGAAACTGGCCTATAGTTAAAGGTATTTTTAAAATGAATAGTTAGAAGAACATAACAAAGCTAATAGAATGCAAAAATATTGTTTTCATAAATGTTGTCTCTTTCCAAGTGAAAGTCTATTTACATATTCGCTCATCACGCAAGAACCGCTAAAAGAATTTGAAGGAAGAATTGTCCTACATTTACTTATGTAAGAACGTGAATTTTACATTTTTAAAAAGTATTTTATTATATATTAAATAACGTAAGTATATCAGTGAAATAGTTAGTTGGAAAATTTAAATGTCTATGAGTTTAGAATTGTAAAAATTATAAGGTTGCGCCAAACGGATAGGCAGAAGATACATATAAAGAAACTATAAATTTTTCTAATTCATGTATATGAATAACTTAATAATGTATACTATATTTTACGTACACATTTCAATCTCCTTGCTTTTAAACAAAGTTTATTTAATAGAAACATTAATTCCGGCTGTTCATAAAATGAACAAGACACAAAAAATTGCCTCATCCGCGAAAAAGTGAAATGACATATCTGGAAAGTTCTCAGATGAATAACTTTTTTGAACACTACTGATATGTATTAATCTATCTTCTTTTGCTTATTTCATAGAACAAGACCGATTCAAATGATTCTGTGAATATTAATACTGACATCAGCACTCTTTATAAAATCTAACTTAACTCGCCATGATCCTTTACTAGTTGTATTTTTAGGAGTTTGTCATTTCTTTTAATTTTGAGGCTAATAATTTTTTCTAATAAAATAATAATAAGTGTATATTTATTTTACTAATGAATGTTTAAATGTTCCATTTACCAAATTATCAGTATTCTTTTGCACGAAGTAAATAACGGTGTCGTTTCATTAAATTTTCTAACCCAAATTTAACTCTTGGTAAACATGCGTACCACTTAATAAAACTTACCTTGACGACTCTCTCCTAAAGATAATGTTAAGTTTATAATAGTTTAATTAGCATGTTAATATTATTTTATATATTAAAAGTAGTATTTGTTTTTACTTATAACCTCACAGACTGCTTTTACAGCGTTTGAAATATTTCTATATTCTCCCTAATTAAGTGTACATATTTCTGAAGGTAAAATTGCTTAGGCTTTGTTATATTGGCAAAATTTTATTTGAATTACGACGTATTCTAATTTTTCTTATTATAAGTATGCTTACTGACTATGCTTTATAAAAAAAATCATTTAAAATGCACATGACAATATGCATTCAAATAGTATGTTTTCCATTAATTTCTTAGACGTTCAAAACGTAACAATACGAAAAATTTTACGAATTTGTGTTTAGATATTTAATAAAATATATGTCCCTTTGTCCATTTTCATAATTCGTTAACATTGGCTAAACGAGACAGCGAAAAAGTTGACATTTTCAACCTCAATTTATTTCTTGCACATTGCGACGTGACAGGCGCGATTCCGTCGTCTGATTGATGGATATTTTAACGAATGTTGATGTGAGTGGATTTCAGTGTACAAAGCAATGCTCCGCTGACATTCTGAATACTCTAGCTCCATAAATACTCTGCCTGTTTTAATTTGGTTTTAATTATACTAATTAAATATTAGTGTGGGAATATCGGAAAGGACAAAAAGTATTAAATTTTGCTTAAATTTTATTTATTCCCTTTGTTTGTTACTTGAAATAGGGACTTAAGAGTACCTAGTTGCTTTTTATTTAAGAATTATATGGGCATTAGTTTTACGGGGAAACTTGACGTTTGTCACTCTGATAAAATACATAATAATATTAGAATCAAAAGTCGTGCCAATTTAAATAGTAAATAGTTTCCGATTTTGAGTTTTTTTTACAACTTGTTTAATGGTGAATGCAGATGTTTTAAGTGACAATAAAAAACATCCTTTCATTTGAGTCAGAAATACTTGAATTTGTAGTCATATTTATAGCAATATCATATTATTTATTAAGAGTGTACATTCTATAATTAGGAAAAGAATAACTTCTCCCTAGACCTTTTTTTTCAACGGTTCAAGGATATATAAAAATTTGTGTTTTTCCAAAAGATATGTTCAAGTATAAGCTTCTTTTGAATTAATTATACAAGTTCAATATATTTATTCAACGACTAATGATTATTTTAATCAATCTTTATTTTCACTTAACGAGTATTACTATTTGAGCACACCTTCACTTTGCACATCTATCCCCTCGTATCTACAAAAAACTGAAAAAAAATTGAAGAAAAACATAAATAAATAAATAAACGCAATGAGGTACCAACGGTAAGTATGTAAAGCGTATAGAGGATCTCTTAGCAAATTATAATTCAAAAGTGATACCCATATATTCCTTTACAATCACTTGCAAAACAACGTCATTCCAATCTTATTTACTTGAATTCAAAGATTTCAAGGAATTTCTCAAGTAGTACAATGTTTCCATTTGCAGATGATATAATATCCAAGATGATATTTGACTTACCTTAAAAATTTTGCAAGTTACTAAGTTTTAAGAGTAACGTTTAAACAAGAAGGTCAATACTGAATTGTGATATCACTCTACTATATTCTATGAGAGCGAATGAGATCGCTATTGCTATTTTGATCATGAATTTTTTCAAATTATCAAATGATTAAGTTGGAAAAATCTCCATATTAAATTTAACAATAATTCTATGCTTCAGGGGGCTATACAAGAGGATGATAACATAATGTATATTATATGTCTATAGCGCGCATGAATTCATAGAGCGTTTACTTGTCTTTTACGCACGCAAATTGTTTAACATAGCATTTCGATATACACCCAATCTATATATTTTTTTCTACTCCATTGACCAGTTCAGAAATGGGGCCATGCAGTTTCCTGATGGTTCATGACCGATCCATAGATGGTATTGTTTCCAATTCTTGTTTGTTTTTGTATTAATCAAATTTTACTAATTTTGTGCATAATGTATTTAGGAAATCGATTATTGTTTCTGCCTTATTTTTTATGGTTTTATAACCATTTGTTCTTATATTTTTCTACATGCCCAGCGCTTTATCTAAATCTGTAAGTTAGATATAAATATTTCAAGAAATAAAAACATAAATAATACCTGCTACTAAATTTAGAAGCACATAACTATTACCACAGTATCTCGGTAAATACGCACACTATTAGATTATAGTTAATATTTAAATAGGATGTAAACACTTTCCTTGTCACATGTTTTTTTTTTAAAATAAGAAGTAAGTCTATTCTTTACAATGAATTTTTCACGCATTTTATGAAACGAAATACTGTTTAGACACCAAATTTACAGAGATCTGCCAAAAAGTCGAAATTTCAAGAACAGATATATTAAAAATAATTTTAATTTCAAATATTTTAATTTTTGTGCGAATTTTTAAAATTTTTTCCTTGCTAATTAAAGTTGATTCTAAAATATAAACCTTAAGGAAATAAAAAAAAAAAATACTCAAATTGAAATAAAAGTATACAATATACTAGAGAAAATAAATCTAAAGTTATTTCCCCAGAATTTATAAACCGTAGGAAGGATAGGAAGGATTCTAAATAATGAAAATATACAAAGATAATTATATAAAAAGCGTGCTTATATTTTACATGATATAGTAAAAAAATCCCTAAAAGTAAGTATTTGTTAACCTATTATCAGTCGTAATCTTCAAACAATGAAAGTTCTTTGTTTGCTCAAAGATATTGGCCGTCAACATCTGTGAGTTCTGTACCGAATACTTGTATTTGAAGGCCTACCTACTCTTTGGACACAGATTTAAGTAATATATTTTATGTTTAAGTACGAGAAGTAATCACTTTCAGAGAAAAATACAAATAACAAAGCTTTATATTATATAACATGGATTTTGGTGTAACGTGTATCCAAGTATCCTATATGCACGAGTAAGGTCTTAGGTCTGTTTTTCATATTTGAACATCTGTTAAGAGAATATATCTGTTATAATACGACTAACCATACAGTGATTTTCTGAAAAGTAGTTTCTAAGCTCTATAAAGCTTTTTCCCAGTCTTTTTTTCGGTATCTTGTTGATAATATTTTACGATATTGCATTAACATAGGTGATGTTCTTAGTATAAGAATCTGTCATATATTTTAGAATTATATGACAATAGAACATAAAATGTTTACAATCAAATAAAATGTTTAATAAAACATTGTCGAGAGAACAATGTTTTGTTAAATGCGCTTTACAAAAGAAAATATTTGAATTAAAAAAAAATAAATATGATGTTGAACAGACCATTTAGCTTCTATCAAAAACGGATTAAAAATGGCAATGAAAACGTACGAAGTTCCTAACATTCAGTAAAGTTTATTTCTTCCTGCTATAATGGAGTCCTAAAGAATATATCGGCGGCGTGATTGCTGATGATCCCGATATACTTTACATAATAAATCGATGCCAATGATTCAATATTAAATTTAATGGATTAATAGATTTACTGAAAGGTATCTCCCGCTATCGCTATGTTTTTAGACGTGTTGCATTTGGTGAATAGAAGGTATTATTTCACAACACCAATATCTGGTCATGCAACTAGATAAGAATATTTGAAATTATTTTATGAACCTTCGAAAAATTATAAGATATACAAAGTCTATAACTGTGATTATTAACAGAAAGTTAAAGGGTTTTCTAACAAGGGAACGTGATAAAAAGTGAAACGTGTTCTCTAGGAAGCGGTACTAATTGCGTAAAATATAATTAGTGGATTATACTATTTAGTACTTACTGAATCTAAAATGATTTTTTGAATTATTTTTGTCTGACTCTCCGTTTGTTAGAGTATCATGGATAATTAACTGGTCATATTTACATACTATTTTCAATAGAAGAGTACTTATGGTTCAAATTGAAATATAGATTAGGTTTTAAATTTTCAAATATTTGTTATGCGACGTTTCATCTGTCCGTTTATTACCTATGCATTCGTCTGCTTATTCGAGTCTCACGTCCGACTTGAAATCAAACGTTACTAAAACAATACTTAGAGTACAAGTTAAAATTTTAATTATTATTTTTAATGAAATATTTCCTTCGATGCTTGAAATTTGATTACTATCACACGGCCAGTAAAACCAAGTACGTGGGTTTAAAACTAATGAAGAGATATTGTCGAGACTATTACAGCGAGTTGGCTTAGAGTACATATTAACCTACCTTTATCCCAGCCAAGGGTACTTATTAAACGTAAATGTTATTCATGCTAATGTGTAAGCTATTTTGGGTTGGATTTTGGAATGTTCTACCTAAATTCGAGGAAAGAGAGCACGAGATTATTCCACTGTCCTAAAGTCGTTTAAAATTGTACCCTATGCAAAACACAGTTCTGTTGTGCAAGTATAACTAATGCTTCACACGTTAGCGAAATGTTCATGCCTTAAAATTATCATACAATTATCACTATTCCACTTCTTGAGCCTATATAGTTTGTTTCTTTTTTTGTAACTGGAATGATTCGAGAAAGTAGAGAAAATATACTTTCGAGAGGAAAAGATACTTAAAGTTATTTCCCATGCAAATTTAATATGAGCTGGTATTTTAATTATATGTAGGTATATGAAATTTATTTCTTGCCTAAAATGATAATTAGTAACCATGTTTTACATTTAAATAACCTTCTTCAGTGGAATGATCTGTATATCAATTTATAATAATCTAAAACCAAAAAAGATTAAGTCAAACCACAATTTTACATTAAATATTTGGCAATTTTTGATTTTGTAAAATAATACTTTTATTATTTTTAAAAATTGTATGCATATTTCTCCATTTTGACATACAATTCGAACGACAGACGTTAATATTCGCTAAACGAAATTGCTGCGAATATCGTTGACGTTTTAAACTTCAATTTATTTCTCACAAATCGCGACCTGACAGGCGTGGCTCGGTTCCCGGATTGATGGCGATTTCAACGAATGTTGATGTGAATATTGCAGCATAGAATTCGCTGCAGATATTTTGAATATCATTATCAAATATAAATGTGTACTTTTTATTTAGTTTTACTAATCAAAGAGTGGTTGGTTACTCATGAGTCAAATTTTAAGATAGTAGAAAGTGTTATATTCCAAAAGTGTAACTAATAGTATAAAAAGGAATCGAAATGAGGTCGCATGATGGGTAGTGTATTTACAAATACGAACTTGCCGTAAATCGTAATATAAAAATTTTAATTTTAATAACTATAAGACGTAAAGTTTTTTCAAGAAAACAAAATATCTTCGGTTACAATGTTATTCCACGTAATTAAAAACTTGGTATATAATTTAGACCTTAAAAACATAAAATAATCAATTTTACTTTTTTTCAATAATGGCTGTGTGCAAACCACTGTGGAGGTAACGAAGTCGACTGCAATAATCGTTCTAAAATTTACTTACAGTAAACCTTTTGCAGATTCCCGATATTAAATTGAAAATTAATTCAGAGAAATAAACGCATACGTATTTATAAAACTAAAAAATCGTTATATTACCATTATTTGAGTCGTGTTAGATACGCATTGAATTAGTTTAATGATGAACTGAAAGGATATTTTAAATACTATATGATGAGACCATTATCATCTAATTAATATTCGTTTATGAAACAACTTTCGCAGAAATTTCTTTCTAATTTAAACAAAGTAACAAGACAAATAACCTAATAAAAACTAAAACGATTTTATCGGAAAAAAAAAATTTTCTTCTAAAATAAAATAACACAAAAACAATTCAGGAATACAAAAATAAAGAAAAATTTGCATGGAATATCAGTCACAGTTGACGTTTTTCGTAATTTTTATTTTATTTACTTAAATATCCATGAGAACAGTTAACTTCGTTGATAAAATTCAGAAGCCTTTAAAGTTGCAAACGCCAAGAGCCGCTGAGACCCAGCGAAATAAAATCCGAGCCATTACGACATACGAGTTAAGTCTCAATACCTAAATTGGTTTTTCTTGCTCTCTTTATAAATAACGTCTTCCGAGATATATGGTCTCAAATTAGCCACAGAAATATATTAGTGGTCTCTTTACTTGCTGTCGGTTAATTTGTATAGCAAGAATTTTTCGGCTTCCTCTTTAAAAATATGGTATATGATATTTTTGACTTGGGCCTTTATTACGGAGAAATAAACTTATTACAAGCAAATATTTTCCTTTTACAACACTTTACCAATCTTAATTACATTTAAACCTTAGATTATTATAAACGAAATATCTAGGCGTAAAAAAATTTAAGTTTTTAACATTTAATTGGCAGTGCAACCGATTATTTTGAGAAACTATACTGCTCGCTCTATTTTGAATAAGCTCCGGCCCCGTTCGCTTTGAGGATGCCACTCAGTATGGGTGAACTGTTGGACGCCTAACCCTTGCAGTGACATTGAAATAATATATTTTGATAATGGGATAAGTTACAAAAAATTATTAATTATAACCATCTTTTTGCACTCAAGTATTGTTAATTATTATTTTTACATGTTATTAATAACAAGACTTTCCGTACCACTTATTTTCTACGTCATGATAAGTACGGGTTTTTATTGTTCCTATAGGGTCTCTATGAAACACCCCTGTGTACAAATGTATAAATATAGCCATTTGTGACTTATGGAAGACACAAATGTTGCTTTTATTATATAACCATATATAGGTTCCGTTTTCCATCCTGTTAATATTTAGTTACTGAGTCAATAGCCATTTAACGTGTATTATTTAGGATATTTTGTTTATCGTCTTATGCATCTTTTTTAATAAGTAAGTTTTCATAAGACATCTTCTTCCGTTAAATTGAAATTTTGGGCCTCGTGATCTTTTCGGCTAAAATGATTTTATTTTTCCTTTGTTTACATTATTGAATGACCTTATACTACAATAACTCAAATCAGTAAGTAGTCGATATCTCTTTTTGTAACGTAATATAAATATTACAAGCAACATAAATTTTTGATCGCTATTAAAATTTATGGAAGTAAGTTTTTAATGGTCCACGTATTTTTAATTACAAAAAAATTTTTAAACTATATAGTAAACTACTTGCATTACCAATATGTGTGTTTTGTATCTATCTGTTTGAAGTAAACTTTAATTACAGATTAACCGGAAATAATCAACAACAAGCAAATATGAAAGAATTAGAAAACTATCGTTAAATATTTGCAAAACCCTCCACCGAAAATGTATAAAATTATGTATCCAGCTTAAAGGCAAAACAATTCAGTAAAAGGTTTACGGGTTATTATTATGCCTATTTTATTCAAAGATAATCTAGCAAAATTATAGGATAAGCAAATCGATTTTTTAAAAATTAAATACTTTTTAAGGATAAATTTTACACCTATGTGAGTTATAAGCTACGCCCACCCCACGCGAGGGCAAATATTTACACTTATTGAGAATTCCATTAGCAACGAATATCGGTTTGTTTGTACCATTATATTGATATATATTTTTTAAATTTTTACTACGCTGTCGAAATAATAAAAAAGACTACGTAGGGAATGTAAGTTTGTCAAAAGAAAATTTTTCGCCTACAATGTCAACAGCTGAAAAAAATAAATGTTTGTGAATACCATATACAAAAATAGAGGAAAAGCGTCATAAGCGGATGTTTTCCAAGAATTGAATACTATTACCACAATTCTCTATGACAGATATTTGAAAGGTTTAGGTTAATACAGTGTACAAAGACAGAATTCTAATAAAAGCTCTAAAATGTAAAAAAGGTGGAAACATAATTTGAAATTCCACTGAAATTTTTAATTTATTTTTGATTTTCAGACTATTTATAACTTTAGTTGTTCGAAATATATAAAGCATTAAATACAATTTCAACAATTTTATTAATGGAAAATTTATAAGTCATAAATAAGTAGTAAATAGGACATTATAATATCAAAGAAAGGTTCGACGCATACGTGAATATAATTTTCTTAATGAAATTAACTTTTAAATAGATTTTTGCCTTTTTTTTTAAAGAAACAACAACTTGTGTCGTTTTTAATTTAAAATTCTATTTAACAAGTAGAAATCTATTTAACTGTAAAGTACATAATTATTTCCTACCTACTGCTATATTCAATTAGATTCTTTAAAATTTCGTAGAATTGAACGCAAAATTTTGATTAAACCGTGAAATAGCTTATTTTATTTTTGAACTTGATGACTAAGAAACATTAAGAAGGTGTTCACATCATACTTGTGGTACTGATGTTTGGACTTTAAATAATGGGTTAAGAAAATATATAAAAAACCCTGTGATTATTTTAAATAATTTTTCGAATGCATTGGATAAAAATAAAACTAACACAGCATTTCGTGATATTCATATTTAAGATACTTCATTTACCATATATTTGCAGCTACATTTGGGGTGGACAACAATAATTTACGGCAAAAACCCTACTAAAATTTATAATACTACCAACATGGAAATTTTTAATCCTCGTTTGAAATTAACATATTACTAAATGTGAATTTCATACTACTTGGAATATATTAAAAATAGATAAAGCATAATTTTAATTTTCGTACTACTATTTAGTACCAAAAGAAGAAAATTAAGAAGTTATAACCAAATCAATATGACCGTAATTTCTTATAAGCATATTGAAAAGATTAAGGTAAAAAAGAAAATTAATTTAGAAAGTAATTAATATTGTAAAAAATTAAATAAAAGGAATAATCTGAAAAAAGCTCACTCTTAACCTCAGGTCTCTGCACATTTCAAGATACAACGTATAAAAAACAGAAGTATATATAGTTACCATAAAGTTGTTTCCAGCGTTTTTAAGTTTTCTTATAATTTCGTTGTTATTTTATTTCCGTACACACTAAATATATATATATCCATTCTTTACGACACATTATTTTACTTAAATAGTATCGAATTTCTTAAGTAATAACAATACGCGCTTAATATGTTAATAGTTCGCCTTGGTAATTGGAAAATCTCTGTAAATTTTGTGCATCCGCAATTAAATCTAAAGTATATGTCTCAAAAACAGTTCCAGAGCTAATTCATGAAAGTCATAAAGCTATTCATTTCCTATCGTTTCATAACAATTACTTCCATCTGCTTCTATCATATACAAATCATATATATATATATATATATATATATATATATATATATATATATATATATATGTATATATATATATATATATATATATATATATATATATAAAGAATTTTCGCATTAATATTTATGTAAATACCTATGAGAAACTTAGCAATTTCCTTTTCATGTCCATCTCCAATCAATTGAGTATATGTGTGTGTATATATATATATATTCACGTAGCGTCTCTCTTTCTAAATGTACGCCATTTTCTTAACTAGTACCCAATCATGTTTGTTTCTTCTCCTTGAAGAACAGTTTGATTCACTATTAAGGTTTAAATATGTAATTTATCAATATTTTGTGAAAATTGTTCGACCGAGGATGAATATTGATTAAGTAAAAAGGAACATTTGTCCGAGAGATACCTGGAGTGCGTTGGTTAAATCATAAAATGTAAATCAAAATAAGATATGGCAACATAATTTTTCTCAAAAAGTTCTACAAGAAGCTCTATCATAATACGTTACATAATAACAGTTAGTGTCAAAGTCAAGATATCCCCAATCATACTAAAGCTGACCAAATATAAACTTTTATAAAGGGAAGATGTTAAAAAGATGGTTCTTTTTGCTGAGACGTTGAATGAGATGTGTGCATACTAGGTTCCTTATCTAGCAATATTCTAATACTGTCTTGGGATGGTATTCCATAATGACAATGATGAAGAATCGACGTAGATATGTATGCACGTATAATAGCATGTAATCTATATATATTCAAATTCCAATATTTTATTTTATATCTACGCGTGAAATAAATTTACCGCAATTTGTTTTATTAATGGTATTTTTAATTAAAGTTCTTGATTTTTGGAAGAAATGTCTGTATGAAATACTTTTTATTATTCTTAAATGAGACATTATTTAAATAAATATAAGAAGTACTTACAAACCTTGAACATAAAATATATAAATACATGAGTTAAATTTTTAAAGAATGATATATTATTATTGAATTCCGCTCAAGTAAATGAATCCAGCGTTCCAAGACGACAATCTGATATCACGAATGATTTAGAGACTACAGTATAAGTATATATAAAGATGTAGTCCTAAGAAAAAATTCATTCGACTCAAAAGAGGAGACCACACGCTACTGACTTTAATTATACGTTTTGCACAAGTTCCGTTTCCTTGGAATAATCATTTAGATTTTTTTTCCGCTTAAATTTAGGAATATAGGGAAAAAACTATGTTCAAGAATTATTTAGTTATTCGAATTTCTTTATTTTGTCATCATAATGCTATTCAAATTAGTCCATAACTAATATGCATTAATCACTATCTTGTACACAAAGTTTAATTAATATCAGTCTCTGATAGCAATTTTGGGTTTTCTTTTTTAGGACATTTAGATTTTGTATTCCCGTACATACTAATAAACGCACTGTCAGATGTTAAAGTTTATTTTAATAATATGTAACTTAATAACATGTAACTTTCCATACCTATCTCATGACATCCCTATATTCAATAATTTCATAACTTTTCCTTCATCATTTTCATATACCTGAGAATTAATTACATTGGTATATTACTGCCAGTATGAATATGTCGTTAATATTGGCTGTGGTTTAATAAAATATTTTTATAAATGGTAAGGGTGATGAGGAATCCCTGTAAGTTTGTATACGCTTTTTTAGTTGATATATGATTATGAATAAAATATATATTTCATTTTTGATACTTCAAATAAAAACTCACATGGACGAAGTTTATCCGCGTAAATTTTATGGAAAATAACACAAACTATTTAAAGTGTCTCTTGTTTTAACTGGTTAACTTATATTTTAAACCTTATTACCAGAATATTTATTGTATATTTAAGTAAACGTAAAATGTTATACACATATTCATAATCTGATGAAACTACGTATCGTAAAATAAACAGGTTTGAAAGTTAGGTACTACGTAAGTAACTAATAATCTCTACTGATATTCCAGTACATATTACGTTAGGAACTAATAATCCCGCCAATCTCTCCAGCAATTTCTGAAGTCATTTAGAAACTTCTGGAATATTCATAGTAGGATTTATGAAGAGTATGGCGTTTGAACTTATTTTTAGTTAGCAACTGAGTTTTGGGGAGTATAAAGGGAACAAATATTGATATTTCACGAAGAGAATTTAATTGATTCTTGCTTTAGATCAAACAGCAAGTAAAGTAGCCAATAATATATGCGCAAAGAGTGGATGGTAAAAGAATAAAATGTTGATATCTCCTTATTTGCGAATAATATCCTAAAATTAAATATGTTAATTGTTTTTTTTTAATTTTTAGTTATTAATTTTCAATTACGCAACGAATCGATAAAAAATGTATTTACATATAATAGGTCAGTTATGCAGGTAATAGCTTTTGAATTACTCAATTATATGGAGTATATGTAATGGAGTAATGCATAAGCTTGTATATGTAATGGAGTAATGCATAAGACCTGCTTTACTTGCGTGAAATAGTTGTAACATACCAATTATTATTTTTTAATCCAAGGAACATAATTTTTCTTATTAGATAAAACTTGTTACCGATGTTTAATATGAAAGAAATGCAACATGTGAATGAATAACGCTATGTAAATGGCAAAAGCAAAACTGCCAATAAAATAAGTTGACAATAATTTATATAAAACATATCGAACTAAATCGTACTTTCTCCATTATTAACCTTATTTCACTCTTATATCTTGGCCTGGTTTATGAATTTTGTGCATATGTTTTGTATTTCAATATTTCATACAGAACAATTAATAATACAGATTTATTCCTTAATATGATACAATATTTTTAGCGGCGAAAGACGTCATGTTGAGTTGTAAATATACAATTTCTAAATTCATATTATTGTCAAATACTGAAATTTGATAAAATTTTATTATCAAATTGTCGATTATTTCGTTCGATGGATCTGCTAAAGAAACAAAATTCAAAAGTGGTTGCATTCGCTTTTTGGTTGTTGTCGAATTAGTTATTAATGATACTTCTATACAAAAAAATTGAATATTTTAGTGGTATATCGGAAATGCTGTGGAAAACTATATTAATTGGAAATTAATTTTGATACGAAAACGCTTAATAATGCACTAATAATTATTAGAGACGTATGCCTTCCGTATATTATTTCATGTAGTTAAAATTATATAATAGAAATTAATTGCTGAAATTATTAAGCGTACTAACATCGTTTTTACGTTTAGATAAATACTAAAACATCAAAAAGCGTATGTTTAACTAAATATTAATTTTTCTTCTCTATTTTACAATTTTAATTAATGCCTCTATGGACATAAAATTAATCACCGTCTTATTGCCTTCACAGAAAAAACGAACTTAACGAATCATAAAAATAAATTTATTGTCATTAAACTATATGGGCCTCAAAAAAGAACAGCCCGTGTCAAAGTGAGACAATTAGTACGAGACGGTAAAATTTTCAAGTTATCTATTCAAGCTATATACAATGGGTAAGATCAATATTATTCATGTAAAACCATAAGAGGATAACCTTTATTAACGTATATCAATAAAAAAATTAGATTATATTATATGATTGATATCCTAAGATACATATTTGGTTTCGTTGAATTCAATTAAGTTATCAGACACTGTTAACGATGTTCAAGCTGTTTATTTAGACTAGCATTTCGAATTTAACAATTTTGCATATTCACTGACCATATAGTAACCATATTTTATTAACAATAAGCGTGAACTATAATTAGCATTATACATACGTTAACCTGAAATATAATTACAAGTTAATTTAAAGACGATAAATTAATTCAGATGTCCAGAGTCATAATTAAATAAATATTTTTATGACTTTTCTTCATTTTGGTTGCTCATTATACGGTATGATATATTTACTTTGTACATTTTCATAGAATAATATTTTTTGGATAAATGACCTAGGAAGAATTTCTATATTTATTTTTAAATGTTGCTTTATTTTATGTAAAGTATCATATTTCATTCATGGAATTTAATTGGTATCTTTTGCTTAATGAAAGTTAGAGTCATCTTCAAATGTGTTCTAAATTGTTTTCTTTGATAATTAATCTAATTGTGGCATCATTAATTTTCGTAAGTTAAGTACAAATTCTTTCAGTTGATGTCTCTGGTAAATGATAGAAGTATATTATTGCTCATAATATATAGCTTTTCGTTCTTTCTTTATTTGCAACAAAATTATATTTGTCTGTCATTCAATTACCAATATTGCGGAAAATTTGTTCTAGCATAGTATTTAAAATTTTGCTGTAGAAAATAATAACGTAATAACTTTAAAACAATTTATATTCGTATCTAAAATTTCTCGGGAGCTATGTAAATGTACAAGCTATTATTAGAATTTTAGACAAAGTCTCATGAAAAATTGATGCCTGTTCCTATACAACCAATTACTCAAGTATATTTTCATAAGAAGTGGAATATAATTCATCCACAATTTAACATTGTACAGTTCTGAAAGTGCAATTTTGAAAATTACATCATCAATATCATGCTCACGAATATTTGAAACTTCAGACAATTTTTCTCAATCCCATAGAAACTAGTTTTCATTAAGACTGAATGTTCATTTCGCGAACAATGTTCTGTAGTAAACCAGAAGTGTCAGTTATGTCAGGACGCGGTATTCAGGTCGGACACTAGCGAACGACCGTATAAAGGAATTCGTACCGCAGCGCTACACTTTTATAAAAACTTCTCTGGGTTTGCCTAATACTACTTTCATATAACCATAAACCGTTGTGTAAAATTTAAACTTAAACGATTTGGGAAATAACCTATTAGATCTAAAAAATCAGCAGTTCATATAAATAAAGTAAAATAAATTTCATGATTTTTGCGAAAAATTGCGTATAACGTGAATTTAGTTTGATGTATTATAGTGCAGTGACTTTCTTGTAATGAATATTTATAAATGAATGTTAGTAATGTATACTAAATCAAAAATAAAAAGGGTTTTTAATGTAAGAAAATTTGAGGACATGGAAAGGAATATCGAGGTTCTTGTGGAAGTAACGCAAAACGTCAGCCATAAATTAATCGACGATTCCACTAGAAAATTCAGATTAAATTCAGATAGATTTGGAAGAAAAAAGTTATTCGTATATCACTTTATGTGTGTTTTTAATAATTTATTTAGAATATTGTTCATTTTTCCAACAAAATCCAAACGATGACAATATTATTGAGAGCCAAAAGATCAAAGCGATAATAGAGAATCCAAGAAATAAAGCTTGATTACCATTTTTCGTCATTTGCTACTGTACAGTGATACGAAATAATATATGAGCAGCACCATGAATGTGGTAGCATTTTAAAGAAAAAGCCATTAATTTATTTTTAATAATATTTCTCAGAGTTATTCTCATCACTGATAATACAAAACCCCAGCCATTTATTTTTTAAAATATCTGTACAAAGTACATTACGTCAATTATCGAACACCGTCTTGATGTTTACTTCACTCCATTCATAGTCTCATTTGTCTAGTTATGTCGTCAATACGTTTAGTATATTTAATCCTGCTACTCTTGTGTGATTTTCCACAATTAAAATGGTAAAGTTTAATTTTTTACTCTATCTTCAATGCACTTTTAATTTATTTACTTTTTCCGCGTACTATACCAGTGCTAAATCTTGTTGTATCAATTTTCGGAGCATTTGGTTATTAAATCTTTATTAATTAACGTTTTTTTCAGGCATTGTTGATAACAGTACTTTCTTTACAATACATTTGCTTCATATTGCTAAGTTTTCGTTTGCAGTTTATGCAGACTATTTATTCAAGATGATATTTAATCACATTTCACAAAACCAGTCCACAACATTTTTTAAATTTGTTTTTGTTTGTATTATTGTGTGACTTACTGCTGCAATAACTATTTAAATTAGTGGTCGAAAAATAAATTACATGAAAAACATTGCTTACTAAAAGCTTGCATAATCAAATGTTCCGAAAATTAACACAATGGGATTTAACACTGGTATACTTCCCGAAAAAGGAAATGAATTAAAAGTACATTAATAACAAAGTAAAAAAATTAAACTTTGTCATTTTAATTGTGGGAAATGATATAGGAACAGCAGGATTAAATATACTAGATGTTTTGACGACATAACTAGACAAATGGGACTATGAATCGAGTGAAGTACCATCAAGATGGAGTTCGATAATTAACGGAATGTACTTGTAGAGAGAATTTAAATAATAAATGGCAGGGCTTTGTTTTATCCCTAATAAGAATAAATTTGAGAAATAATAATAAAAAATTAATATTTTTTTTACTTTGAAATACTACCACATTAATGGTGCTGTATATTTCATAGTCATATTATTGTATAGTAGATATGACACTTAGGAGAAAGAAGATAACTTCTGTTTCTTTTAAAACAAAATATTTTACAAGTGGTAGTTATTTTATATAAATGTATTTGTATGCTACATACTGGTACATCAATCACTTTTTTATGATTTAGTAGATATAAAGACAATTTTGAGATTAGATATTTTTTTTAATTTTCGATCTTAATAACTCGGTGAAGTGTCCAATGCCTCAGAAATTATAATTGTCCAGGAAAATAAAAGAGTTTTTAATAAAAATGCATGAAAAGTTAATCTATTTCTAAATAAAAAATATTGCAATCTAGACATTCACGTCTTGTGATATGCATTCTAAATACATTTGCTTCCAAAAAGTGGAATGACTGCTAAATTCTAGTAAGGATATAATAAATTTAAAAAAATTGTTTTCAATGCTTATTTGCGTAGTAATAAATATACATTTCATTGAAACTTTTGTTTTATTAGAAATATACAACTTTGATATTATAAAATGAAAACTAAAATGAGTAGCTGAAAGGAAACAAAGGTCTGGTATGAACTGAAAAAATAAAATTCAAATTATCTTTTTTTATTCAATCGTGTCACATTGATAAAAAAGGATAGGAACTTACTTCTCTATAATTATATCTATCATAAATAGGAGTTATAAATAAGCCTAATTCCATAATACTTAGCAAAATTTAATACTATTTTAAGCAAATGTTCATTAACTTGAAATAACTAAAATGCCTGTGTATTTTCAACAAGGGGAAAATTATATTTTGATTAAAATTGGTTCACTTTTTATAAACAATAAAAAGAGTCTAGAGAAAGTAAAAGCGAAGTTTTATATCTTTACATAGTAACAAAAATAAACTTTTCTTGACAATAACAAAAGATACATTTCTATAATTTTTAAACAAAACCAATAGCATCCTGTAAACCATAATTATAATAGTCATTATTATTGTAGTAATGTATAATAATTTCAAATTTGTTTCGCTCTCAGTATTTAAGATAACATGAACAATAATCTTCGCTTAGTCACTGTTTGTTCGAAATATTTACATCTGTTAATAAATTATTAGTTAATTAACAGGCCCACATCAACCATATAATATTTTTATAATAATCAATGCAATTTCAGTACACAGGAAAAAATTTAAGTGAAAGAAAAACACCATATTTCTGACTATAATTAATTTCAATCAAAGTACACAACGTAAATTTTGAGAAAAATTAATTTCGATATTTTAATTTTAAATTACAATATAACATCTTTAAAAATAAATTTATGTTACAATTTTATTTAAATTTATTTCATTAGAATTAAAAGTCATCTATTTTTGAAAAATAAAATAAGATGGTTTCTTAAGTGGAGTAGGTCTAATTACTATATTTTAATGACTGTTTGCAATAACAGATGTATCTAACAATTTTTCGCAACACAGAAATTTTTACCTGACGGTATTGTGGTGAAATATTTTCTACATGAACCTCTGTCATATTAACAATGTAATATTTTTTCAATCTACCTTTAGAAATTTCAGTGATAACCTAGTTACCACTTTTATAAGTTATCTGTGGAGTTTATATGATAAATTTCTGTAAGTGAAAAACCTACTTTATAAATAGCTAAATCTCATTTTTAATTCTTCAGCACAGAATACGTCCAAGAGAACATGGTGAACATTCATTTTACTTTTATAATTTGGTAAATTAATAAATATCCGTTTTGTTTTTTGTTCTGTTCTGGTCTTTCATGCACAAAGGAACGTGTCAATGCGTGAAAAGTCTACCTATTTGTGCAAAATTGGGGCAGGTGGCCAGTATAAAACAAAATGTGAATGCGTTGATTAAGAGTGGTATAGTGGTAATAAGATGAGCTGTAATAAGTCCCAAATGTTGTGTCAAAATTATAATGTAAAGTTAGCTAACTTAAATACAAACAACTGGTTAAACATATTAACTATGTATTTCAGTGCAATGTTTAGTCATAGTGTGATATTAACTCATCAACACTTTGAAGAAAAATGTCTAGAATAAAACACACGGACAGTAAAAATTTTGCCCCGAATCCAAGGTACTCGCAGTGCCACCAAAGTTGACCAAATCTTTTCAGAACCAAATAAAGACGTTGCAACTTTTAAAGCTTTTTACCGAGTTGTTGAATAAAATTTGTACATGCTAAGCACCTTTTCGTCTGTGAAGAATTCGCTTTAGTATTTATATATATATATATATATATATATATATATATATATATATATATATATATATATATATATATGTGTGTGTGTGTGTGCGTGTGAGTGAGTGTGTGTGTGTTTGTGTCACATTAGGGTATCCTTGTGTGGATGAAAACAATTTATTAAAGATATCGAAACGCATACTCCCTAATTCTTTCTGTTCAGTTTTTAACAGTTTTTGCTATTTGGTTAAAAAAACTGAAATATTTAAATTTTATCAAAATGTACGAATTGGAAAATGAAAATATTGAGTATGACAGGTACTTATTTATTAAAAAAAAATAAAACTACATTCAGCATATTGCTATTTAAGTCTCTTTCTTTAAAGTCTGGATAGATTTCTATGTTCTTGCGCACAGAATAAAGAAAATTGCTTTTATCCTTCCTATGCAGTGATCAAACCTTAAAAGTTTGAACAATTTGTACAGCTTATTTTTGAGATGTATTTTTTATTGCTCTCAAAAAAACTTTTTTTTGCCTCCAAAAAGGCAGCATGTAGAAACGTGTTTATAAACGGTGTTTTTAATAGTTTTAATGAAAAAAACAAATTTGTCCTCTTGACGAAAAAAAAATCACTCAATGATTTTCTTGCAACAATAAAATGCAATAATATTTTTATGAGTTTAGAACGATCTCGTAGAAAAAATACAAGAAACAAATTATGTTTTCCTACTTACTATAAAAGTAACCAAATATTCCTTCTTTTGATGGAACATATTTTTCCAAAAAATCATACAAATTCTCTTTTTCTAAATTCATTACAATGCTTCACTTGGTTTTTTCATCAACTTCATATACAAGGAGTGACAAGATGGCAATTTCTTCTTGACAAGAACTAAAGGTGTTGATTAAAATTGCTCAGGATTGCATGGGAAATCAGTGTCATATTCTTTTAGTATATTTAAAAATCTGTCATATTCTTTTAATATATTTAAAAGGCTGCACCCGAGCCAGCGTTTCACATATATAGAGGCAATGAACAAACAAACGTCGTATAGTGCTCGTTTATCCTTGGCATGCATTGTGAACTGAGATTGTAGCAAACATATATTCAAAGATTAAGTTATTAAATACACTGGTTAGATTTGTGTGCTCTGACAAGCGCAATGTATTATTCTTATAGCCTTTGCAATTAAGTTTGAACGTTATAACGACAGGAAACTGCATAAAAACTAACAGATATTATTTTAATATCTAATTTAATCTAATATACAGTAATATATATTATACATATACATTATTATAATTTACGTCAAATTTTACTAATTTCAGTATCAAGAGTTATTTTTTCAACTTTTTTCGATATTCTTAACAGGTAAAATATGTTTCAATTTTAAATGTTTCTTAACGGAGATAATATCCGCACATATTTTGCTACATTTCCGTTTCCACTGCATTAAGTATCTTTTCTTCCATATATGCCAAATTTAATCTACTGAATCTGTATATGATTTATAAGTACGTTGTTATTAATGACGGTATTCTAATAAATTGCTTTCATAAATGTAAATTCTAGGAAAGTCGCTTAAATTCACGTACACTTTTTAAATGGACATAATTCTGACGTAATTCGTCTATTAAATTTCACAGAAAATAATGCGATCAATTTCATTTAATTCTCCATATCATTAAATTTTTATCTTGAGACAAATAATTATATTTTAAATAGAAATATAAAATGGCGTAAATTAATTTAAGGCCCGACAAAATTACATAGGAGGACTCCCCCTTGCGCCGGACGGTATCTAATACCAGACCGAATATTACCAAATTTGAAATGGGGTTCTCATTTTTACTCGTAATTAGGAAGAGTGAAATTCAAATGGAAAAAGAAACTCGGGCTGCGAGAGGGCTCAGTCTCAAGCGATACGGTCTAAAGGTGATCCACTGGAAGTTTTGTATGGGAATCCATTTTATTGGTTAATTTTGGCATTGCTATAAATTACTATTTGGAGAGTATGTATTGTTTGTAATGATTTTTATTTATTTATTATTAACTATGTTTTGTGTTGATTGACTTTTGTAACAGATATATTAGCAACTATATATTAATAGAATTTGCTTCTATGTCCGGATAAATAAATGTTAGCATTGGTCTAATTTATTTTGTCACGTTCAAGTTCCCAAGTATCAGAAAAGTTTATTTCGAAAAAGTGATGTGCTTATTCTATGCCATATAATTTTGGGAGTGCTATTATTTATCTTTTCAGATGGTTTGAAATAGTGGAGAGGAAAAAGTTATATGGAAGTCAAAAAATTTAAAAGAGCTTTCAGCAATATTTTAAATCGGAATTTGAATGTAACATTGCGGGTTTTGGTTGCAAAAGCACTTTAAAATATCTCACTGTGTGTTTACTTATCAGTCTATAACAATTCTGTAGGAACATTTTCAGTATTATAAGACAATCTTTATTTATGTCATGATTTATAGTGTATATTATTATTTTACGTTATTCGTATTATTGTCGTATATTTTAACGTCAATGGAATATATACGACATACATTCTTTTGGCATTTTGATCACACTCTAGGAGTATTTCTATCCTTCTAACGAAGGATAAAAATGGCATCTTGGTTTTTTTGGTCTCCTGTTTTGACTCGGCTGTATTGACAAATCTTCCGATTTTGACAGGTCCTCAGGTGTGTCAATACCAATCCCTCTCAAAAACTTGTCTATCATTTCTTTTAGTTCCCTTGAAAGAGTTTCTGTAGATCTTATATCCTGAACATAACGACTCACTAAAGCATATCTGAGGTTCCATAGAAATTTGTAACAGCTCATCATTTCAATTCTGAATGCAGAATGGAGTAGATGGCTATATACTCCAGATATGTTTAGCATAGCACAGAATATTGTTGTTGGCCACCTTTGACTCCTCCTCTAGTTTAAGTAGGCTGCACATTTTTGATCCAGGGTGCCGACACCACTTTAGTAGAGTTATAAAATTTGATTATTTCGGGAAATTTGGTTTCAGGATTTCTAACACTTTCGTAATGCATTGAGAATACAAAAGCGATACTTGAGTTCCTTTTAGGTACAAATGACATAAAAGTCTTGTTACTTTGAAAGCCAAAAACTGACGGATATTGAAAGAAATGGCCGATATTTTTGGTTTTCGTATTGTGCCGACGTATGCAAGTTTTTTTTTTATTTCAATGCTTCGACCAGCTCAATCAAAGTAAACCAATTGTCTCCTGTTATGTTTCTGTTAGTTCCAAAAATTATATAATATAAAATATAAATATTGAAAATATATATATTGAAAATATATATAAAAAATATAAATATTGAATCACCTCGAGCTTGTTCTTCATCTCCTGCATAAATAAAAGCGTTGAATAGGTAATGTGTCTTCGCATCGCACAAACACATTATTTTCAAACCGTACTTTGCTGGTTTTGATTTCATATACAAACGGAACAAGCACCGTTTTCTGAAAGGAACGAGCATTTCGTCTACAGTCAAGTACTCGGAGCAGCTGTAGATTTGTCTACATTTTTTTAAGAATTTATCAAAAAGCTCAGATATGAGGGCTAGCAGGATAGTTTTTTTTTCATTCTTCTCTCGTACTATCGTTATCGAATCATAGATTTGATAAAATGAAAGGAAATCTATTAAGACTCATAACTATTTTTAAAAAAGGTTTTCCTCTTGATTTGATGACCAGAGGCCCCGAGCGTCTTCCTTTCCAGATTTAAATATACCTGTCAGAAACATCAACCCGATGAATATACGCATTTCATTAGAACTGAAGTGATACATATATGTTGCTTCAGTTTTGTTTTACTCAATAGTTATTGATTTTTAAGTTAATGTGTTCCACAATTAAATATATCACGTCGTCAGTAAATAGGCAAGACCAAGCATCAAGTGGACTAATTTAATTTTTGGAACACGCAGGACCTCTTGGACCATGTAAATGTATAATAATATTGTGCGCTCGAACTCGCGACCGCGACGGCGGTATTTACCCCCATTTGTATCTATTTTTCCCGTAAAAAGCATTAGAGCTGCTGTCAATCTGTCGATGTACATTAACCAAGCTATAATTCTCAGAATCACCTCCAAGTTCTTCTTCACTCTCCGTGTCATGGTCACTAGCTTCGATATCCAAATCACTCAAATCCGATATTAGTTACCTAAAAATCTTCTTATTTTCATTCCCATTCGATTCTTTTTCATTTACATATTTTGTATCTGTTTAGAAATCAAGTGTTTATTCACTGTTCTCCAAAACAATAAAAAAAACAAACAATGTGAAAAAATAATCAAGAAATTTTACTTACGTAACTACACTCGTGGGAGACATAAGTCCGGCAGCATCTCGTACCCCGCAAACTGAAAATGTCAGCCCGACTTCCCGTAATCTCTCGGGCGGTACTGATACACAAAGCTGCGAGCGCGTAACTTCTAATATCTATAAGAAGTTTATAATTATATAGTTTGAACAAGCCACGAATTAAATAAGTATCGACATTTTTTTGCGTTTGTATTACAGAAAGTCACTTTATTGCAAAAAAAAGACCAAGAGTTTGGCTGATCTTTATATCATGTATCGTATCATATTTCATTAATTATATTTTGAATTTAATGAAACCATATATTTATTTATAATTTATCAAACACATTTCATTTAAAATAAATATTATTACCATAATTATTCCAAAAAATAGGCTAGTTTAAAATAAACCTCTGAGTAAATACTAAGATACTAAATTAATTCAGATATCCAGAATTATAACGAATTTCTTCATTGTGGATTTTTTGTTTTTATTGGTCTTTTTACGGGTATGGTATATTTTCTTTACATATTTGTACAGAATAATATTCTTTGCCGATTGCTGACATAGAAATCGTTTCGATATTTTTTTGTTTAGACTTATTTTACGTCAGGTTTTCATACAGCTATCTGAAATTTTATTTTATTTGTGTTAAAAAGATTAGGATAATTTTATGGGGTTCCAGATTCTTATTCTTTGGTAATGATTCTAGTAATAGTAACAAATTAGCAAGTACATTAATATTTTCTTACTTGTTAAGTGATTGAAAAACTTTACAGCTCATAATTCGCGTCTGTGTTTCTTCTTCATGTCTCCCAAAAATTGTTGTGGTCCACCAATATTGCTAAAAGTTAGTTCTAGCTTAGTACATCCAATTTTTATAGAAAATTACATAAGAACAAAATTTATAGGAAGTACCGAAAGCATCTCCATACAAAACCCCTTTCAAAACCGATGCATATTTCTTACAATCAATTACGAAACTAGATATTATAATAGAAGTGGTATATTCATCTACATACTCGGTATTTTGTTTTCTCAAAGTAAAGTTTTCAAAATTGTATGATTAACTTTTTGCTCATAATTATGCGTATAAAATTGCCAGTTTTTCAATGCTTCAGAAACTCACTTTCGTTAAAACTAAATATTCATTTCGCGATGTTTCATAGTAAACCACAAGTGTTTGTGTGGTCAGGATACGAAATCCAACTCGAACACTTCCTAATGTTCATATAAAGGAATTCACACCGCAGCGGTTAACTTTTATGAAAACTTCCTTGGGTTTACCAAAAACTACATTTATATGAACTCCACGGGTAATGTTATTGGTACGCTTAAATGATTTGGAAAACTACGTTTTAGGTCTGGTATAGAACTTAAATGAAAGGAAATTACTGATTTTCCCTGAAACATTATATATCGCGTGAATTTAATGTAGTGTTTTATAGTGCTATGACTTGGTTCTAAATGAAATTCTGTAATTATGCTAAATTAAATTAATCGTATCTTTAATATGGGAATAATTGAAAATGCGGCGAGGATTATCGGAATTTCTATTAAAGTAATTTAAAATTGCAAATCAGAACTTAATTAATGCTTTCACCGGAAGGAGATAAATTTTGTGCGTGTCGAATCTATAGCCTTTTTATAGTAACTGCAGTATTATTAACTTTCAATTATCGAATGTATAAAATAGAATTCACATAAATTTTAATTTGCCTACTGCTTTTAATTGTAGAAAGAAAATGTTGATTTGTTTTTAAAATTACAACAAAATTTATTCAGATTTTTCAATTGAAGAAGAACGGAAATATCTGCAATATATTAGAAAACGTCGGTATATTACGTAACTATTGTATTCCAACCTGGGGATGCTACATTCATCCACATTTTTGTAAGTCTAGTTACATATCTGTACCGGAAATGTTTATTTAAATAAACCGTTTACAAAGAATCGGTAATTTTGTTGTTGATTTGCTAGAACCTTTCTTAATCACCAACCAAACTGTATACTAGTATATTTACATTTATAATACAACAACATAAAAAAAATTCAAGCAATTAGTGATGGATAATCGTTATTTCAATATTAGCGAGTCGGTCCGAGAGTCATATCAACATATGTGGCCAAATCACATTCATGGAATTTTAACCGATATTTTGTGCATGAGACACATCACCGCAAGATTGGTTCTGAAATAGCTTCATTACTTGGAAAAAGAGCACCGAAAGCAGGGTCTCTGAAGATTGGATTTATATTAACTAATTAGTATTTTTCAGATATATTAACAACAAACACTTTTTTCACAGTACATTTTGGTCATCATGCTAAGTATTTTTATACGATTTGTGCAGGGTCCCTGTAAAACACTTCTGTGAAAAAGTGTATAAATATTTTTGAGTAATAGAACATATATTTATTATTTAATGTTAAATTAATTTTTAGCCATTTTTCATATTCGTTCATTTAAATCAATTCGTTGGCAGATTAATTTTCCTTTCGTACTCTTATCAAATCGATGTTGTTATAATTTGTTCATTTTATTCTTTTATGCCTTTCTATAAAGTATTTTTTTTATTTTGAGTTACATCATATTTTTTGCCCCCATTTTTGTGACAGTTGTCCTTTAAATATTCCAATTTATATAGTTTGGCTGTGATAACATATTTTCGTCGAAAAGACAGGATAAATAGAAGAAATATTTTTTTTATATTAAAATGTTTATTGAGAACATTTATTACTAAAAAAACTTACTATATTGCTTGAAAGCACCAACTGTTGTTAGAAATTAAAATTAATCTACATTTTGTAGATATTTACAATTTGGCATGTATAAAGCTGTTACAGTATATATTTACTAAATAGTCTTTTTTGATTTATTATAATGTTTTCTCAAACTTCTAGACGTATATATATATATATAATATATATATATATATATATATATATATATATATATACATATATAAAATTTTCCTGTTTACAAAAGATTTACAATGAGTAGTTTAAATAGTTATAAAGGTGTTTTTAAGTAAGCAAAATTATACTTACGGATTTTAACGCTTTGACATGAATTTTAATGACGCATGTCATTGCATGAAAAATCTTTACGAATGCGTGCAAAATCGCTGTTGCTGGTTAGTATAATAGAAAATGTGATTACGATGATGAGAAGTATGATAGAATATATTTCTTAAACATTGTTTAAAAGTTATTTAGGAAAATTGTTTTGTCTAAATTCAAAAACTGGAAGGAGGAGGTTATTTACGAAGAGTTTTTGTGGGGCGTTAAGTTACAATATTATTTCCATGCATGATAATATGGAAAACAGAAGACATGGACTGCAGAGACGGGTTTTGCATTAAAATGAACAAAAAAAAACAAATACGACCAATAATAATGAAGAAGACCAAAATTTTCTCAAGCTGACGAAATCCATTTTCAATGATATAACGGATACTTAAACGTTTTCCGACTTCTGGCAGAGTCACTGTGATTCGTGAAAACTTGATGCCATAGTGTGCAATATACTTATTAGTGTTTTGAAATGGCATTTGGTTACGAAGGATGCGGCATTAATCTTTACATATCGAAAATTTTATGACATTTTATTTAAAATTCAAATTCAATAAAGTTGATATATACATAAACACAAAAGCATATGATATGTATAGGCACTGATTACTCAAAAATCGAACATTTGAGTATGTGAATTTGATATAAAGTACTGTTTTCATGTATGAACTGTAATATTTTAATTTCAAATGCAGAAATAAAATAAATTTAATGTAGTTCATTTGAGTTATCCAATTCGCCTCACAATTAACATTTTTAGGAACGAGATGTTTACAGACTACGTACCAATTCTATTATTATAGACAATACATTATAAAAATAAACTATGAAAATCGGTTAATTAAAAAAATACAAATGACAGACACTGATAATTGAATTTTAAAAAACAATTATCCAGATTTTCTAAGTTAATCTACTTTCTTATATATATATATATATATATATATATATATATATATATATATATGTGTGTATATATATATATATATATATCTTATTTAGTTAAAAAAACTTACGTTAAAAGGTTGTTTACCCGTGTAAATTTTATATATTGGAATACGATCTATTTAGGACGTACCTCGCTTATTCATATTTTAAGCCTTATTATATTATATATACTATACAAATTGACAATAAATATAGAATAATATACATAAATTTGTAACCCTATAAAGTGAACTAACGCAAAATAAGCCGAGTTTTAAGTAAAATACTTATATTATATGTGTGATGAATAAATTCGTAACTTTCTTCCAACGTTGTTCGGAATGTTACATAAATTTCTTGAACATTTCTGGTAACATATAAAAAGCGCTGCTTTATATGTTTTGTTTAGTTAGTAATTTTGTTTTGCAGAGTAAAAAAAAATAAATATAGAAATTTCACGAGAAGAAGTTAGAGTGCTGCCGCTTCAAAAATTCCATTTAGGGCTAAAACCAAGTGAAGTGAAAAGCAATGTAAGCTCAATGATGGGTAAAGGCGTACTATGCTGTTACATAACCAGGAATCGATTCTTAAAATTTAGAAAAGAAAAGTTTGGTGTCTCCGATAATACTCATCCCGAGCATGTCTCTAATTAAATTTAAAAATCAAAAAGCCTCATTGAATTCATCCTTGGTTAAGTTCACGATATCTGCGAGAATTAATCTTAAGTTCCCATATTGTTACAGAAAAGCAACTTCATGCTTTGCGGCAGAAGTGAAAATATTCTGTTTGGCTAACATGAGCTCATGAGCTATTAAAACACCGCATTTATAGGATGCTAACCTGACACCTTAATCTATTAATTTATTTGCTTAATTCATTATTTCAAAGTTATGTGACAATGAATATTTCAAAGTTATTGAATAACTAAATATTTCAGAGTTTTTAAAATGCCTTACGACAAACCTTCATTCAAAACTGATGGATAGTCCTTCAAAATTAATTGCTGAATTAATTATTCTGTAGTTTTTTTTTAATTCCAGTTTTCGTTCAAAAATGGTCAACTTTATGCTCACGCATATTTAAATGTTAACACCGCTTTCTCATTGCTTTAGCATCCCGTTTTTTTTTAAACTAAATACTCAATTTGCGAACAATATTTCGTAGTAAGCTACGAGTTTAGTTTGGTTAGGATACGACATCCTTGACGAACAATTCTATCGCTTGTATGAAAGGATTCTTACCACAGCGGTTCACTTTTATGAAAATATCCTGGGTTTGCTAAGAGCTAAATTTATATGAACTCGAAAGGTTGAATAATAAAAGCTCAAATTGTTGAGAAAATCTAACTGGTGACAGTTAGATTTGGATATTAATGAATAAATATAAATTATGTAAAAGAAAATCAATGACTGCATATGAAAACTTATATACAACATTAATTGAGTTCGATATTTTGCAGTATTCCGACTTGTTTTCATACAATGTTTTTATATGAATATTAATAATTAATACTAAATTGAATGAAGAGGTTTTATAATATATGTACTCTACTAAAATATGTATACGAAATTGAATATCAAAAGAGAATTATTGGAATTCTTATGAAAGTAATATAAAAAAGTAAATAATGACTTAAATAAGGTTTTCAGCAGAATTTTCAGCACAGAAAATATTCATAAATCTTTCAATGCGTTTTTTCATCCTTTTGTTTTTAAATTTATATTAATACATAAGACTATCGATTACACGAGACCAATATAATATTCCACATACTCAATACAACTACAGTACTAGTAATTTCGAGGTAACCAAGTTAGGGAAAATAAGGGAATCTAAATTTCATTAACAATACATACATAATACATACATAGTAATAAATTTCGTATAAAAAATGAGGTAGTTTCATATTATGTAGAATTCTTAAGTACGAGTAATCCTATTAATTGTAGAAACGAAATCTTAAAACTTATATAATATTAATATAAATTTCCTTACTGATTTTCCAATTAAAAGTACAGAAAAGTCAATAAACTATTAAATAACCGTTCATGTCCTTTATGTAATTATCGAAATCCAGCTTGGTGATACTTCATTCCATTCATAACTTTGTTAATTTAGTTATATTATTAAGAGTCCTGCTACATTTATTCTTATTGCCCTGATGTCGTTTTTATAACTCAAATAATCTTCCTTCTTTCGTCAAATGTACGACGATGGTGAAAGATATACTAACATTTAGCGGCAACTCTCAATATTAGATGTTTTATGATTTAATATTATTTTTCCTACTTTGGAGTAGCATTCGATGAAGCAAAATATAAAACTTAACTTATATTAATATATACATATATATATATATATATATATATATATATATATATATATATATATGTATATATATATATATATATATATATTATATATATATATATATATATGTATATATATATATATATATATATATATATATATATATATATTTTATATATATATATATATATATACATATACATATATATATATATAAAGGCTATGTAATCTATACAGACACTGGATAGCCGATAGTCAATAATTCGATCCACTATTTAAAAAATACGAATTCTAGTACAAAGAACTTTTTGAATGTGCAAGTTGAAATTATTTTATTTTATATTTTTAAATAATATAACCTTAATAAAATGAATTAGTTTCAATTGTTTTTTATGATATTCGTCTTTCTATTTTCCAATTTCTGAACAAAAAATCATAATAAAGTCTATCTCTAATTTTGTTTTTCGACAATATATTATCTAAAATAAAGGAAGAAAAATAAGATTTAAATTTTAAAAAGGCAATGTTTCATTCTGAAATATCAATCTTATTTATAGAAAATTAACAGACTTTACAGTAAGAGTATATTTAAAAATAATTGTATTTCCCTAAGGAAAAATTAATTTAAATAAAAAAGGATACCAAATGCTTCTGCGTTTCGTTTCCATTTATAAATTTTTATTTTTATTCAATAAACTTCAGTTTATCAATACATGGAAAAGTTATTTTGCTATGAAAATCGGTCCATTTTGATATTGGAAATTTTATTTAGTATTATTTTACTAATGTTAAAAATCTAGCAGTGACCACTTTTAAATTTTTTTTCCAGAATTTGAGGTTTGTTTAAATTGGCTTTAATTTAAATATGTTAAATATATTTGTAAGAGTATATATTGAGGAACGCAAAGCGTTATGAGGACTTAAGGTGTTTGATTGACAACTTTACAACGACTTAAAAATAACAATTAATGAATAGATATCAATTAATTTTTTCTAAAATATATATATATATATATATATATATATATATATATATATATAAATTTATTCTTTTTGAATGAAAATTCTCTTTCACTAACAAAAACGTATTTTTTGGCGGTTAATGAAATCCAACTCTTATTAAGTTCTTTCTCATTTGTTACGTTTTTTATTTTATCGAATAAATATTAATTAAATTTCTGCTGTTTGCTGCATTAGTTCACTTCTGTTTGCTGTTCTCAGTATGGTTGAAAAAACGATAAGAGATAGTAAAATGATTGCGCTGCTTGAAGAAGCTTGTAGCCAATGTTATGTGTCTCAGCAATATAATGTGAGCCGTTCCACCATCCAAAGGAACTGGCAACGATACCAAGAAACGAGCTCCGTCAGTAGAAGGCCCGGTTCTAGAAGAAAACGGTACACTGAGCCACGAGACGACCGCTTCATAATCAGTCAAGCGCTACAAAATCGTTAAGTTACGTACTTGGATCTCAAACAGAACATCGAGGAAGTCAGAGGTACACGAGTAAGCCTATGGACAGTCAGAAGGAGACCGTCAATATACGTATCTATCGCCCAGCTCGGGGTCCTACATTGCTCCGTGAGCATCGAGTTGTCAGACTGAGATTCGCTCAAAATTTTTCGTCATGGATTCAACAAGTCTGGAATAGTGTTTTATTCTACGATGAAGCTTGTATATCCATTAGTGGTGAGGATCGACGTCGGCCAGTCTTACGAAGACCTGGAGAAAGCTTCGCAGAAGTGTGCTTCGATGTAATCACCCCTTACCGTGGAGGCTCCGTAATGTTTTGGGCTGGTATTAACTCGAATGACCGTACCGAGTTAGTTTTTATTGAAAATGGCACATTTAATGCGCAAAGGTACATAACATAGGTTCTTATTCCACATGCCCAACCCGCATTAACACCAGTTGGAGGCTAGTCCATTTTTATGGACGACAATGTTCGCGCCCACCGCTGTAGAGACGTTGATGCGTATATGCAGGAGGCCGGAATTCGTCGGTTGGACTGGCCAGCTAGAAGTCTTGACCTCAATCCGATAGAACACATATGGGAAAATCTCAAACGACGCGTCAGAGCCGTAAAACCAGCTTTAGGAAACATTCAGGCCCTTAAAAATATGATCGTCGCTGATTGGGAACGTATTCCTCAGGAAATGATAAAAAAACTTCGTCGAAAGCATGCCTAGCAGATTCGGCGCATTGATTTTAACTAGAGGAAGCCATACTCCTTTCTAAATTTTCAAATTTTATGTTTAATTAATCCAAAAATATTCAAAAATAAACTTTAGCCATTTTTAATGTACCAGTATGAAAACGCTCGTCTGTAGACTTTACATCGTTTTTTTTAATTTTTAATGACTGAAGTAGGTAAAATCTCAATAATAAATAACAATATTATCGTCATGTCACCATATAAAATGCATCAAATTATAATAAAATAACTCTGATATGGTTTATTCCCATAAGTGACCGTTTTTTTTGCAAGAGTTTATATATATATATATATATATATATATATATATATAAGCATTACTATTATTAACACGAAATTGGACTAATATGAATTTCAGATAGCCATATTTTATTCTTTTTTTAGGTATTTAGGTATTGTATTTCTGGATAGAGGACATCGTCGTATGTGATCATAATAATACGTAACCTTTAATTATTTTATATTTCAGACTCTCTCCGCACATATCTCGTAATGTTACCATTTCTAACGCATTAAGTATATTTCCTTCATCATTTTCATGTATTTGAGATTTATACTCTGCTTAACTGTCGGTATGAGTGCACCGTTCTTAATGGCGACGATTTATTAAATTTCTGTCATGAATGGCAGCAGACATTACGATAATGTTCTATATTAAAGTAACATTTTTAGCTTAATAAACGGTTATTTATAGCGTATACACGACTCACTGTTTTAGTTTAAAGAACTACCACATATACGTAGCTAATCTATGTTATGCGACATGTTACTTGCGTTTCAACGCGTTCATTTGTATGTTGAGCCTTATTACCAGATGATTTAATACATATTAAACGCAAACATAAAATGGTAAATACACGCGTCAAGTAGTAAACCTAACTGTCATCAATTAAACAGGTTCAGAAGTAAAATACATATATATCACATTAGCAACAAATAAATTTGTTTCTTCTCGATTTTTACCAGGGATTTCTGAAATGATTTATAAGAAGTGAGACATTCCATCTTCTGTTCAATTAGTAAAAGAATTTCGCAGAACACATGAAATATGGAAATCTGTCTAAGGGAATTTAGTGATTTCTTGCTTTATAAATTCCTCTGAGGATCAATTGGAGTGATGTGCGATATAAGTTAGGCGCTACAATGGGAAAATATTTGAAGAAATTGGGAAATAATTTAATTAATTCTATTTGGCTACCGCATGACATAATCTTTAATATAAAACAATCTATAAATACACTCAGCTTGTTTGCAAGTATATAATATATCATAACTAACAGTAAATATCTGCAACAAAGTAACCTATCACTTCAAAATATAATTTTTATAGTTTATATAATGGGACCGAATATGAAATATCAATTTATATAGAGTGATCACTAATGAAATAGATTAACACAGGAGCTATTATTACCTGTGGCGTCACTTGCATGAAATACTAATAACATTGATTTTTAGAAACTTATTATAAACATAATCTATAACCAAGGTGTATATAACTTTTTAATCCAAAAAATACAATAATTTCTGCCAAATAAAAACTCCGTGCTAATCTATACATGTAATAAAACTATAGAATAAGCCGGTCAATATGTATATAGATATTTTAAAAAAATGTATACAGGGACCAATAATATAATTCCTAGAATATAAAAATATAGTTTTTATTTTTTTTCTATTTACCTTTTTTCGATTGGCATACGTACTAGTAAATATTTTTAAAAAAAAATTTGAGATTGAATATTACGAAAAACCTAATTTAATTTATAGCAATATTTGTTTTTAATTCAATGAAAACATTTCATTCAATCATAAGACATGTTTATTTTATGTTTTAAATTTTTTTTTTATATTGTATAAGTACAAAAACAACGAAAAGTACTTAGCTACTTGACGGGTAGGAGTTATAAAAATGTATATCTCCAGATAGTGTGAAGTGTATTTACGACCCGGACGTACATTGATGAAATGTGGGTGGAATTAAAATTTAGTGGCGGAGAAAGGTAAGTTTATAAGTGATTAATATGATAAAGTGCAAATGCATGAGGGCAAACGTCTTTGTTGGTCATCTTCACACAGAATGTTTTTCGATGTATGTATTCGACATAAGCTTAATTTGTTTCCGTCACGGTTTTAAAATTGGAATCGTTTTTCAATATTATTAATTTAATTGCTTGGTAGGTTCAGGATTAGACCGTATCAATTTGGCTATTGCGTACTTTGTGGTCTGCACTTATAATAAATATGTATAGTTTTCCTGTCTATGTGTTAAAGGAATTTAAGATATGTTTCATAGGAATATAAGGTAACATTATTTTTCAAAAATGTTAGCTCTTTTTCAGTAAAAGTTTTTATATCTTTCGCGTTGTTTAACAGACTTTAGATAAACTTTTCATTGACGGATTCTGTTTGGTCTGGAGTAATATTTACGCTACATATGTTATTGCAATTAATCAACCAAAAATATAAAATATTTTGACATTTCTATGCAAAGCGACCGTATTTGAAAAAGATAATTAGATAACAAAAATATAGTCCCTGTACTATTCTTATGGTTAATTTTACTTTTTCAAAGTCCGCGCATATGTTCTCATGAGTACGTATTTCAATATTTAAAATGGACAAAATTTTATCTAATTTTGCCCTTGAAATTATGGAAAATTGGGAAATACGCTTCTTTGCTAAACAATAATAATAATAGTATCTGAAATAAAAATTTCGTAAACTAAATTAATTATTGATCCACGCTTGCTATGTTAATTGTGTATCACCATTACTTCTTTTTATTTTTATTATATTAACGTTCTTATTCCTGATCGTATAATTTGTTAAATTGTAAAGATAATTTTTTCTTGCAAATAAAGTGTATTGTATATTAAACTCCACGAGAAACATGATGTGTTGAAAAATTTTAAGGCCACTGATTTATTAATTAAACTATGAAAGCGAGGCAAATATTTAGACGAATAAATTTAATTTCGTATTTATAATATAAACTACGATTAAGGTAATTAAGTTTAGTTAGGTTTATGTTTCCATAAAAATACATGTTGTAATAAATTCCACGTGGAGCAAAATATTTTTTTTTAATTATTTTGTCAATTTTTAAAGACGAATTCCAAAATTGTTCGTTGCACATAATTATTCCCCTCGATGAAACAAAAAACAGTTTGCCATAAAAATATATTATATATTCTATTATTGGTGCAGAATTGTTTACTTTCATAAAAAAACAAACCTAAAAGCCGAATTGAATATGAAAGAAATTAGAATTTTAATAATATATTTAAATATACTTAATTTATTTAGTTTATTATTTTGAATGTTATTAATAAATTGACTTATAAGTATGTCGTACAATTGTTTCCACGCAATATTTTATTCGTCAATAGATATTGTAGCAAATATGTAAATGTTTAGCAGGTATGAAAATAGATATATATATATATATATATATATATATATATATATATATATATATATATATAAATATTTATCTATTTCGTCAATTATTTACATATGTAGTAATTTGTAATATTACATTCCAGAATATCAACTTACTGCACAGGTTTCATATTTATAGGAAATTACGAAAATATAAAGCTTTAACTCTTTTACGACAACAGCGCTAATTAGCGAATTTACGCAGAAGGTCCAGAACCGTCCAGACGTTCACGACAGCTGCATCGTAAAAGCTTAATTATCAACGAAATTACTTCAATGGAATCTACCTACAACCATACATTTTTGAAAAGGTTATGAAAATTCCTACATGGTGAAATAATTTTTTTATTTGCGAGTATAATAAAGATAAAGACGAATTTCTCTCTGTGAGTCATGGCAGACAAAATACTAATATTTCGATTAAAACAATCTCAAATAAATTACCAACTACTATCTTTGAAATTTCTTATACCAATATTTTTCAATAATTTCTGGATTTCTTAAGCAACAACCGTAGGTTTAAGTAATGTAATTATATAATTTTTATTACTATGATGCTCAAAGAAATGAAATGCTTTTTGAATTTTTAACTACAAATTTAATCGCTTATGTGTTGATAAAGAAATTTAAATCTCTTTAAACTTTAAAATGTAATTTTAGGCATATATTTAAAAAAAACACTGACATTTAAAAATAAAGTATAAATATATATTATTACTACAATCTCTTGTATATTGAAAGTGAAATGTTATGCCCGAATGAAAAAAAAAGGAATATTTAACAATTAGAAAGCTAATTCAAATTTTGTAAGTCATTTAAAAATTGTATTTTCATTTATATGAATGAAATTATAAGTATTTTTAATTGATTTCCAGTGACTGTTATAAACCTCTTAAATCTCTTTAATTACAATTTGCGATGCCAGAATATGATATTAATTAATTGGTATTTCACTTTTTGTGTTACTATCGTTGTTAAACAATTATATTTAGTTTAGTGTCAAATTGCAAATGTCGTCATGTGTCATTGATTGTTAAGTAATTCTATTAATTTGTTTTAAACAATGCCAGAGGCAATTAAAACGCTACTTACTTCTGACTCAAATGGAAGACGTGGCCTCAAAATTCACATTAGGGCAATAATAAGTAACGTGTCATTAATTATATCAGTAAACATATCTGAATATAATTTCGAAAATAATTTATTAGTCTCCGTAAAATTATCTGTTTACAAACCAATTCAAAATTCTTATTTTATGGCAAATAAACTCAAAATTCAGGGTAGCGCAGATAAAAGTCAGGAATATTTAAGTTTATTTGAAAGAAGAGAATTTCCTTAAAAGAAATTAATTTATTTATACCTTAACTTAACAAAAATCTTATTTTATGTCGATAAATGATTTTTTTGCCTTAATTAATTAATAAAGAGTAATTAATTTGTTATTCTCACCTTTACTTTAAATCGAGCAAACAAAAATGGGCACATATATTATAATCTAAGAGGAAGTTGTTAACGAATTTTTCCTCACATACAGGGAAGAAATTCGTAGCAGTTTTAAATCCATTAAAAGTGGTAGCATACAAAGTGTATATACGTTTTTAAGAGGATATATGGTGTTCTGGTAGGAGAGAATACTTAAAATGCACAAATATAAGTAATATAGTAATGAACAAAAATATATAAAAAAAAAAGTCAAGAAGCAAGAAGATATTTGGGTGATTAAATAAGCAGAATCTCAAGAAAAAAAAACGAAAAAAATCGACATAAGAATCCGTGTTGAATAATTTGAGGACGCAAAACAAGTATGCAAACGGCTAGTAAAAATATAATGAAAACGCAGAAGATAATAACGCAAGAAAAGAATTAAAACGTTTATCTAAGACTGGTCGTTATAATTTAAACTTGACTCAGAATTATATTAAAGAAAATTAAAATCCGCGTACTATCAATAATATAAACAGAATAACTGGAAAAGAAGCCTAGATATTATTGAAGGACTTTAATATTATAATAAATTGTAGAAATATTAAGAAAAGTTAAGAAGACGAGAAAGACATCGCAACAGTGTAGCTCCAGATAAATAAATATTCAGTGAACTAAAATGAAGTCCGTTGCTACTAATTATTTGTGTTATAACCTAATTAAAAGTTTATTTACAATAAGACCAGATAGTGCATCTTATTCCATAATTGGGATAAAATAAAACTGTAAAACTTTAAACTCGACCAAATTAACATTAAATTTGTGAGGTATGTTAAAAAATGAAAACTACTATAATTTTAAAGCTGTTATTATGAAATCGACCGAAGCTAGAATGTGATTAAAATTCGCTCAAAGTGGTAAATCAGTTTTATTTCCTAACAAAATGGGAGCAGAAATAAACTGTTCTTACCCACATTGCCAAGCTCAGGCCAATTAAGGGAATATACCAATTAACAAAAAAAATTAAGTATTATATCATCACGTATATTATCTACAATGATTTTTAATCTAAATTTAATAATTCATGTAAAGCTGTACTACGCTGAAGGTAAAATATGCTCATTCATAAATGTAATTTCTAGGGTTTAGTAGTTAAATGCAAATCCTTTATAATTTCTTTATGAATATGTTCGTCCAAATGTCCATTTGTTTTAGACCTAAACGCGTGAAAGTTTTGCATATTCTTCAATACTATATTCTTCAGGTACAGTAAATTCTTCAAATACAGATCTCAACAAAAAACAATTTTTATTATATTATTAAAATATGAAAAAAACAATTTAATTTTTTTTTAATGATACACGTTGTGTAGAGTGTCGTTGGTAATGTCTTTAGAGATGAACTAATTTTTAGCTCCGTTTATGAAATATTAAGTTTTTAAGTCGTTTGCAATGTGTTTCTTCTTCTATTCTCAAATAATATTAGGTAAAAATATAAGAAGAAAAAAAACAAAAAGATACTTTATTGATTACTTTAAAAAAAAATTAATTCAAGTAATCCAAATTTGTTAGTTTTAAAATTAACCAAAAAAGTTTATGTGCCCGGAAATAACGCAGTTGGAAATTGTTGAACGATTGAGCTTACTAGTGTAGTTAGATACATGAATAGATCTTCTCGAATGTAACATTTTTGTTCAAAATATTATTTAGTAATATTACTCTCGTGTATAATTTTACGTATTTGTGTTTGCTTAGTTGTAACGCAATATTTTATTTAATCACCTAATTGCAAAAAGGCAAAAGTATCGACGTAAGATAAAGTTGTAAACGCTGGTCGTACTCATATCCTCAGAACTTTACAAATAGGTTGACATTAAAATCTTAATTTCTATTGTATTAATGTTAAGTAAGTTTCCGCCAATCGGGATGGTTATTATTGACTAGTTTACAACTAACAAAAACATTAGAGATGGTATTGTAAACGAGGTAAAAATAAACATTTCGTTTATAAGTATAAATTACGATACGTTATGAAGTCGAAATCTTTACTGAAGTTATTTAAAAAAAATTAATTAAAACTGCACTCACTCACAATTTGATTCTTAATTTGGTTCATACATAAATTTATTACTCTGTTCAGGAGCTGTGTTAAATTGCAGGTTATTTATAAAATATAATAATTGGTAAAATATTCTTAAAAAATGTTATTGTATTTTGCGGATATTACTTTATTTCATGTGTTGCTAACCTGTAGAATAATTTTGGTTAGGATACTTTATTCACTTAAAAATATACCTTCAATACAAACATTAAAAAGTAATTAATTACCTGTACCATTATTTCTTACATAGGCCTGTTGTCATGTTCTATTTGGTACCTAGAATTTCAATTTAATTTCATTGTAAGTAATTCATGCAATTTAGGAAAAGCGTTTGGTCCATTTCTTTAAAATATTCTTCGTTATAATGTTCTGTGGTATTGTTTGTTTAGTTAACAACTATTTTTAGCAACCACCAAAAATCTTCAAGAATGTCATTGTAATTATAGTTGTTAAGTACAAAATTTTGTGCAATTTCAACTATTCAAGTAGCAAAAGCAAGAGGTTTTTGTAAGTGTAAAAACAAAACCAGTTCCGAAAAATATGGTTCTTCAATGCCAAAAATGAAGCACAATATGACTACATGTGACTAGATGACTGCAAGCGGACATTTTTACGTCAATAACCTATGAATGACCTCATATAGTAGAAACATAGCTTATGTCGAGAACATTTCTGTATTTTGCATAGTCTATAGGAAAATAGTGGCATGTTTTTTTAAAGAAAATTTTTTTCCTTTTCAATTTTTAAATGAAAATAGCTTTCAATTGAGTTAAAATTTAAGTCTATATTGATATAATGAAAGTGGGGTAATAATTAGGCTAATTAATTTAGAGCAAAAATTTTATTAAATAGTCACTTATATTTAACAAGCAATAACCTTATAATATAATATCTGATAATTATCAACGATGATTCATCTCCTAAGATTTACCTAATTTTGCCTATATGCATGTTCGTTCATTGTGTAGGATTATAATGACGGGTACACAAAGAATTACATTAATAACTCCATATATTTAATAACAATAAAATTAAATTTAAGGAATAAGTTAATTTAAAGAAATATAGATATTGCATGTGGAACTTTTGAACTCATATTTATCTTTCGAATTATACTACAAAAATATTTTAAGTAACATTGAAATATTAGTTAATTATTTGTTATAAGTAGTGACAGACTAATAACAGAAAGTTGCTAAAGAAAGATTGTTGTGATCATATAACTGTAGGGTCAATGCCAAGATATTGCTTGGGATTATATTGAGTTCATGGAAATAAATTAACGATGGGGGCGTGCAACACTTACTGACATAAATTTAAAGTTAATGTGTTCTGTAAGTTATGACGTACTTTTGTATTCATTTCGACTAGATTATATTAATAAGAAAAATATCGTACTAGAATATCGAGAAAGATATTATAATATCCAAAATGTAACTGACAAACCACATTAAACGAGTAACTAGAAAATATTATTTCCACCTATTTTCTTAAGCAATATTTTACGAAACTAATATAACGGTCGTGCCCACATTGAATTATCCATTGTCAATATTGTAATTGCCAATTATCCGTGTATTTAATTTCTTATGTATATGTAAATATACATATATATGTAAATATACTATGCATATAAAAGTTTGCACTGTCTGACTGGCTCGTAGAGCAACTCTTTTCGCTATAAGTACAGTGTAAACAAATATATTTTAATCACAATTATATGAATACAATTTTTACAGAATCTCTTGTCAAACTAAGTTTGCAATACAGTTGTATTACAGACTTAGTTTGACAAGAGATTCGATAGATTGTTAGTACTACTAGAAGGAATACACCGAAATAATTTTTACAGAAAACCTTTAAAATGTATCTTTGTCACTACTTAATTATTCAACGAATAATCAAGAACTTTACATCTTTATAGGGCACAAAGTTAAATATGACAAAAGCCGCGCAAAACTGATTCACTAGATAGACTGATAGAGAACTGATTCGCGAAGAGATCAGTGAAAACCCCCACATTCCGCTCGATCAGCACAGAGAAATGTGAATGAGAATTGGTACTTCGAGAATGGACGAAATTGACCAAACAAATTCAGAATTGCGGCAGTTCTAATATTGTTTGTGGTAGTTTTGAAAATGTTTAGGTTAAAAGTTCGTTTAAAATTCACATTGTTATCGAAGTACACAAATGTAATTTATTAGAAATGACAGTACATATGTTTGAATTCTTTGCGCATCAAAAAAACAATATACATGATTCTATACTTTTGTGAAAAATATTTGTTTTTTTCTCGAAAGTATAGACGAAAAAGCAGTATAACCTAAATATTAATGCACAATTATTGCATAATTTGTATCCACAAATGATGAGTCTTTACAAATTGCCCACCTGAAGATGTTATCATGCAACGAAAATTAGGTCGTGGTTAAGAATTTAGATAAATTGGATATAATACTACATCACGTCGTTTTATTTAGTTTTGGATAAAAATTAAGTGGTAACGAATTTTTACAAAGTTAACGCCAAATATATTCAATATTCAAATATATAATTACTTAGTATATAATTAATTAAATAGATTACTTAGTTTAGACAGACGAGTTTATATAAAAATGTGGCTCTGCAATATATATGTAAAAAAAAAGATATATATATATATATATATATATATATATATATAAATATATATATATATATATATATATATATATAAATATATATATATATATATATATATATATATATATATTTATATACATAGATAAATACATATGCAAATACATAGGTGCCCCGTAAGTCATGGACCATCTAAAAAGGAAGACAGGCCAATCTATAACTGCGTTACCGACGAAAATTGGAACTAAACAAAAATTGCTTAGCTTTCGAAATGTAGAAAATAATGATTAGATATTTAAAATTCTCGCTAAAAATGCAAAAATATCCTTTTTTATTTCGTATTTTTCGTCACCCAAAATTTAAATGTTTGCACTATATTAAAATGTATTGCTAAGAACTGGCAAATTATTTTAAAAATTGGCATATGTAATTAAAAATAAATACCCCAACCTTTTTAATATTTAGTATTAAACAATTATAGTAATAAAACTTTTACGGCCTATGCTATGAAAAAGGCATTCACACTTAACCACAAAATACACCCTTTATGAGGTAATTATCCATGTTTGAATTTGAATGTAAATATTTTTTTTTCATGAAAACTATGAAATGTTTCTGAAAAGTAATAAAATTAATTGTAGGTTAAAAGAATTTTAACAATGACAACAAAATATTACGTTTATATTACTCATTTTAACAGATGGTAAATTGTCTGCAATTGGCTTCAATGGTGTTATGACATCAAATAAATAAAAGTAATTTAAAGTTAGATAACAATTTTAATTATGCAAAAATTTAGTAAAACTTGTTGCCCTTTTTAGTCATTTTTTTTTGTTTAAATGGCGCCACGTCAGGAGCAAATGTACGCGTAAGAGGATCGATAAAATGTGTTATTCGTTTATGTGTAGTTTAATAAATATTTTGAATTTCGTAATGTTTCATAAATAGTCGACAAGACAATATAAAAGTATTTTTTTAGATTGATTAAATATTTAGGTCGAAATTGTCTCATAAAAATCTGCTATGAAATTATTTTGTGGCCCATCTCCCCTTTTTGATTAAAACACTACTTACATCTATAAAACTAATTTAAAGAAAATTCTTGAATAACTTAAATATATTTAGCATTTGTCCATCGGATAATATATTACATTAATATTTTTTATTAAAAATAGAAACAAACCAAAATTCTACGAAATTCCTTTTTTCCTATTAAGCTATCAGCACGATGAAAATACCTAAGCAAACATTAAAATTACAGAATATTTATATTCTCTAAAAAAAAATGCTATTATACAGCTAAATACCTCTGAACCAAGTGTTTCAAAAATTATTCTACCGAATCCAAGGTAGATGAAAAAACCACCCACACACCCATTCATTATATCTCAATCATTTTAAGTATGATTTCTAAATATATACAACTCTTTTTTTTCTAATAACTCATTTAAATATAAATCCGCACTACGATGTCTCCCTGCACACTTGCGCATTTATAAAGATTTCAGATTACATAGCATTTTTTTAAATCTATTTAAAAATATCAATATTATTTTTCACCACTCAACATATTTTTATCAAAAATATTTGGTAGTCGTAAAAATATCATAAATATCTCATATATTACGATATTTAGTCGTAATTTTAGTGTTTTTTCGTAATTTTCATAAATATTTTCATAAATATCAATATAATTTTGTAGACATATCTATATAATTCTAATCAATATTTGGTAGCCGTAGGATTATTACAAATTTCTCATAAATTATGAGATTTAGAGTCATCACCATAGACTCTTTTTTCATAATTTTGACTATTACAGGTAGAGGAAGTCATGTTTTTATTGACATAGTAAAACCTCTAAAATTCTATTGTATACAATTTTGAAAAGAAAATTTTCTACTGAATTCCTTGCTATTTCAAAATAATAAATCTCGCTCATTCAAATGACACCCACAACAAATAGAAATGAAAAGAATCGGGTATTTCAATTACCCCTTTAAAGGTACAGGTTTAAATTTTAGAATATTAACTTTTTTAATATTTGCGGAATAATAAGCATTACCACTATGCCAATTTCAAGCTCTCACCTTAAAAGAATACTAATAGAAATGGCTGTAATCGACAGACAGATGACGGACATGGAAGTAATTTTAGAACGCTTTCGCTTTCTTTCCTCTTGAAACTTTAAAGAGAATCAATGAACTAATATTAGCACGACAATCAGTAATAATATGAATGATTTTTTTAATTTATAGGTCGATTTATTCTTTTTATAATAGAATGGAGTAACTGACAGCGATGTCGCATAATGTTATATCTTAGAAATGAATGATACAAAACTTAATGAGTCTGAAAATGAAGGTATAAAAAACTTAATAAAAAAAATGTCTATCAACTCTCTGTGAAGCGCCTTGACAAATTAAAATAAAAATCCAGTTAAAGACCATCTTGATGACTGTAAAATGGAAAATAGTCCATTGATTCGTGGTCGTCTCTTGCCTATGTAACGACCAGATCGTTTCAGAATCCAGGCTACATTCCACATAAATCATAAAACCTAAAGTATAAGTTCGTCTATATAACTATTGATCAATTTTGTTACAACATTTGATAAATTATTAATTATTTATTCTGTCTTTACCGCAGACTGATGTTATGAATGTCAAAATTTATTAGTTTCAGCTTTAAAATTTTAGGCATTATGTTAAAACTTGATTTCATTGTTTTGAAGTATTTATGAAAAATGAATACTTTAAACGTACAAAAATTGTGACACAGCATTAGAACTACGACATCGTACAGTATATATGATATATTAAGCTCTAAGCCATTAGACGATAAATTAAGTGATGCTTACATAAATATATTGTGAGTACCACTGTCCATTTGTTGGCAAACGACCGACCCGAACGTCGGGTCTAAACCCGAACGACTTTTGTGGTTAGCAACAAAACATTGTTAGCCAAAGTGAATTTCAGTTTTAATGAGAAACAACTAAATGCCACCGACCATACTGAGTGCCGTCTAACGTCTACCGCATCGCTGGCGTTACGGAGGTGATTACTGGCTTCAATGTATTAAAAGTTAAAGTAAATATATTTAAACCGTTATTCATGTAAGTTTTGATATAATACAGTCACGTGAATGATAATAAAGAAATCTGCTATTGTTAGTCGTGTTTTACTAAAATAACACATTGTCATAGGAGCATAACGTAATCAATGTAAGTATTGAGATTTTTTTCGTATCAAAAATGTTCAAATTTGGGAGCCGCAAAACGAAAATAAATATTACTTTTTGACAACGAATAGCGAACACCCTAACTTTGCACGATTTGGCTCAGATTTGTTACGTATTAACGCGTCGTCTTTCTGCGTGAAAGCCTGCGGCTATAATTTTCCTTAATTGAAACATTGTCAAAATTTTTAAACCATGCTTAGAAAACTGGAACGAAAGAAAATTTTATCTATTTATATTGAGGAAGTTTAAAAGTTTATAAAATAAGGGCTAGGACAATTTTGCATGGGAAATTGATTTGAGAAATGATGTTACTTTTAAATAGTACAGCATTTATTATGGGTTTTACGTAACGTATACACGTATGCCGTAGCTGATTTTATTGTAGAACGTTTTAAGAATAACAATGTCGCCATACATTTTATGTCTAACCATTGAAACAGCGTATGCTAAAATATCACTGAATGAAAACTGAAAGAAAATCCATTCATTGGTTACTGAGAAAATCGCAGTAATGAATAGATAACTTTGTTTCACAATATAAATTAATTCACTATAAATAAAGTTTTTATCAATTTATCTAAAATCTATCAAAATCTACTTTCGAAATATTTACTGACCGCTAAAAATGAAAGTATAGGGCTAAATAAACAAGTAATATCTTTGATTGACGGTTTTCGTAAAAGATTTTTTTCAATTTTGCGAAGTTTCTAAAGTGTCACGTATACGTGACTTGAGAATATAAAGATATATTTTGTACAACTTTTAACAACCTTTGGATAAAAAGTCCTTAAATGGCATATTTTTTTGCTTTTTTCCGTATCATAAGATTTACTATACTCGTTTATAGGTTTCTTTCGTTAAATTAAAAAAAATATTTTTTTTAATTCTTGCGTAATTTTCTTTCAATAAGATATCGAATTTAACAAAAAATGCATAAAGTTGAAGTAAAACTAATTATAAAAAAATAATTATCATGTTATGTACGTGCACGCAATGAAAAATTAATTTTATGGAGAACATGACGCTAAAAATTATTTTATTGAAGAATCGTCAATAATGCTTCGAGTGTTGCATATTAAAAAAACCGAATTTCTTCATCTATACCTAATAGATAATATTGAGGTCATTTTTAATACTGTTGGATTTATAAACGGAGATAAAATTATTTATTTTACATGGAAAAATAATAATATTTTCTTGCTTTCATTATATCATTTCATATACATGTACGCAATGAAAAAAGAATTTTATGGAGAACAGGAAGCTAAAAATTATTATTTAAAAAAAAACGAATGTTACCTATATTGCAATACAACTATACATATACCCATATAATTATGATCAGAATATATTTGTTTACACGATCCTTACATAGAAACATTCATTGGATTCAACCAGCGAGGATAAAGCCGCCTTTGTCTGGAGAACGTGTCTTTTACTGCGGGTAGTCGTCATCACCGGTTTGTGTTTCCCTGAATAGATACATGGGATACTATTTACAATTTAAATTTCAATAATGTACTATTTATTAAATAAATATTTATCAATAAAACATTTCTCAAAAAAATATATATATAAAAAAAATATGTGCCGTACATGTTTTGAACGCCTTGGTCGGAATATAATTTAGGGCGTTTTATAAGTGCCAGAAACAGATTTTCATAATAAGTAATTTTTAATAAATCTATAATAAATTCATTTACGAACTTAGTCTTGGTTTTGACCCATGCTCATTTGTGTTGGTCGAATAAGAAATGGAATTCCCAGATGCATGGACAGTTTGCAATACACCTATATTTTTATATTTTTTTCTGAAACCTTCCTAAAATTCTGAATTGTTAGATTTAAATTCTTTGATAAAATTTCGACTTAAATAATTCGAAATGTAAGCAAGGTTATTTAAAACTTTTTCCTAAAAAGTTTTAGATAACCTTGCTGACTTTTTCGAAAACGTACAAATTTCTATATATTTTTGAACTACATATAAATGTGTGTATCGTTCATCTTACTCGTACATTTGCTCCTAACGTAGTGTCATTTAACAAAAACAACGACTTTTGCTTAGTTTTTGAATATTTTTAAACACAATTAAAATTGTTTCTAATCTTAAATTAATTTCCTGCTATGATGTCGCACGTGCATTAGAACTAATTGCAGGCAGGTTCTACATCTGTTATAACGAAAAAAAATGTTTTTTTTTAAAGAAATTTTTGTAATTTTCTTAACCTTCAACCACTTCTTTTTTTTTAGAAGTATTTAATAGTTACCATGAAAAAAATTCGTGAAAAATGTATTTACCTGAACACTCAAACATATTAACTCTTTAATTAAATGGGTGCCTACTGTAGTTAAAAGTAAGTATTCTCTTTTTTACTTGAAATTAATAAAATTTTATTACGATAATTTTTGCATTACGTGTTCCGATTTTTAAAAGGTTAGCTAGTTCTGAGTAGTACATTTTTGAAGTTTCAGGTTCGTTATGAAAAAAATTATGAGAGTGAAATTTAAAATGGCATGCGTGCGTGCAATGGTCACGATGCGTGGGCACGATCTAACAAAATTCGATATTATGATGTTACCCACAATGCGCGCGCACGGTGCAACAAAAATTGTCAGAGTGAAGTTGCTCTCTAAACATATATTTACATGCATGTAGTAACTGACACATCATTTATTATAGTTATTGAGGTATTTGTAAATAAACAACACATATTTTATAGTCGTACAAATACAAGTCATATCTGTGTTTTTAAACAACTTTTTTAGCAATAGAAATTAAATAATGTTTCATATAATAAAAAAAATTATTCATTGTGAGTGTTTGTGACAGAAACAGAGTTTTTAAACTTTTTAAAATATATTTTAAATGTCTTTCTCTAAATACAATTAAGATTCTCTACGTATTTATCTACATTATACCTAGAAATCACTTTATCATTTATTAAATACTAAAAATTAATAAAGTACTATTCATACATACATACTTATTTATATTCATACATACGTACATATTTATTTACTTTCTGTATAAACTAAATTATATTTCGATTCTTTTAGTTTGTTTAATAACACATTGTCCCCATCTTAACTTTTAAAATTTAATTTTTTAAATGAACTTATTATTTTACTTCCATTAATTATTTACGCGCTAAATAAAATTTTGCTTGTATCATGCTAAAGAACTACAACTTTCATCGTGTCCATATAAACACAAACATAATTTGTTTTCGGCACAAACAATCAAAATTGGGTGACGAAAAATACCAGATACCAAAAAATACATTCTTAATTTTTTGTGAGAATGCCGTTTGGAAGATCATGTTAGTTGTCGTAAAATGTCTTATTTAATTCAAAAGAATTATTACTCGACTTTAATACAAAAAATTAGCTGTCATACTTAATTTGCAGAACTGATGAGCAGATGAAGAATCTCATGCACCTACTGAGGACACTTCGTATTCTCGACTTTAATTGTTCTGAATTAATGTCATTATCGTTACTCTTGTGTTTCAATTACCTTAAACTAACGCTCACAATTATGGATAGTGCTGAAGTCTCCAGCCTTTCCCTTTTATTCGAAGTGGAATAAAGAACCAATTTGCAAAATGATGAGGAGAGTGGTAAATAGATGATATATTTGGGCAACAAAATCCATATTTTTGATACTGTTTGATATTTTTAATACTTCTTTGAACAGAAATACAATCGGGGTACCGGAATTCAATCGGAATAAGGAAAACATGGACGCTAGGTCGTATGTACCTACTGCTGATATCTGTGTGATGGACAAATCTGTTCAAGGGTCATCATTAATTATCGCACTAAAAATCAAGCAACCGCGTGATTGTGACATGATGTATACTTAAGGAGGTTTGTATTACTCGTTTTGACTGCTCAAAAACGCCTGCTGCTTTTTTATATTTAAACAGGTATTGTCTACAGGGATGGCGCACTTAGCTAAATTTGATAAACGTGTCAAAAAACTAGATTTTCGTAATTGAAAACGGAAATCAGTTTTAAAACAAGCTCAGGGCTATGCCATTTTTAAGAAGAAAATCAGGACCTAGTGAACGTGATGGTAAAAGTAAAAAGTTATTTAAACAAACACCCTCACCTAAATTATTCAAGTGTTTCTTTTGCGGTAAAATAAGTCACGAGGCATCGAAATGGGAACAGATATTGTAAGATTGCGAAGCCCATATTTTGGGATGATTAGTATTTAAGTAAAGACAGAGGTATGGCGAAGATGATGTATGTAGCATTTGTCTCCTATTTCAAACATGGTCTTGGAGACTGTTCATCAAGTTGTCCATTGTAACCTGAGAACTAGGGACCGGAGATCTAATACCATGTTGGACAAGCAGGTGGATATGTGCACTGTCATAGCGTCTTTTGATCGTCTTACAAATTCAGCTCAGCCCTTTTCATTTCATTATGATTCTAGTGCATAATGTTCACTGAAGAAGTTATTATTTGTACCTCAATTTAAACCTCAATTTATTTTAATACACTAACGACGAAGGGTATCCGATAATCTTGTGTAAAAAGTAGGCATTAAACTTTGACTACAGTACCAACTAAATTTTGTATATTACCAGACGGCTATTTGTTATATGATACCATAATTAGTTTTGAGATCTTAAGCCGAGGTATTATCGATTATATGGCCAATGAATCTCTAACTTTTAAAAGGTGACTGACGGATAAGATGTCGTAGTAGAAAGTTTACACAGCCTTTGTAATACTTCTTAAGTTGAGTTGTCAGTAGAATCGCCGGTAGAGTCTACGGTAGAGCTATAGGTAAAGTCTGCAATAAAATCATCGGTAGAGTCACAGCTATAGTTTGCGGTGGAGTCGCCGGTAGAACTGTTGCTAGTAGAAACAATAGGGATAAGAAAACTGAACGATTTGTAGCCTTACATGAAACCCAGTGAGCTTTGAAGTTTCGCCAATAGTGGTTCAATGTGGACTACATTGGAATTCAAGATTAGTAAAGTAGCCCAACCGTTATATTTGATGTTTGCTAATTGCAATGAAATTAAAGTAGACCTGAATGCAATAAGAGCTCATACTGTAAAGAAAATTAACGATAACACTTTCCATGAAAAGTCTCGCTTTGATTGCAACTAACCTAATTAAGTAGGTTTTCAGTTAGAAATGTTTACTTTCTAAGAACCAAAGCTTCAATCAAACAAAAATTCAAAATGAAGAGATCCATTAAAAAATTTTAAAATTGTAATTCTTTAGCGGTAATTGTTGCTATTTCCATTCCTGTGTTCTAATAAATAATCTATTTATGTGTAGTCTTAGAAATGTAAGAGACTAAACAGAAAATTTCTCAGGCTTGTTAAAATTTCCCAGTTGATGCTGAATAACAACAAAATACAGAAAAAAGTTCTTATTTGCTCTGAACTTTTTGTTACTTTAATTTCTTTAAATGGTGGTTATTGTTAATGGCATGGAGCGAATGATAAAAATGCTCACTTGGAGCAAATTTAACAATTTTTTTTATTATTTTAAATTAATCTTTACATTGTCTGTTTTTTATTATTAATTAATTTGAATGAATTCGTTGAGCCTGCTTAGCTTGAAAACAAGTCCATATTATCTAAGAGATTTTATTTAAGCCTGCTGCCATAATTATTACAAAATGTAAAATCTGTATATATGAACAAATGAATAAAAACAATAGATGTCTTTTGAATTCTATTTAAACATCATTAATATCTAAAAATACTTTGAATTGATATCAATAACACTGATATTTATAAACGTCCGATTAAAGCTATGGCTATTAAGCTTAAAAATCAATTCAGAATACATAAACAGTTTCAGAAGTGAACTTCTACAGATTTTCTGTTATTTATTTTGGAATTGGCAAACCAAGGTAGAAGGTCAGTGAGCCCCGAATACCTAAATAAAATACACAAAAGTGATATAAAAAACCAAATTGAAATAACCGTTAGGATTTTTCAATTTTAGAATTCATATATTTTATTGTTTACTAAATTGTAACTACTACTTTGGCTTCATTGCTTCCTCAACTCAGAAGATGTGAGTAGGCCCACATATTTATTAATGGCCTAAACGTTTCTTGGCCTTACAAAGGTCAAAATTATATTGAAGATCTGGAACATTGATACAGACACAATATTCGTATGCCCAATCTTTGCACTCACAGCACTGGATAAAGTTCATCTTCAAAAGTTTCACCGCATATAATGTATTCAGTCTCTCTATCTTGGCCTTCTTGGGACAGACTTTTAGTATTATTTACGGTTTTCAACTACTGTTAAGTGCAAAAGAGTTTTCTGGGCTTTCTTTTGGTCTCCTCTATTTTCTTTTATTTTTTGTCTGCTTTTAAGTTTTTTTATACTGCGAAGATGTTAAATCTTCACTCTTTCTTGCTTAAGACCCTTAACTAAGTATTTTTAGATGCGTCAAACATAACTGATAACTAATGCAATAAAATTTTTGCACTCATTGAAAATACTGATTTAGTATCAAATTGTGTTGCACGACTGCTAGAAGGCTGATTAGCTAAGCTCTGAGCAAGTGAACTCAAATGTGTTGTGTTTTTGAGTAATATTTTTCATCACTGAACGTGAAAAATGGAGGACAATAAAGATTTCGGGATTAAGATGGGTAAATTTTCTTTTATTTAAACCCGTTTTGGTTTAAATAAAAGGAAATTCAGGGAAATAGCAGGTAGTGGGTAGGTCATATCAAGTCTAGTTTCTTTGTTAAGGGTCTTACGCACAAACTCAGTATGCCATAATCACTTATTCTAGCCCGAGAATTTTGTCTCGTCCACATTGAACTTTCAAACGCAAATACAGCCTCAAAAGTTTAAAAAAATTACCTGTCTAATGGCTGAAGCTTATGTGTTGTATACATTGGTGTATTCAACGTACCAATATAATTCTTACGTGCTTTTTCTATAACTGCCAGCTTTTTCCACTAGCATGACCATCTGAGTTTAAAAAAACTGTTTTTTTGTCTATTGAATGGAAATGCTGCCTAAAAGACTGCAGCAGTTATAAGGACATTTCGTCATTCATCCATCCCCTCTTTTATGTAATGGTAATAATCTCTAGTGAAGTTTCTATCACTAAATAGAACATTTTTATTATTTTTCTTGGGAGAAAATGAAAAAGGAAGGTATCATCAATAAATTATTAGAGACGTCCATTGCAAAATGTAATGCGACTTCCCAATCTCTTTCTGCCGAAATTTATTTGGCAACCTGTTTTTTGCCCTTAGCAGAAATTACTTTATACTTTTTATGCTTTAATTTAAAAAAAAATTATAAATGAAGAGGAACAATAATGCTTATATTTCACTTAAAGATGATCTAATTGTTCAGATGTCTAAATTGTGTTTTTTAAACGCAACAGCCCACAAAATTTGGAAATTCTTACAAACTCGATTCGGCAATTCTTTTTTTAAGAGTGCATATTTTTTTGATAAGACTGTAATAAAAGTCTTTCCCTGCCATTTTTGCTTATTAAATTTAGAAGAAATTTTAAAATTTATCTGTAGATCAAATGGTAATTTAAAAAACTCTTTTATTTTCAGTGGATTCATAAGATTATCCAGTTCCTACATATGATTATAAATTTGCTTCGAAAATTTATAGGAAATGTGGATTAAATTGTTTTGACTTTGGTTGTACAATAATCTATTTCCCACTTTTTACGGCTTTCACGTAGTTTTGAAGAGAGCTTGGTACATCATATTTGTTGTCACCGTGGTGTGTTGGGTTGATCACAAGGCATACGGCCTTTGACGAAGTTGCGTACCGCAGGGAGTATTCTCCGCCGTTCATCGAACGGGGCTGGGTTGTTGTTATAGTTAGCTTTAAAAGAATGATATCGTAGTAATAAGCCGTCATATGTAACAATAAGGTACATTAAAGCCGATAAATAAATAAATATTTGTGTGTTGCTAATCTTACAGATAACTTGGCTTGTATTACAGGTTTAACTACTTCTTTTATTTTATTTTATTATTGTGTCATTTTGTTCTGTTACTGACTATTCAATTAAATTTTTGTATTTTGAAAACTTTCCGCAAAAATAAGAAACATAATTTTTAAATATTATTCATAAACACATTTTTGAAACATTGGTATTTAGTCAAATCTACATTAAGATATATATATCTCAAAATTAAGTCCCATGGTAACCATGGTAGTTATATCGTAGTATTCGGGGATACTCGATCTCTTATGTTCAATATTATTAACAACAGCTCTTTTACAGAGTAAGATGAAGATAATATAGGATGAAGAAAATACATTTGAAAATATAAAATACATTAAATTTCTGTCATTCGTGTACTTATGTTATTCAAATGACAACGTTTAATAAAGTTAGTTGAAAAAAATATTTGGCAAAAACTAAAATCGTACTTATTTTGTCACTAATATAAATGTCTGAGGCTATCTGCCAAACAAATCTGGCCAAACTTCACTAATTTTATTTATTTTTGCGTAACCGTACCATTACCATTAAATATATTGATTGTGATACAAATTATGTTACGGTTTATGGTGATACAAATTGCGTTTAAGATAATATAAAGTAGTAATTAGAGAATATGCACTATGAGGCTTATGAAACTTAATAAAATAACTTTTAAAAATTATTAATTGTAAAAAGTCTATTAAAACCGGTTAAAAAGTGAACTTTTAATACAAAAATTTTTTTTGTATGAATTCAGATAAATTTACCAGCGCAATATTGAATTTATGATTTACTAAAACTCGGGTATGATCGTACTATAAAATAGTATTAAATGCGCTACTTTTATCAATTGCTCGTTAACACTATAACTTATAAACGAATAATTATATAATGCAACATGTCTTATGAAATTAACAAAAATACGCGTAGATATATATTATCCATATATTATATATCTACGCGTATTTTTGTTAATTTCATAAGACATGTTTATCATAAGTATATTTACATAAATGAATTGAGGAAAATTTTATAGATTTTAGAGAGAATATATAGTGTTGAAGAAGTCTATTCATTCTCTCTAAAATCTAGAAAATTTTCCTCAATACATCTCCTTTAATAACTTAAACGTGCGATAACACTTAAATTCAATTGATTTTATGATAAATTAAAAACCAATTAAATGAAAGTTCTTATAACTCTTTATATTACAAATCTGTGATATATAAAAATAACAGCAGGGAATTTAATATATGGAGATGGTTACCTGTGTTCAAATTAACTAAATTATTGAAAAAAACTTTTGAAATATGTACTAAGAAAAAAATTTATGCGCAGCACAAATTTCAAATAAGGATAAAAATACAAATTGTTGTGGAAAGTCTTATACAAACATCACATCGAACAGGAAAATTCGAGCGCGATGATTGCGTTTGCGGTTCAAATACAAACAGTAAGTTTGTGAAAGTAAATTGGTTCTCTCTGGCGCGCAGTTAACTTGCTAAGGGATTTATGGCTAACACTTTTCACGCAATAAGATGTTGTTCCTGGTATATATATCGAAAGTTTATTCCGAGGTATTGGCTTCTTAATCGTTATCATCTATAAAATTGGTGTTCTTTTGTTGTACCACCCAGAAAATAAACTGTTTTATGTTGACAAGCAAATTTCGTATTTTCTGAAGCAACCAAGTCAATATATTTGCTAGCTTATGGAATTTTTATAAATTCATACGGTAGGTTTATTTTAATTTAATTTTACAGAAAAAAGGAATTTGTCAAAATTAAAGTGAAATAAATTAAAGTAAAAATATTTTGGTTTTTAATAAATCTTTTATTTCGCTCTGCTATTTTAGATTTTTGAATTTTGGAATTCGAAATTTATCATTTTTGAACTTCAATATTTCCTTCTTAGTTAGTTACCATTATTAATTACAATTAGTTTCTTCTTAATTAGGTACCAATTGTCAGCATATTCGGATCATAACGGTCAAAAGCTTTCCGGCATATTGGCACCACTATTTTGAATTTCTGAAGATTTTATCCAAATTCTCTATTTGTCATCATTAAATTACTCAATTTTAATGAAATATTAGATAACAGAATTTTCAGTATTATGGTTGGAAAATTAGAAGGAATAGAAACAAATTGGACGTCACTTTTGAAGATTATGGTTTGCAAATGACAAATTATGGATGGAACCTAAAAAATTGACCAATGATATCCAAGTCGATGGAACGAGCGAAAAAAAAATTAACACAACTTTTTATGTATGGATGATTACAAATTTTTGTTTACAGTCATTAATATTTTTCTCTCAAACTTATAATTATAAAGCCTATGTGCCTGTAAGCCTAATCATCATCAAATATTACATTATTCGTACACGTAAGGAAATAACTGGGATCAATACTTTTTATTTTGCGGCGAGCAACAAAACTAAAATACATTAGTATTTGCCTTTCAATTTATCGAATTTAATATAGAGATACTGTTCAAGAATAATAAACAAAACGGTCATCAATAATACGCTTTGCAGGGAACACTTCATATTTAGGCTGAATGTTTTAGCGGAATATTGTCCAAGATGAATAGTGGTTTTCGCCTTGGCGGCTAACTGTGAGCATAATATCATTAATAAGTCTCACGGTTCTGCGATATATCAAACATACAAATGATATTACAGTACTTACTTTATAAAGAGTGTTTTCAGTGAAGCAGAAATGCTCTGCCAATTCTAGAATTGGCAGAGATAAAATATCTATGAAAAATCTATTCGTAGCATTATCTTATGTACTCTTTTGGAAATGAAACAGGCATTTACGATTTTTTCGATTACTTAAACTGAAAACGAAAGTAAATTAGATTTTATGCAACAAAAAGAAATAAATATGATTTATAACTTGTAAAATAAGTTTAGCTTGTAATTAATACATTCGATTTTTTTGTATTGCTTTCAAATAACTCGTTTGAATAGGAAAAAAAGCAGGCCTTCATTGACAATTTTTTTTCTTTAACAAAAGTTGCATAAGAAAAAAAAATTAGTATCGACTGTGGTCTTTTTCAGCCGAAATAACTGTTGTAATTCCTTGTAGCACGTCCTTGATAAGCTTATTAAAGATGAAGTTTTTAAGGAAGTTAACCTCCAGCCGGAGCGAATATTGGTTTTCAGGTTTCAGATATTCGGTGAGGTTAGACATACAGTTCTAATACGTGGTGAATAATGTCCCAATGATACTCCATCAGACTGAGGTAGGAACTTTGTTTTGGCCAATCTAATCGGCAAATCCCGACCTCACTAATTCAACCGTAGATTTTGCCCTCCCAATGTGCTCCAGCGTTATCATCCATGAAGTCAGCAGCAGTTCCTGTAACGGATAGTGCTAGTTGTGTATAAGAAATTAAAATTTTCATGATGTATCCATGTGCATTCCGACAGCAATTTTCAACAAAAACTAACTCAGTACCATCTTCAAGACGTACTCTATTCTCTACCGTAAGACGCAATCTATTCAAAACATAAGTTTACTTAACGCCTTTTAGGTCTTCTCAGCACTTTTCAAGTGTGTTTCTCAGCAAATAAAGAGATTGTGGCTACATCAGAAAATAAGTCCACTCTACTCCACATCGATCCATGTAGCACCGTTTTGGTTAAACTTCGACTCAAAAATACGGCACCCACCAAATAATTAAGGACTCTTAGTTGATCTTTGGCTGTGGATAGCAACTTTTAGAAGTCTTTTTTTGACAGTTAATCGGTTAATATCCACATCGCTTACTTATACAAAATTGTTTTTGATATTTATGTAGGTATACTTTCGATTTCTTAAAGCTTGGCTCAAAAGACCACCTGTATGTTCCTGGGCTTAGTGCATGGTTTTTTTTCCGGTTTTTGTCTTATTTTTAATGAATTGCTGTCTTAAAATCTTTTTCAGGTCCTTCGAAGAGTAAGGTGACTTATAATAAAGCGTTGTCGAATATAACTTTGGGTACAGCCATCTTCAAGGAGAGTCACCTTATCGGCAGTGATTATTATTATTTTTGTCATGTACCTTATAAAATTTGTCACAAAAATTTAAAAGCAATACCAGTAATTAAATTTACATAATTATTCTTAAACATACAACACACTATCAAACCACATAACGTCGGCAAATCTATTATTTCTCATTGAAAATATTTAAAATAAATTTAATTTTTTTAAAATTAGACCATTTTATGCTATATTCTTTAATACGCAGACAAATATTTCCTATTACTTGAATGCACATAACACTTTCTTTAAGATGTCCAAAGCTGTAAGGAAAAGCATTAGGTGCCCGTTTCTTTTTTCGAGGGAGTGTACGCGTACTCATTCATTCTCTTTAAAAATTAATTTACTTTTTTACGTTCGTCACGAAATCTTTAAAGCATCAAATATATTAACACAAAAAGAAAATGTTATACTACAACATGAAGTAATTTTCAATTTCATAGATACTTCGTACTTATTCTTTGTGTTGTGACAGTTTTATTGTAATTATTCCGCTCAAATTACGTGATTTATTTTTATATTTCTTTGTTCTATCAGATCAATATTAATATAACCAGTTTACCTGCGGGACATAGAAATAGGGAACGTATATAATAATGTCAAAGAAATATTTATTCAAATATATACTGTAGAAAATATACTGTGGAATACTGCAATTACCAAATATATACTGTGGAAATATATACTGTGGAATACTGCAATTACCAAAGTAAATAAATTGTGAGTATTGACAGTAGATTCAAATTTCAAACTTATTGAGGAAATATAAAACAAAAATACAGAATGTACATAGATAAAATACACATTTTTTTTACAACTCATCGACTAAGCGCTTCTTCGTATTGCGTTAAGGTAGTGTAAATGAATATTTGACAATATGAAATTCGCACATCTTTTGCTCGAGTACATCAATGACAAAAACTAAATTTTATCTCAAGTCAACTCTTATATCTCGGAAACCTCATCATAATTAAGTCAGCAACATTTACCTGAATTAAAGAGACAAAAAGTTCTGTAACTATAATTTTGTGTTCCGTTATAATTATTCCACTTTTATTATTTAACCCTTGATCATATTTTCGTAAATACTTTCAACTTATCAACACGCCGACTCTTTATTGTTTTATTATATATGAAGATCTGTATCGGCTAACCAATACTGCAGTGTATTTAAATAATTTAAAATACCTCATTCTACATAACCTCCAATACCAATTCTACTAAATCTACCATAACCAATTCTACTAAATCTGATATTGCCCTTTGAATCAACAACCGTTGTCTCATGCTATTTAAAAAAAATTGATGTAGGATAAATTTAATTTGGCCCTAGTTTTTTAAATAAATGTCTTCTTTAGTACTTTTTAGAACAAACGCTAAATTTAAAAACCAATAGATAACTTTCAAAATGATATATATATATATATATATACATATATATATATATATATATATATATATATATATATACATATATATATATATATATATATATATATATATATATATATACATATATACACTATAGGCACTTCGTTACAACGCTATTTATATCGTAAACTGTCCACCCAAATGAATCCTTCATCCAACCGCTGGCAAGTATCCAATCTAGGTACTTTGTATCTAAAATCCGGTAGATACTTGCGGTTTTCAATAAAACCTAGGCCCGTTTAATCGAAATTGAATTTTAATGAAAACTAACTCCAAATGTTCCCTTAAACACGAAATTGAAAATAGGAAACACACAAATAAAATACACTTGAAGGGATACCGTATATAATAACAAGACGATAAAAGTCGAAGACGATAGAAATACTAACTAAATGAACCAAAAATCGAATTATATACCTCTTTTAATTGATTTTCAGTTACTATTCATTTACATTAATAAGCAGTAACTGTTTTTTTAAATATGAGCTACTTAAATTTGATTAAATTTTGGATATGAATCGGGTTGTCGTATTTATTTGATGATAGTAAATAAAATTAAAGTGATTTGAATACTGTTTTGAAAATACGTAATTTACGACATAAAGTGTCAAAATCAGCTAAAACTATTTTTTTCAATAATTAAAAAAAAGTGGAAACAAAATATTTTTTGTGTTTAAGCTATATCACATCTAGTTTTATTTTAAAAATGTATCACAGTACCTAAAATGTCTTCGAGGCGTCGTAATAACGTAAAATTTACAGTTATTTATATAAATTAACTAAAATAGCTATAAAACTTATATCAGTTTTAATTAACGTATATTTTAAAGGTAATTAAACTAGTAATAAAACCCGCCAAGTGTGTGTTATACTCGCGTTCCAATGATTCCTTTCTCAGGACTATTAATTATAAGGATACAATTACAATATTCTGTCAATATATTTCGTCAATAATTAAGAAGTTTTTTGTTTTATCTTTCCCGTAATATATAAGACTTAGGAGATAAGGGAGCATTTGTTTGTTTTGTGGCATTTTTGGTCAAAAACTGTCATGACATAAACTGTCAAAAACTATACGATTTAAAAATCAAGTCAATAGCAATGGTAGATGAAAAAAGCATCCATTATATAAAAATAAACACCAAAGTTTCATCAAAGTGTTCCTTTTAAAAAGGAAAAAAGGAAAAATGTAAAAAAATGTTTACATTTTAAATACAAAATCCTAAAAATGGTAATTGAGTTTAATAATAGACATACGGAAATCAGTATATAATTTTAGTTTTAATTTATATAACCTAACCTAACCTAACCACGTATATCTATTTTTCAATTATTTTTCTTCGATTCGATTTTAAGAAATAAATGAGTAAACAGATTTCGATAAAGTTGTTGTTGCCAGTAATAATCTGGGCTTTATTTCATTTTAATATTTCACAGGATTTCAAAATTATGGTTCAAAATTAGCTGACGATATGCGTTAATCTATGCGGCCGAGCTGTGTTTTATTTTTAAAAACCAAAAAAATTTTTGCCAATATTTTTTGGTTTTTCTGACTTAGTCTGACCTCCTTTTAAAGCTATATGGACCTTGGTCAGTAATTTGTTATGTTTGATGCGTAATGAAAACATCGCAAATAAAATTTCGCCATACCTATCGTGACGTAGCTACACAAGTATATCCTGTATGTACAGGAACGCGGAGGTGGGAATGACGGATGTTGACACAAAGAGCAATATTAAATGCATTTTAACAAATTATGTGCTATTGTATTAAAGAAAATAGAATAGAAGCTTGGATTTTATCATATACTAGTGAACATTTTAGTATTTAAACTAATTAATTAACAAAATATATTAAAAATTTATTTTCTTATATAAAAATTAAATTTCGTATAGTTAGCATGCACAGAGATACACAGAGAGTATTAAATATCCTCACTTCCAGAAAGATTATTCATATATAATATAATGACAACATGCTTATATAAAAATTTATTTATTAAAATTAATAGCAATGTCTTATTTGTAATTGCAAAAAAATTATGAGGAATGTTATATTTTAAATTCGTTAATTACAATGAAATATTTATTAGCAGAATTAAAACTACATATTTAATGAAACTGTAGAGAATCAACTTGTTAGTAAATTTAAAATATTTACCAAAACATGATCACGGGATCACAAAGTTATAGTTTCTGAAATATTTCTGAAATTATTATTATTTTTTTTTTAAATATCTAAAAGTTGACATGAGTTAAAATTTACTTTTTATTTAATGGATATCCACTCATTTAAGCCGAAGATATGCGAATTTAATATTGTCAAATATGCATTTACATTACATTAACACAACACAAATAAGCGGTTACCTGACGAATAGGAATTACACAAATGTATAACGTATCTATATACATAAATAGATTGCACTACCTGTGATTTAAATCGCGCAATGAAATTTTCCATCCGGACATGGAATGGTATAATGGGCGTAGTTAGTAGTGACGTGTGGGGCGGTACTAGAGAGGTAAGCATTTAGGTAAGCAATCTGAATGCGGGCAGATGCATGAGGGCACATATCGCCGTTGGTCGTCTTTCGCACATCAAATTTTATGATGATACAAATATATTCAACGTAAGCTTACTTTTTTCCCAAATTTGTTAACAATATGAATCTGTTATCAAAGTATGTAATTTATTTACTTCGGTATGCTTAATATTAGGGTGTACAAATTTGGTTGTCATGTTCTTTATTGCCTATACGTCAGGTTTAAATGTATTTAATAAAAATTATAAATGATTAAATATTTCCAAAAATACATATTTTTTATTAAATATTTCCAAAAATACATTTAAGTTACATTAGTGAAACAAGAACAAAAAAGTGTATGGCTATCGAACACGCAGTAATTACGGAAACGTAAAATAATCATAAATAGATTGCGCTGCGTGTATTGTAAATCGCGTAAAAATTTTCCGCTCAGCTATACATTGGTGAAATCAACGTGGCTAGAGTGAATGATGACGCAAGAAGTGGTGCATGAGTAAGCAACACGAACGCAGGCAGACGCATACATTTCTTCAGACACTAATCCGTACATAAGTTTTTTTCTATATTCTAATTATTTTTAAATACTATGTTACCTCAATCTGATTTGAAGTATAATCTGTTGTCAATACTTGTAATTCAGTTACTTCGGTAAATGTTGTATTCGGCAGTATATATATTTTTTATTAAAAACTTGTTTGATATTTTAATAAAGCTTCAATATTTCAGCATCCAACAGATAAAGTGGTTACATTAAGATTGATCAAAATCAAAAAGGTTTAATTCTGATACGACAAAAAAAATGTAAAAATAATTCAGGTAACTTGACCAGAATTACCATAATTTAATTGTCGTCACATATAGGACAAACACAAAATATCTACAAAATTTAAAAATCACTTCATGTTCTGTAATATAATTTTCTTTTTATAATAATAAAATTCATAAAGATTTCTTGGGAAACGTAGCAAAGAAAATTAGTTCCAAAAGAGTGTGTGTGAGTACATATACACTCCATCGCTAAAAATGGGCACCTAATACTTTTCTTTACATCTATGAAATTCTTTAAATAAAAACGTGATATATGCATTCAAATATTAGGAAATATTAGTCTACATATTAAATATTATCGGCAGGTAAATTAAAACGTACCAAAATTTAAAAATTTTAAATTTATTTTAAGTAATCAAGATTGGAGTTAAAAGATTGGTCGACGTTATCTGGTTGGATTTTGTGTTGTTTATTTAAAAGTAACTGTGTAAATAACTTTAATTTTTTATATTGCTTTTAAATTTTCGTGACATATTTCATAATGTATTATGGCAGAAATAACAATAATCGCTGGCGATGGAGTGAATATCCTTACAGATGGCAGTACTTTATGTTATGTTTCGCAACGGTTTGGTGTAAGTCATTCTATTACTCAGTGGACCTTGAATAGATTTTAGAAAGGCAATACATTCACAATAATTCAGGACCGGGAAGAAAAGATACACTGAGCCCAGGAACCTATCGGTTGTCTTTTGAGCCAAGCTTTACGAAATCGGATATCAACCTACAGGAACATTAAAAACAATCTCAAATAAATAAGAGACCTAAGTGTTAGCTCATGGACTGTAAGAAAGATACTTTAGGAAGTTGATATTCACAGTCGAAGATTGACTAGGGGTCCAAAATTACTCCGTGGATATTTTTAAATCGAAGTTGGCCTAAAATAGTGCGACCTGGATCGATGTGAAATGTTTTAGTGTTTTATTTTCTGATGAAACCAGAATATCTTTATTTAGTGAGAAACAAAGTTCAAAAGCACTCAGGAGACCTGAAAACCGTTAAGCAAACCAATGTTTTTAAGAGATTACGCCTTATGGTGGAGACTTTTTATATTTCGAGCAGACATAAATTGTAAAGATAATACGAAGTTAGTTTTATTGAAAATGGCTCTCTGATAAATTATGAAAAATGTATTTCCTTATACACAACCAACACTAGCCGTTACAGAAGGTGATGCTGATTTCATGGATGGTTTCTCTCGAGTATACTGAGCGGGCAAAATAGACGCTTAAATTATTGAGGTTAGGATTCGCCGATAAGATTGGTCAGCACGAAGTTCCGAATTCAATCCTATGGACCATCTCTGGGACATTCTAAAACTGGGTATTAGAGCTGTATATCCAGCCCCACCGAGCATTTGAGTGAACTCCCCAAAAAATCTTGTAATTAAAATTCATTCAGGGCATGTCTCATTCAGGGCATGTCACAAAGAATTATAGAAGTCATTTCGGTCAAAAGCGACTACACCTTACACTAATTGTCCATTTTTCTTTTGTGATTTTTATTTAATAAAAGACATTGCCAATTGAAAGCCTCCTTTTGTTTTGTAGAAACGAGATATTTAAAAGTATAAAAAATTATATATATATATATATATATATATTATATATATATATACACATATATATATATATACACATATATATACATATATATATATATATATATATATATATATATATATATATATATTTATATATATATTTATTTATTTTTATTGTTTTTGCGTTCTAATATTATATCCAAAACTTTTGGTTTATTATCGGATTCTACTTCTAAAGTGTATTTTATATTTTTGTGCAGGGAGTTGTCAAAGTTGACGAACTGATCTAATTACCGCTGTGTACCTTTCCAACAGATGAGAATGTCTTCTAGATGTCTATAATACATTAGTCGCTGATTTATTGTTTAAGAAGCTGGTTTCTTGAATCTTCATAAATAACTCGTCTAATAGAAGACTGAGGGGGCAGCCCATTATGAGGCCATTAACTCATTGAAAACATTTGTTATCAAATAAAAAATTATTTTGGTCCATACATTATATAAACAGGTCTATAATTACTGATACTTCCATGGGGTTTAATCGTTTCTTTTCCAAGATATCGGAAATAATATTCAGGCAAACTATTGACGGTATATTATAAAATAAGTTCACCGCATCGAGTGATACTAATTTATAATTGGGTGCAAGGTTTGGATTTTGGATTTTATTACAGAGATCAAGGGAATTTTAATGGTAAATTTAGGCGCAAAATAAGTTTTATTGGGAAAGGTCTTGTTAAATTGAATGGCTAAGTCTTTTGAGGGTGCGTTCATATGTGGTTATATGGGTGGTATAGGTATATTTTGTTTACGAATTTTAGGCTATCCATAGAGTATCGGGGGTCTAGGAAATTCATTAGGAAATGTGATTTTTCAGTTTTATTTAGTTGTTTTTCGTTATTTGCAAGTGTTTTTGATATATATGTACTCTTGTAAAGTGTTCTAGTTTAATAAAATGTGCGTAAAATTTAAACATACAATAATCACGTAAACATCGGGACTAGAAGAATAACTCTCCACTCACAAACAACAGCAAAAGCCGCTACAATTTTACCGAAATAAAAAATTCGGTATGCAATCATCAAGCAAGAAAACATAAACCTCAGCCTACAAGTAATTCATATAAGAAGGCATACTATTAAAATTCCCTTGATCTCTGTAATAAAATCCAAAATATACACCTAACACCGAATTGTAAATTTGTATCACTCGACGTGATGAACTAATTTTCTTACATGATACCAAACATTGCCTGAATATTATCTTAGAAAAGAAACGGTTAAACCCCATTGAAGTATCAGAAATTATAAACCTGACAAATTTTTTCAATGACTCAATATCCTTGCAATGGGCTTCCCCCTCAGTCTCCTGTTAGCCGAGATTCATGAAAATTCTATGAACCAGCCTCGTGAACAGTATAGTGACTAATGTAGTATACTACTACATATATACGTAGAAAACATGCTCATTTGCTGTAAAGGGACACAGCGACAATTAAACCAGTTTGTCATCTTTGAGAACTCCGTACACAACAATATGTAATTCATTTTAAAAGTAGAATCCAATAACAAACTAAACGTTTTCGATATCACGTTAGAATGCAAAGACAATAAACATAAATTTAGTGTATTTAGAAGACACATTTGCAGACTCCATAATTAATAGTGATTCACAACACCCTTGGTTCCACAGGTTAGCATGCTTCCATTCAATGAATCGCCGAGATTTAACCATCCCACTGGAAAAAACTCATTTACACAAAGAAACAAGAATTAGAAAACGAATCGCAGTAAATTATGACTATAATATATCTATTGACGCAAAACTGCATCTAAATAAATCACGGAAAATACTAATCCAAAAAATTTACCCGGTCGTACAAAATAATATTAAAATTTAAAAAATTAATCGCATACTTTATCTAAGTACAATATCATTACACATAATATGTCTTAGATATAATATAGTTCGACAACATTGATACTTCAGTGCATTTCGAATTATTTCGGCCCGGTCGCACATCTAAGGAAACAAATCGCAAAAGAAAACAAAAAATGGGAGATATGTAAAATGTTGTATAACCTTGTTCCAAGTATCAGATATCCTTGTCAATGTGTACTTATATTACTGAGAATGACATGCATTTAATTTATTAGATACACTTGAATGTTTGCATTGTGCAACCTCACAGAATAACATTAATTTATTACCCTCGGCAAAATACTGGTCTATTGTATAACTTTCGAAAATATAATAAAAACTATACCGCTTCCCTACCGTGAACTCACTAACGTAAACCATTGGGAAAACCCACGCAAAACAACAGCGGAAGTGGGGTACTTCCGCTGTTGTTTTTTAAATATTTCATTGCTATCAGAAGTTTTTAAGAGCCTATCTTTACAAATTACCCACCTAAAGATGTCGTTATATAACGAAACCTAGGCCGTGGTTAAGAATTTAAATACAGTAGAAATCAAACCACAACAAGTAGTTTCATTTAGTCGTGACTAAAAATTAAGTGGTGATTAATATCTACAAAATTAACACCAAATATGTACCAAATAAAGAGTACTAACAAAATTTTATTACTATGTGACTTAAAGGACTGTACATGTACATGCTATTAGACACGGCATTTGAAAAATTTATGCCTGGACGTTCGGCAGTAGCATAGGGAGCTATTTCCATTTCCACCGCGTCCCTTCCAAAAATTTACAAAAAACGTTTTTTTTCGGTGTTCAAACCCATTTACACTCAATACAATAAGTTTTATTTCTTTTTTAAACCTTTTATTTTTAAGTCCACATTTTAAATTCGCGTTTCATGAATGCTTGAAAGGGAATGTCACCTATTACATAAGCGCTCCAATAATAATCAAAAGACGATCATTTAAATTTTACTCCGCTCAGGAAAAGAGTTTCTTCTCCATTACGGGAAAATTATGACTTGTTTTTAAATATAATCTTAAGTTTTAGTCAATTGAGTATGTCGATTGATAATAAAAAGTTATGAAAGAAAATTTAACTATATGGTTGGCAACTTATAAAACAGCCATCTCTGTACACAAAGTTTTAAAATTTGTATATGGAGTCAATAAAATTAATCGTTAATTGTATAAACACCGTCGGTATCTGGCATTTGTCACCAACGTGTAGGCAGAGCTAAAGTTTCGTCCTTATAGAAGTCTTTGGGCCTTTGACTGAAAAACCAGTGAAATTCGATTTCGAAATGACTTTCCTCTTTAAATTTTTTATCACGTAAATTATTATATAGAGAGTAAAACATATGGTAATTAGATGGCAAAAGGTCTAGAGAGTACGGTTGGTGAACTAGTATACTCAATTCAAGTGAAAGTAGTTTTTCACGCGTTGATCCTGCTATGCGGGTTCGAACATTGTAATGTGAAAAATAAACTGCTTTGATCTGAAGGAAGTTTAGCGGTGATTTTGCTCAGTTGTTCACAATAAAACTAAGCTGTAATTGTACTGTCAGCTTAAAAGATTTGCCAATCAATAACTCGATGAATAACTCCATTTATATTTTTTCTCCAGCTCTTAACCATTAGCGTTTCGCTAAAAATTAACGTAAGTTACCCACTTTTCATCTTCTGTAACCACGATACTTTAGCTTCTGTTGGCGTTTCGCTAAAAATTAACGTTTCGCTGAAAATTAACCTATGCTACCCACTTTTCACTAAAAATTAACATAAGCTACCAGATACTTTAGCTTCTTGTTGGTACGAAGGAAACTCAGTAGGTAGAAGCACACAATACTTCTCCCCTGACGTTCAAAAGATGTTAGCTCATGTGGTAGCCAAATGGAATATTTCCACATCTTTCTCAAAGCATGAAGTTATTTTTCTACTGAAGTATGAGAGCATGAAATCAAAGAACACAACCTTAATATAGGATTTATTTGTAAAAGGCTTTCAAATTTTTTTAAATCAATTGTTGGAAGTTGCTTTAGATGAGGTGTTTCGGACGGATCAAAATTCTCCGCTGGTTTTTCGCCCTAAACGATATTCATGAAGCGAGATCCCTCTAATTTCATTTCGAGACACTTCCACTTTCCATTTGTTCTGTACTCGCCGATTACTCAATCGCAAACTGAACAGAAGCTTGAATGCCTTCTATAACGTTCAACTTTCGTTGTTGTCAACTCATTACTCTGGACATCAATATAAAATATTATATCTTGAAACTTCCCGTGAATTTAAAATACCTTTTTAGCTACCTAAAAACAAAATCTCGTATTTCCACGTATTCATGAATTATAATCTATATATATATATATATATATATATATATATATATATATATATATATATATGTATATATATATATATATATATATATATATGTATATATATATATATATATATATATGTATATATATATATATATATATATATATTGTATGTCCGTTTGTATATAAACATACATACACACATATATAAAATGACAACAATTTACTCCTATGCACATTCTAGAAAAGGCGTGGCAAAACACTAGAAATATTACTGTAATATTAAAGTTTCGTTACAGGTGTAAAGGTAAAATGGAACTCCAGTAAAATACCAGATCCATATAGTTTTTATTTAAGTACGTAAATTGGAAATACTCATTTCATGATAAGTAATTTCTCTTCAGACCTCATTAAATAATATCGTGGTATATGTTTTCTTCCAAATATATACTTTTTATACCCTGATACTGATCACCGATTCTATTCACATAAATACCACCGAGTAGAATAAATAGAGACAGTGACGTAATATAACCTCCTTCTTTACCCAAAAGCAATTTGTCAATGTGACATCTAATCCGAAGTAGGTACTTTACCCCTACAAACAAGGGTTGTGGCGCCTGCGAAATTAATAAGTAAGATATAGAATGTTTCCTGCAACATTCTGGTTTTGAAAATGTTTTAGTTTAAACAAGTTTAATGTAAGATATAATATTCTGAAAATTTTACTACCATCGAAATAATAGTAAATCGCTAAATATTACATCATCAAATTATCTCCGTCAGATCTGCACGCAGCAGAGCGCCTGGCTCTGCGGGGATGATAATAAATATTAACAATGCCATAAGGTAATATTGCGTTAATAAAAATGTTTTAATAAATTATATACATATATATATATATATATATATATATATATATATATATATATATATATATAGGCCATTAAATTCCGCTTGCATATTCTGACTACCTGGAAAATGCCCAAACTCTCATTAATTCTCTGTATCTTCCTGAATATGAATGCAGTGAAAAACCGGATATTAAAATTATGAACAATGTCGAAAATGTAAATTTACATAAAGAGTTTCTTTTACAATACACACAAAGCGTTAAGCTGGATGCCAAATTCCATCTTACGTCATTGCGGCATATTTGTTATTATAATTATTATGAAATTTATTATTGCGTCACAGATTCATAGATTAAATGATATAATATAAAAATTAATCAATATCAAATGCATCACGTGAGTACAGAGGTATTTAAATAAATAAAGGTAGCTTCTGGGAAAATGCTATGAATATTGAATTATATGAGTTTTATTTCCCAGAATTAAAATATGAATGAACTATTAATTCAGTGTTTATAATCCAATGGAGTTTTGTGACAAGAATGGTAATTCAATTTTTTTTCGAATTTTACTTTTACTTTTCTTCTAAATGTATTTGTAATTGAGCAAAAAATAAAGAATATTTCTCATATTCTGTTATTGAAAAATAAATCAACTCTGCATGATATAGCTATGTGTATTGTCTAGTAATGGAGAATGCGAATTTAGATACTGAGTTTGAATTCATTTGGCCTGTCTTTATAAGCACTTTAGTCGTAAATGGTGGCCAGAATTTGATGATGGAGCTGAAAGAAGTTCTCAACAGTGAAGAGTGAAATTATGGAGTTAATACTCAATTGACGTGTCTTGATGAGTCTTTCAATCATATGTTGTGGCCAGGGTGTAATAACAGAACCTGAAGGTGGCGATAGGATCTCTTTGATGATGAGTAACTGATTTCTCAACGTTTAACTTGTCCGACGAATACCTTAGTCACAAGTGGTAGCCAGTGTATGATGATGGAGCCGGAGGATGGCGACAAGAACTTCTCAACATTGAGAAGTAAACTCACACTGGAAAAATAGGGTGGAAATCAATTCAAAAAATAATTGAATCTTAATATTTGACGAACTTATTTCTAAAATGTTAGATAAATAAACTATATATTAGAATGGTTTTTAGAGTTGAGTTCAGCAATATTATGTAATAAAGTAAAACTAATTATATATAGTAGTTGAAAGAAACTCTTCCCAGTTGCTCAAATTTTGACCAAAATTTGTGTTATGAAAGCTAAGGATAAATAAACATAGAAAGAGTATTGAACTAAAGGCATTGTCAGGTGCGATTTGATCAGATTGAGACATTCAAAACAGTAATGTATCTGTATAATATGTTGTGTGTTAAACACAATAGTTCATATCAAACGTATCTTTTACCGCCTAAATTCTCACCATTTGGACGAAATAACAATGTTTATAACGTTACACGTGCTAACAGAATTCAGTCTAGTCTTCGTCTGAATACATTACGATTTTCACAATGAAACCTTCAACCGTTTGTCGACCCACATTGTTTTCATAGTTTTTTTAAGATCTTTCTTTATATATATATATTTATGTAACACCTGAATCGTTACTAATATTTTGAAAATGAAAGTTTTCACACAATAACAATAAAGTTAGGACATCTATAAATATTTGTATGAAATAACAAATAATAGTCCGCCAGCATCTGAAATTTTAGTCATTCAAACGAAGTAATAAAATAATTGATTTATAATAATCATACTTCCCGTTAGTTTTATTACGAAATATGGATATATAATGAAAATATTGAATTTGTTGCCTGAATCCTATATGCAAAAATTATACTTTTAAGTAACTCTTCATATTTTCCATTCGCTTAATAAGCTATCTTCCCTTGAGCGCCATAGTAAATATTTTATTCTTGACAATGTCAAATAAAAATTTAAATTCGGGTATTTTATTTATATATACGTATATAAGAATTACGAAAATCTCTTTGAATATTTAAAGAAACATGAAATTTTCCGATTTTCTTTAGATGTCAAGGCAAAATTCATTATATTTTTCATCACATAATAAAATCTGGTGACGTAACTTAATATGTTACGCAAGTGTATGTACGATTCAAAATCTATTTATTTTGATAAACTTTAAAATAATATTAGATAAAAATAGCTTATGTGACGACGACAAGACGACTAGAAAATTGTCGTTACATTACATGTATAATAATTAGGAAAATCTCTTTAAATATTTAAAGAAATGTAAACTTTTCCACTTTTCTTTAGATGAGGAGGCAAAATTCATTATATTGTTCATCATATAATAAAATCTGGTGGTGTAATTTAATGTTAAGCAAGTGTAAGTACGATTCAAAATCTATTTATTTTAATAAGCTTTAAAATAATGGTAGATAATAATTGTTTATATAACGACAACGAGACGATTAGAATATTGTCATTAAATTATATATATCACAGCCGTTGAAGGAAGCGACACAAATATATCATTACCAAAACGTGTTTTCCAAAAAGTTTTTCAAAAGTTTAATTGAAAAAAAATAAAGCGACAGAAAAAAAATCCATACAATTTAGGTTTTTTAATTTATTTAGTATCTTTGCTGTTTTAAGCTGCTTAGGTTTATTTAAGGTTTAACATTAAAAATAATTCAATTGATGTGTAAAATTATACAAATTATACCTGTTTGCAGACGGATAAATAAATGCATTAAAAATTTGCCGAATTAAAATTTCCTTTTTAAAACCCATTAATTTACTGTCCTCTATTATTATCTACTACTAGTAGAATACAATCTTAATAGCGACTGCTTTAAACTAATATCTCCACAGTATTTTTATATTGTATATATAATTTCCAGCTTATGGCGCTTGAGGGCGTGACGCAATGCGAGATCTCGAGTTTGGTTTTAAATTTTTTTAAATCTATTGTTGGAAGTACTATTCTGTTTTTGAATATAGCAAAATCGGGGAATAAATGAAAAATAAAAGAATAAAAGTAGTAGCATATTTGGTTATGTTAGAAAAAGATCGCAAAACAATTATACTCAGGAGGGTGAACTTTAAAACTTATACCGTTCATCGAGAAAGCTTTCAGTGGTCTTGTTAATGATACTAAAGACTGAGTAACGTTAGCGAACATGTTAATTTTTATTCTTACGTAATTTGTTACAGATATTAACATATGAAAGTTTTTACACTTTAAAGATTAAGGTGGTGAGTCTATAAACATTTTTTGGAGTTGTATATTTGTATGTATTATTTCATAACGTGGATCTCATGAACAGGATGTAGTGTTTTGATTTTCTAAAATCTTGGCATTTGAATTATTTTTTTTCCTATTGCTGTCGTGCCAACATATTTTATTTGCGTAAAGAAATAAAGCAGTTCATAAAGTTATTCATAATTCCGCTTGTTATGTATCCTTTTATTTTGAATTTGCTAATAATGAGATAATTCCTATACACGCAAAGCCTCCTATAGAAATTACTAGAGATAAATTATACAAAAATTAAAATCTCTGTCGTCTAATTATTAATATAGATTCATTGTGACCTCGTTAATTTGCAACATATTGCTAAAATATTGCTAAATAATATTTCACAGTGTAACACAGAAAGTAGATTTTTGGAGTTTCTAGTCAAGTTTTATTTCTCTTGAATAGATGAAATTAAAATGAAATCTTCTAATTATGTTTACTACGTGTGGACAAAATAGCAAAAATTTGCAGTTAAAAATGGAAAATTAACCGACTATTAGGATGTAGAACCTAATGCGGATGAAGCTAGATATATGTAGGAAAAGATCTCAACTAAAATTTCACGATATATGAGATTTAACTAGAATCCCAGTTCCTATAAAAGTAATTAAAATAAAAAAATATCAAGTGTTATTCATAACTTATGTTACTGGTTGGACAGATGGTTAGTTATATAATTAGAATTGTAGCACTAAGAAAGTTATGAATAAGCGGAACTTTTTGACATCCGACACGGATATATTTAGATACAAAATATCAGTGTCTGATATTCAGTATTCAAGACTTAGGTTACATTTTTTCATACAGAGGGATAAAAAATAGAAATTTATGCATTAAAGGTACGGGTATATCTTATATTCAGAATAAATGTAAGGGTTAGAAACGTAGTAATAAAAGATACGAGTGAGTCTAGTAGATAGTTGAAAAAATAGAGGTAGAACAATTTTATATACATGTGCATTAGTAATAAAACAAAGTATAGTTGTATTATTGTATTATAACCTGTGTTTCCAAATGAAAAAAGGGAACTGTACCTAACAAAAAATGTGGCCTAACAAAAAATGTATATAAAATAAACATGAAAATTTAAATATAATTTAAAGTACAGAGACGCGTATCACATTTAAAAAATGTAATAGATATTTGCACGTACACTTTTGTTTAATAGATCTATTGGCATTTTAGATGTTGATACAAATTCAATGTTCCTAAAACTGGTCCACACGATTTGGACAATGGAGACTCAACCACATAGTAAATCTAGATGTTACTTATTAATTGTGAATGATTTCAGCTATAGTATATAGCTCCAGTATTATTTATTTTCTCTAGTCAAAGAATGAAATTTTCAAGTACTTTAAATAATGGATAGAGCTTGTTGAGAACCAGCAACCTTTCATGGATCAAAGATTAAGATCAGAAAATAGTGGAGGTGCTTTGTTTGGTAGAAATGATAAATCATTTGGGGTAATTCTGGTGTAGGTTCTAAGAAACAAATAGACCGTGGATGAGGACGCAGGACCAAAATAGACTGTGGATGAGGAAGATGGATGTAAGAAGAAAAGTAGGTAAATAGTTGGGAAAGCTCATTGTCTCCTGTTTGATGATACAGTTGAGAAATTTTTAAGGCATAGGCCATAAATAGGCCTGTACATGTAAAAGGTCGATCATTAGCAGCGTTATAGGTCAGAATTGGGAGTATCTCTATGTAATATGATCATGAAGAAACTTAACATAATCATTTAGGAATTTTTGGAAGCGATGTAATGGTTTATATCCCAAGAGAAAAGTGCTAGAAATGGAATAAGAAAGCAAAGAAAATGTATCGAATTGAATACTCCGAAAATATCAAGGGCCATAGCTTATGTGGTCCTATGTCATCTGAAGGCATTGTAGTCGGAGGTTTTTTAGACATGGAGAATGTAGATGATACTTTAACAAATATGATTATGGCAGAAAAGAAGCAATAACCTGAAGGTGCAGCTGAAGACCTATTTCCTGTATCAGCAGCTTAGATGCAGAAAAAGAAACTAGAAAGATGAAACAAAAACATAAACATATAATGAGTTATAAAATTAAATAAATTACAGTTTTTCCGGTTTCTTATTTCCAGAAGACCAGAATCTTAATTCTAGGTAATGTAACCTTCCAGCGAACCGTGTTAAACGCAAACTGGATTTATTAAAGGATTGCTCATATATGAATAGAAGAAAATTCAAGGGAGAAGACTGCTCTTAGTGATAGGATAATTGGAATTAAAAAATTGCATTGGAAGTTTGCTACGAAGGAAGAATTAAAATAGTTTCGTGAAAATGACACATAGGAACTAGCTGACGGACAACATTCATTCGACTTTCTTGTAAATTACTCTGAGTATACAGAAAAAAACATCATTATTTCTCCAATTTAAGACCAGTTTTCCAATGCTTCCTAAGTTAATTTTCAAAAGCTTTACATGAAAAAATAAAACTTTCTTACAATTAGTTCATGGAGGAACACAGCAGTAGATATTCCCTCTTTTTTAAATTGTACTTTTCAACAAAGAAATTGAACTAACTGCAAATAGCTACCAGAAAAAAGTATACTTAAAATAAAGTTTGGGCACCCTCCAATTAGTTTCGAAATATAACTGTTAAAATAACAATCATACCATCAAGTAACATTCTCAAAAATCTTCTTTCAAATATAAATATTATATCGGTAAAAGAAACTTCAAAATTGGTTTAGCAGTTTTTTGACAAAAATTAAAAACATAAGTGTAAATATTAATACATACTAGTGAAACATAGAAACCCTCTTTTTAAAGTCGATTAAAGTTGTAATTTACTGCACATCCTTGGTGTTTGAGTAGTTGAAATTTACTGATTTCCAATTTGTTTCATCATATAAATAAAAAATAGTGTATTTAATATATTTGGCGTCAAATCTGTAGAAATTCATTATTCACAATTAAATAAAACTATGTAATATAGTATTATTTCTTTAAGTTCTTTACTACGGCCTGGGTTTCGTTGTATTACAACATCTTCAGGGGGGCTATTAGCAAAGAATTCTTTGCTAATAGCCCACCTAAAGATGTTGCAATACAACGAAACCTAGGGCGTGATAAAGAACTTAAAGACAGTAGAAATAATACTGCGTCACCTAGTTTCATTTAATTGTGAAAAATAGTGTAATAAATATTTTAAAAAATTTACAAAAATTCCAGTGATGGAATTTTCTACCAACATTTTCACATCCATAGTTATTCAAGATATTTACGGACTTAACGTCCTATCAGAAATGGTGTGAATTTCGATGTCATATAGATGGTGATAACGATCTAAAACTTTCCTTATCTTTACTCAGTTCCATATGTTACGGTTACGCTATAAATGTTTTGAAGCCTACTAGTCTTATGGTTATACTTTCGTTGTTTTCTTAAATATTTTTGAGTGATTATCGTATTTTAAAATGTATATCTTTCTATATTAGTGTTGCTATATAAATTAAATATTTTGGTTAGTTTCATATATTAATTAACTACTTAAACTTTTTACTTGGAATGGAAAATAATCACATTTTTCCTAGATTCAGTGAGCGGTAATGGCTCTTTTACCAAGGGACTATGCAAATATATGTCATTATTATGCTTATATTGGAGAGGTCCACTAAAGTTCATAAATTGAAACGTGCAGATAATGCACGGGGAGTATGATTTTGTCAGAAAATGTTAAGGGCTATGAAGGACGTTAAAACTTTTTCAATTTAAAGTTCAGGACTCGATTTCCAAGAACTATATTGTGACAAACTTTGGTTTAGTCTACTAAATGGGCAATAAACTGATTTTTTTCTATTCCCAGATTATTTGTATACGGGGTTTTATATAGAATTTTTAAGTGAAAAAACGAAACATTTTTTTATGAAGATATACATTTGCTAATTGAAAGATCTGAAAAATGTATTAGGGTAACAGGTGAATATATTGAAAAAGAAAAATAATTTTGCATTTTTATTCTCACTCCTTATCATCCATTCCCCGAACTGAAAAAGCCCCCCTCGTACTTATAAATGTTGAAGCCAATAGAACATGTAGTTTCTACATATATATATATATATATATATATATATATATATATATATATATTTATATATATATATATATATATATAAATATATATAAAGTAAAATCGGATTCATTACACCAATTATAACTCAAGAATGGCTGGACCGATTTCCATGATTTTTGATTTGTTCGATTTGTTTGACACATTTGATTAAAACATCAGAAAAACTCAAGAAAAAAAAATTTATGATGAAAATTAATTTTCCCATACATTTTGTATGCAACGACTTTTTTGATGATGTATTGAGAACGGATTGACTGATTTCTATGAATATTTTTTTTCTCTCGGCTTCGAGAAGTTTCCTCGCGCATTGGATAAGTAAGAAAATCAGAAGTAATTTAATTCAGTATAAAACGTAAAATGTGATAAATCGCGGAAAAAAAGTATATCGTAAATGACAAACACGGACAAAAATTATAATTGGTTTTCGACTATTTTCATTCAGTTTTCGACCATTATTGCATTTGAATTGGATCAAATTAATTCTCTTTAAACAATTTTTTCTGAAATTTCTCAGCGAAAAATTATTTTAATCAGTTAAATTTGATGAAGTGTACATTGTGAAAGATTGTGACTTCGAAGATGTTCACTTTGTGAGGTTATGACATTTGTGATTGTGCGCGCTTCGATAATTGCTTCATTATGTAACAAATCACTATGCCAGTCTTAAGTGTTTGTGGCTTGAATCTAGAAAATTAATGTTTCTTTCACAGTAAATTGTATGTAGCATGTTCACGTGTCGGCAAACCATCCGTTTTCTTTGTTCTGGCACCTAACAACAAAACGAAAAATGTCGTAAGTTACAAGGTGTTTTAACGAAGGGAATCGACTTGTACTCGTCTCCCAATTTCTTAAATAAAAATAATGTTTAAAATAAGAAGTGTAGTCTACTTTGTAGCATTTTTGGGCAATATATTATTCAAAATAAAGGGTAAAATAGCACATTTAAATTTTAATAAAAAGAAAGTTTAGTTTCAGGTTACTCTCTAGTAAAATTAACCAACGTTCTAAAATATCAATCTAATTTCCCGATAAATAATAAGCTTTACACTGAGAGAGCATGCAAAAACACAATTTTGTTTTCCCGAAAAATAATGAATTGGTCTCAAAAAGAACACAGCTATACTATGCAGCATTACGTTTCAGGCTTCACTGAATAGGCTTTAGTTTAATAACACAGGGAAAAACTATTTATTTCAGAAGGTATTTTACTACGAAAATTTACCATTTTGATATTTTTGACTTATAGTTATTATTGTTTTATCATTCTTAAAGAGCTAGTGATGACAATTTCTTAAAATGTTTTTCATTAACTCGAATTTTTTTAATCGATTTTAAATTAATCATTACTATATGTATTTGTATATACTGACGAGCGCAATGCATTGGGAGTTTTCTCGCGTCTAAAAATCATTGTTAACTTTATAAAGACTTTTAAGAATAAAAAAATGGGTATATAATATTTCAGTTCTTCAAATATATATTAATATATTTGTATTACTACCACTTCCTTATCAGTTTAAAACAGTCATCTCTTTGTTTTTTTTTCGATATTTAAGTTTTGTATTTTTGGTCAGAGAACTTCATTGTATCTGATCATTATATGTAACCTCGAGTTGTTTTATAACAAAATCTCTCTCCGCAGATATTTCGTGATATTACCTTTCTGATGCATTATGTATATTTCCTTCATCATTTCCATGTACTTGAGATTTACAATCTACATAACACTCGGTATGAGCGCACCTTTATTAATGGCGGTGATTTAAAAAATTTCTTTCATAAATGGAAGTGGGCGTTAGTATATGTTATCTATTGAAGTACACTTTTTAGGTTAATATGCGATTATGAATAGCGTAGACACGACTTACTATTTTAGTTTAAAAAACTACCATATGGACGTAGCTAATTTGTGTTATGTTGTACAATACGATCTATTTTCTATACACCTTGTTGCAACGCGTTTTTATGTAATTAATGTGAAGCCTTATTACCAGATGATTCATGACATATTAAAATAAACATAAAATCATAAATATACATGGATAAAATAAAAAAAATAAACTGTCGTCAAGTAAACGGGTTGGGAAGTAAAACACGTTTATATCACATAAGCAAAAAACAAACCTGTTTCTTCTCGATTTCTTTCAGCGTCTTCTGAAATGATATAAAAGAGGCGTTCCGTTCTTCTCTTCTATTAGTATTTGAATTGATTCTTTTGTTTTATAAATTCCTCTAGGGCGAAGGGCAGTCAAAGCGATATGCGTATAAATGCAGTATTAGAATAAAAAATATTATTGCGTAATTTTGAAATAAATCAATTTATTCTGTTTGGATGCTGCATGAGCTAACATTGACAAGTTCAAATACCGTGTTCATTATTTGTAAGCCAAATAATTGTGTTGAATAATTTAATGTAAAAATTTGCATGAGAAAACTTATAAATATCTTATAAACGTATATTAAAATATGTTTACAAGGTTTCAACAAGTGATAAAGATGAATGTTCAACATATTTTATGAAGTGTTAGGCCGTATACTTTTGCGTATAGCGTGTTATATGGTATATGCTTATAATAAAACTGTATAATTTGTTTCTATGTATGTTAAACGTATTTATTACAGAAAAAAATTAAAAAGAAAATAACAAAAGTAACAGAGTAGAAAAACATTGTTTTTCAAAATGTTTGTTTTTTAGTAAATCTGTTTATTTTTTCACGCATCACTCAATAATATCTAAAGGGGTTTAGAGGAAATTTTCACTAATGGATTTCGTTTGGTCTGGGATAATACATAAGCTATATTTTATTGCAATCGATCAGCTACAAAATAATATTTTGACTTTTCGATGTACTTAGAAAGACTTTAATTTCGAAGTATTGTGGCAGATAGTAATACAATAGAGAAATATAGCGGTATACTTGATTTATTAAAGTTTAAGTGTTATAGTTGGTTACCAATTCCGATATTACTTGATTAATTATGCTAAGAAAGCTGGCAAATATTCATGCGAATAATTTTTTAGAGGAAATTTTTACTAATGGATTTCGTTTGGTCTGGGATAATATATAAGCTATATTTTATTGCAATCAATCAGCTATAAAATAATATTTTGACATTTCGATGTACTTAAAAAGATGACTTTAATTTCGAATTATTGTGGCAGATAGTTATAGAATAGAGAAATATAGCGGTATACTTGATTAATTATAGTTTAAGAGTTATAGTTGGTAAACAATTCCGAGATTACTTGATTAATTAAACTAAGAAAGCTGGCAAATATTCATGCGAATAATTTTATAAAATAATTCATGATTAAAGTAATTAAGTTTAGTTAGGTTTTTGTTAATTTCAAAATACATATATATTGTAATGAATTCCACGTATTAAGAAATACTTTATACTGCTTTGTTGAAAAATTTGAACGAAGTATTTGGACTGCAGATTATTACAAAAAAAAATAGACAAACCTAGTTTATTAAATTCCTCCAAATGGAATTCCATTTTAGTAAAACTGCACGGAAATTTGGTTATACAAATTCTACAATTTCAAACCACAATAATATTTTCAAAATAATTAGTACCAACAATGTAACCGATTTTAGTTGTAATGGCATCGAATCAAAACTTTTAATTTCGTGGAAAGTAGAAAATCGAGTTAGAAGGAAATTTGAATTTTAATAATATAGCATACTTAACTAATTTTGTTTCTTATTTAAGATATTCTTAATAAATTAAATAATAAGCATATCGTATAGTTGTTTCTGGGCAATATGTTAACCCGGCGTCATTGTTGCTGGGTATCAAATACACGACGCATTTTAAAACGGTCATAACTTTAAAACAAAATGCGCGCGTAAATTGTCCGTTACAGTAGCTGCGATTGTTGACCTCTTTTCGCTTATTCACTTGTCTATTTAGTGTTGCTGCGGCGACGACGGAGTTTACACGTGTATAAAGAGCGCGCGGGTAAGTTATACCCGGCCACAATGGCTATATAACATTTATATAGACAGTTTGTTTGTTATTTTTTATTGTTTATTGATAAATTGCATATCGTTTTTCACAGTTTTATGAACCATGTCTTATGAAAAGGAACAAAGTCGACTCCTAGCCTTATTTGAACAAGCTAACGTTAGTGACAATGAACAGTGCAGCTCAGACGATGAGGGTGAAATCGACCATCTTTCAAAGCGAAGTCAAGGCAGTGATACGCAACAAGAATGCAGTGATGATGAGCAAGAAGCAATTGTTTCAACAATTAACCAGCTGTTTTATATTGGTAAAGACAATTCCACCAAATGGTCTTCGCAACCACCTCAGACCAACGTTCGCACAAGGTCAGAAAACATAATATTACAAAAACCTGGGGTAAAGCTTATTGCGCAAAATGATAAGACTGAAATAGAGTGTTGGAGCTGCTTTATAACTAATAATATGCTGGAACAAATACTTCGTCGTACTAATGCTAAGATTAAACAGAGACAATTGTCTAACAATAAACAATCGCTTCAGTATTTATTGAAAGAGACAACTATAGACGAACTATTAGCTTTGTTTGGCTTGTTATACTTAGCCGGACTAAATCGTTCTAATCGCCAAAATTTGAGAGACTTGTGGAGAACCGATGGTACTGGTGAGGAAATTTTTAGTACTGCTATATCTTTGCAGCGTTTTTACTTTTTACAAAGCTGTTTGCCTTTTGATGATGCAACAACATGCCAAGAGCGGAAGCGACTGGACAATTTGGTCCAATTAGATATATTTTTGATGATTTTGTCTCGAACTGTAAAAATACTTATACTCCCAATGAGTATCTTACAATCGACGAAAAGCTGGAAGCACTTCGGGGCAGGTGTTCATTTCGTCAATATATCCCGAATAAACCTGCGAAATATGGCATTAAAATTGATGCTTTTGTTGATGCAAAAAACTTTTATACTGTCAACCTTGAAATTTATCCCGGTAAGCAGCCTGATGGGCCATTTTTGCAAAGCAATAAAGCTTTCAATGTTGTAGACAGATTAGTGCAGCCTATCTCTAAAAGTAATAGAAATATTACATTTGACAACTGGTTCACGAGCGTTCCACTGATAACACATTTGCAACAAAATCATAAACTAACATCTACAAGTACATTACGTAAAAACAAAAAAGAAATCCCACCAAACTTTATAGCCACGCAAAGAAAAGAAGTATACAGCACTCAGTTTGCATTCCAAAAAGTAATGACACTTATTTCCTACATGCCTAAACGGTCTAAAGTAGTGCTGGTATTGTCTTCCCTTCATCATGACCAAAACATTGATCCTGCTAGTGGTGAAAAAAGGAAACCAGAGATAATCACATTCTATAATTCTACGAAAGCTGGCGTCGATGTGGTTGATGAGCTCTGTGCTACCTATGATGTATCTCGAAACTCTAAACGCTGGCCAATGACAGTATTTTATGCGGTCATGAATGTAGCTGCAATAAATAGCGTGATTATTTTTCGTGAAAATAATAACTCGAAAACAAATCCACGTGATTTCTTTAGAAAACTCGGTCTATCAATGGTTGAAGGTCATCTTCGCGTGAGAAAAAATATGGAGAACTTACCGAGAGGCTTACGTAAACGTATTCACGAACAAGTTGGTGAAGTTTTGACCTACCCTCCGAATAAAACTTCAAAAACATACAGGAGATGCAAACACTGTCTTTCTGCCAAAGACAAAAAAACTAGGCATAACTGCAATAAGTGTAACAAGCCTATTTGTATGCAGCGCATTATGCCAAAGTTGTGTTGATCTCGATATCGAATAAGTCAGTATGTTAGTAATAAATAAGCTTTGTTATATATAGCTCCTGATTTCATGTTTATGTACTAAAGAAAATTTTATGTTCTGTTTCTAAATGTTAATTATTTTTTATTTTTGAATATATTTTTAAGTTACGTTGTAAAAAAATGATCTCAGAATAAGAAGATCTAATTTGATGATAATTTGCTCATTTTATGATAAATAAATATTTAATTTTTATAAATAATGTTTATAATTACCTATTTCCCTAATATAGAAAACTAATATTGACATAAGCTTGATTCAGTGTACAATAATGCACATGGGTACAACTTACCCGGCCACAACGGCTAAGTTCTGTTTAATAGCCACAATGACGCCGGGTTAATGGTGATTAGATATTAGAGCGGATGTTCTATTATCTCTCTGCCATAAAAATGGACAATATTTACCTATATCTTTATGGGAAATTACCAAAGTGTAAAGCTATGTAATTGAAAAACACTAACCCTTCTATGCTACGGAAACTAATTAGCAAATTTACACAAAAGATCCAGAACTTATGACATTCACGACAGTTGAATGGTCAAAATTTATCTATCAACTAATTGCGGAAATTATTTCCTTGGAAACTATAACCATATATTTTTGAAAATGTCATGAAACTTCTCACATTATAAAATAATTTCTGTATTTGCAAATGAATAAAATATATAAAAAGTTATTATCTTTTTAAAATACGAATTTCTCGCCCGAATTTAAATAATTTCACAATATTTTGTTAATGATGGCAGACGAAAAACTAATATTTCGTTAAATATAATCTGAAATAAATTTCCAAAGACGATTTTGAAAATTTCTTATATTAATATTTTTCAACAATTTTTGGATTTCTCAAAGAACAAATCTGTGGGTATGTAATGTAATTATAGAATTTTTGTTTCTATAGTGCTTAAAAAAGTTGGCTCTTTTAGTACAAATTAAATCGCTTATGTGTTTATCCAAAAATTTTTTAACCAAATTTTACGCAGAAGACGTTAATAATTGATAAATTTTTTTTCCACAACACTGATATTTAAAAATAAAATAGAAAGATATATTTTTCAATAAACTTTCGCAATATAAACTTTTGTATACTGAAAGGGAATGTTGTTTCTTTGATTTACAACGACTGTTATAAAGCCTTAAATCTCTTTAATTTTTATTTTCAATGTCAGGATTTGATATTAATTAATTGATATTTTACCTTTTTCTACTATCTTTGTTAAACAGTACTATTTCTTATAGTGCCAAATTTGCAAATGTCATCATTTTTCATTGAACAATAAATAATTTTATTAATTTATTAAAAACAATTTCAAAGGCAATTGAGACGCTACTACCTTCTGTTTCGAGTAAAAGACAAGGCATCAAAGTATATATTAGAGCAATAATGTATTATATATTAGTAATTATATCGGTAAATGTATCTGAATATAATTTTGACAATCATTTAATCGGTCTCCGCCAAAGAGTAACCTGTTTACATACCAATTAAAGGGTATATTTTCAAAATTCTCATTTTTTAGCAAATAAATCTAAAATTTATAGTAATGCAGATTTAATTTAAGAATATACTTACATTCAAAGAAAAATAATTTTTTAAGAACAATTAATCAATACTGACTTCGACTACATGATGATCTTATTCTATGTCGATAAATGATGATAATTCTTAAATTAATTACAAAAAAGTAATTAATGTCTTATTCTTACCTTTACCTCAAGTCTTGTAAATAGAAATGGGTAATTATATCATCATATGAGAAGAGTCGAATAAGGTGTAAGTGAATATTACATCACAAATATGGAAGGAATTCGTGGCAGTTATAAATCCATGAAAAGCGGTAACACGAAAAGTTTTTAGAAGTACTCGTAAATCATTATTTAGTCCCACACACATTTCTGCACAATTGACGTATAGTCCCTTAACATACTGTGCAACGAACATGAAATATTGTAACTTAAACGAATTTATGATCCATATAATATGCTGGTAGGAGAGAAAGCTTGAAAGTGCATAAAATATAGGTAACGTAATAATAAATTAAAATATACCAAAAAAAACGGAAAGAAAATATTTGGTGGATTAAATAGGCAGAAACGCAAAACAAAAAAATAATGAAAATCGAAATAAAAATTTGTGTTGAATAACTTGAGGACGAACATCAAGTATGCGAATGGCGAGTAAAAAAATAATAAAAACGCAAAAGATAATAAGACAAGAAAATAATTAAAACTTTTATCTAACTAAGACCGGCCGAGGTAATTTAAAGGCGGCCCGGAATTACATTAAAGAAAATTACAAACCTCGTACGGTCAATGAAATGCAGGAAATCATTGGAAAATGAGCATAATACTTCTCCTGGTATAAAAAACGAAGAGATTTTAAAAAAACATAAGTAGGGAGAAAAGAGTTTATGAAAGTTTAGCTCTAGATAAATAAATCTTAAGCAAACTAAAATGAAGTTCATTTCGACACATTATTTGGCTTAAATAATTAAAAGTTTTTATTACAATAAGAGCCGATAGTATATTATATTCGATAATTAGGATGAAGTAGATTAATAAAACTTCAAAATCGATCCAATTAATGTTGAATTCACGAGGCATATTTAAATATGAAAGCTAATATAACTTTAAAACTGTTAACATTAAATGGACCAAAGTTCGAATATGATTATACAACGTTCAAAGTGGTAAATCGGTTTTCTTTCACAACTAAATGGGAGTAGAAATAAATTATTCTTACCCACATTTATTAGCTCAGGCCAAATAAGTGAACGTCAAGTATATAATTTACTTTAAAAGAATTTTTTTGTCTTGAGTAGTTTTTTATACATGTCAAACTATACTACTGAGTGTAAAATACGCTTATTAACAAATCAAGGCCCTTCTCTAATATAAAATTTTGACCATAACATTATTTTGTAATACTATTTTCATGTATAATTTTACTTACTTGTACTTTCTTAGTTGTTAAAACACTATTTTATTTAACCATAAAATTGCAAGAAGACAAAAGTATTGACGTAAGAAAAAAATTTAATCGCTAGCCATACTCACAAAATCAGAATTTTACAATTAGTTTGACATTAACATTCCAGTTTCTGTCGTATTAATGTTAAGCAAGTTTCCTTCGATCGGGATAGTTAGTGTTGGCTAATTTACAACTAACAAAAACATTAAAGGTGGTACTGTAAATAAAAATTTCAATTATAAATGAAAAATTAAGATATGTAATAGAGACAATATTTTTACGAGTTATTTAAAAAAAAATTGATTAAAACAGATTTACCAATGCACACTTTTCCTTGAATACTTATATTTTTAAAGGCTGTAACAATCACAAAATTTTACCAACCTGTCTTTATTATAGTTTAATACGTATAGTTCAATATGTCTATATACTTTAATCAATCACATAAAGTTCATATTACAATAGTCAATTATTTCCCTTATAAGTTGCCCGAATTGTGGAATTCAGTATTTATATATTTTGATTTTATAAAAATCTACGGATTGTTGAACAAAGTAACTTTACCCGGAAGTGATTATACATCATTTAACAACACACATACAAATAGCGAAATTTAAGAAACTTTGCTATAAAAACCATACTGTGTCTATAATAAAGCAATTTTGAACTTACTTCAAGGAAAACCTTAAAATAAGGTAAGTGATTTTAATCCATATGTAACTAATATAATACATATAATCTGTGCTGCCCTATGTGGAGCTTAAATACACCATTATTTGATTTTTAATTCGGTTCATATATCAATCCACAACTTCATTTAGGATCTATGTTAAGTGGCACGTTATTTTCAATATGTAAAAATTAGTATAATATTTTTTTCAAAAAAGTTAAAAATATTCAGACTTATCAAAATTACTTGCCCTTTTCTATCATATTTTTTTTTAAATGGTGCTACGTCAGGAGCAAATATACTAGTAAGAGGAACGATACATAAGTATTATTCGATTATGTGTAGTTTCAAAAATATTTTGAATTTTGTAATTTTTTGAAAAAAGTCAACAAGATCATTTGAAACTCTTCTGACTTAAAATTGTTTCTAACCTTAAATTATTTTTGTTGTTTCGATATCACATGTGCACTAGATACAATTGTATACAGTTTCAGCATTTGCTATAATGAAAAATGAAAACTTTATTTTTTGAAGTCTTTGTTAAAACTTTACAACTTTTAATTATTTATATTGTTCTTCAAGAGTTTTTAAGTTTCCTTGAAAAAAATTAAATAAAAATATATTTACATGAAAATTCAAAGACAGGATAATTACTCATAATGTGTGCGTTCCCTGGTTAATTAGGAATATCTTCTTTTACAGTTGAAGGTTATAGGAAATTGACCACTATGGCTTTCGCATTACACGTGCCAATTTATTAAATGGTTTGCCTGTTTTGAGTAGTACATTTTTTTAAGCTCCAGCAGTCAAAGTTAGGTGATGAAAATTACGAACTCCCAAAAAGAACATATTTGAATTTTTTTTTAAAGACCTTATTAGTTGCGTAAAATGTTTCAATTGATTCAAAAAGGTTATTATTCAACTATACTTAACCACAAAAAAAAAATTTAATTCAAACTTAGTTTATAGCCGTTGCATCCAAAATATCGACCGATAATGGTGATTTTCACAAATTTTAATAATGTCTATATCTTGAAAACTGACATAACTATAAACTAAATAACCGCACTCTTAACACGTATAAAGTATGGACAACATTAGGAGGCATGTGAGACATTACGTACCCTACCCATGAAGCAAAATCAGAAGCTAATGCAAAACGACCATTACAGGGTTTCGCAGCAGCGATTATTCCCTGAGTGATCAACCATGCCTTGGTCGACCGATGGAAATGGATAGCCACGGGTCAAAATTATTAATTAAAGAAGATAGCTGATTTTCGATACTCTGGCTGGCAACTGAGCTCGGGTGCACCCACGGCACTATAGAGAATCATTCACACATATTAGGAAAAGCTTCAAATATTTTGCGTGGGTAAAACATGAACTTAGCCTGGATCAGCCGTAGCCGTAGCTCAGTCTTCACGTTGCTAAACAGACCTGCCTTAAAGTTTTGGAGTTTGTTTGGACATAGATCCCCCACCCACCATATTTCACAGATATTTCACTCACTGATTATTGTTTGTTTAGATCGCTCAGCATCGCCTTACGCAAAGAAACTTTAATGACTAAGACCACTCACGATAGTCCATAGGCCATTTTTTCATTGCAAGAAGCTACACAGATGCTATCTACTCCCTTCCAGTGAGTTGGAGATATATAGTAGGAAATGATGGTGATTATTATTTCGACCATTAATTCATTTTAAATTGGGATCACAATAAACAAATATAACATTAATAACCATTCATTACTTATTAGCCAACCATTATATATACTAATAGAAGTCAACTAGATATCACTTTATTTTAAATAAATTTTTTTTGTTTCAACTTTTTATTTGTAGATCAAAATACGGTATCAAATGTGAATTCTTGAATAACTTAAATATCTTTGGAACTTTTCCGTTGAAAAATATATTACATTAATATTTCATTTTAAAAATTTACATTGTATAAGTTACATCTTGAATTCGTCGGCCTGGAGTATTTATGAAAAATTTAAATGTCAAAAAATGATACGGTATTAGAACTACGATATGGTATGACATATAAAACAAGCTCTATACTGTTATACGATGAACTAAGTAATGTATACATAAATATATTGTGAGTACCGCTGTTCATTTGTTGGCAAACGTCCGACCCGAACGTCGGGTCTAAACCCGAATGACTCTTGTGGTTTGCAACAAAACATTGTTAGCCAAATTGAAATTTAGTTTTAATGAGAAACAGCTAAATGCTTCCGACCATACTAAGTGCCGTCTAACGTCAACCGCACCGCTGGCGTTAAGGAGGCGATTTTAAGCGATTACCGGACTCTATGTATTAAAAGTTAAAGTAATTATTTTTAAATCGTTATTCATGTAAGTTTTAACAACATTAAGTCAAGTGTAAGATAAGAAAGAATTCGGTAATATTAGTAGTGTGTTTCTAAAATAATGCATTTTAATATTACGACAATGGAATCAATGAACTCGTTGAGATATTTTTCTAAAAGAGATATTACTTTATGATAATAAATAGTAAAACCCCCAACTTTGCACGATGTTGCAAATTTTTTACGCATTCTCCTTTCAGCGCATGAAGGAAGAATATAATTTCCCTTCAATAAAACACTGTCAAAATTTTTAAACCATTCTTGGAAAATTATGGTGTATGGAAAAGAAAGAAAACGTTATCTACTTATGTAGAGAAACTTTGTTTAAAAGTTTATAAGATAAGGGTTAAGATAATTTTACATGATAAGCTCGAGAAAATTTATTTAGAATGTTTGAAGAAGAACAATGTCGCTTTATATATATATATATATATATATATATATATATATATATATATATATATATATCTAACTATTTAAGTAGCGCACGCCAATGTACCTATGAGACAAATGCTTTGTGCTAGTGAAAACTGGAATGAAATCCATTCAGAGGTCACTAAAGAAATTACGAAATCACGGGTGCGTAACGTTATTTTATAATCACTCAGGTACATTACGATTTATAACGTTATTTTATAATCAATCAGGTACATGTGATTCAGCAGTACGAAAATGTATTTTGTAAGATATTTATCTCAACGCACTTTTGATAAAACATCCTTAAATATTTACAGAATTATATACTAGTTATATAGCATGCATTCTTCGCTTTATTTCATATCATTTAAAGTTTTTAACAAACTCGTTAATGAAAGATATAAGGAGAAATATAATATATAGGAGGATGATAAGGGAGAAATCCCTTAAATTACAAAAATGGCTCCTTATCCAATCACTATGAAGTTGAGCTCCGCAAAGTTTTATTGACATTTCTTTTATTATTTTAATTATTGTATAATATTTATTCTATAGGATACCGAATATAATAATGACTGTATAAAAATTAAGTGAAACAAATTACAAAGAAACAATTACCCTAATATTTTTAATATTCTTCATCCAAAGATTAACACTTCAAACATTCGTTTAAGTCATACTAGTTGATTTTGAGATTAAGACGAGCCAATGAAAACTATATCTATCTAGAGTTTTGATGATACATGAATTACCAAAAATACTATACATATAGTACTGTTTATGATATAGCTAAATGATGTCTAGACTATATGAACAAAAAGTGCGAATTCTCGTATTGCTTAGGCAAATATGTATTTCGTAGATCACTTCTTCAAAATGTAAAAAAAAGAAAAAAAAAAAAAAATAAATAAAATATTTGTATATATATATATATATATATGTATGTACACTTGTCCGTAAAACATAAATAAATGGTATCTAATAAAATATTTTGGCTCATACTCGCGTCTTTGTTTATTTGAAATTTATTTACAATCGAAATTCCCTGCTAAAGCAAAGCAGCTGTAGTAGCATTTGATGGCATCTTGAAAAGGTATTTTTTCTTTAAGGAATGACGTCTTCTAGGCTTATTATTGGCTAAGGTATTACGTAATATACGTAATACGTTAGCCAATAATAGGTCCTGTAAGTGAAAGTGAATTGTAATGAGGGTTGGTTGAGTAGTTGAGGCAAAAAAATGTAAGAACTGCTTGATGAATCTGTTGTCAGTACGTGTCTTGGTGCGTCAATTAAATAACGTCAAATTAAATAATGTGACACTAACAATATTAGATAACTATGGCTAATTCCATTTTAAATATCTCTCTTAAATATCTGCTGTTAACTATTCACATAACAATTTACTTGGATAAAAAAGTTTTGACGTCTATTGACTGCCAATATGTTTCTTAAAAAATAATTGTGACACATTATTACCATTTATATGCAAAAAAAATTATTTCTATGTGCTGCATTAGTTATTTGGCAATATAGGTAGGATAACGTAATTAATTAAATTAATTCTTTGCATAAAACAGCCATTTGAGATGCATTTTCGCAATAAAATATATATTTAGTATACACGTACGCAAGCGCCTGCGTTTATGTGTGTGGGTTTGTGAGCGTGTATGTATTATAAATATATATAGTCATTAAAGATTAAAATAGATAACTCAGTACAACGAGTGGCCTATCGGATATAGGTCAGTCCTAGCAGTTAACCCAATAGACTTCACTCCATTATTTGACGATTTAACGATCTCCATTTGTTCATCTCTATTTTCATCTAAGTGTCCGATCCCACCTTCAGATCTCATGTAAAAATTGTCAACTTTCCTCTTTCCGCATTTTTGTGATGCCATAAAATTTACCATCTCAAATGTAAGTTCGGAAGCATGAAGAAGGCAGAAATAGCGTAAAGAATTGAAAAATTACCATAATAATGCTTATGTAAGAGGTAATATTTTATCAAATAATGAAAAAATGACCTCTTGGAAAGCAAAATAAAAGGAATAGAGTTAAAAACAAATGGTTTAAAAATTAAACTTATGACCATGTATCGAATGTAAATCGGTTTGGAGATCGAAACAAATCCTTTTTCTGTAAATTTTCGGAAAGGTTTAGATTTGTAGACGGACGCATTAAAAATGGGAATAGCTCGCTGTGTTACTGCCGAACGTCAGGGCGTAAATTTTTCAAGTGCTGTTTCTAGTAGCGTATGTGTTCTATAAACAACATAGCTGTAATATTTTGTTGGCACAGTGTATTTTATTTAAATTTGCAAATAAATGTGTAAAGTACTCAAATCATGAGAAATATATAAAAAAGCTCGCTGCGAGACGTTTTTGAATCATATTTAAAATGAGTTTATTATTGTAGAATTGATACCTATTAGTTAATATTATGTTCAAATTAAGAAAATCTTTATTTACAGAACAATTTGTTTTCGTGCAATACTAGTATTCGTCGTTAGAAATTTCTGATTGTCAGTTCCGTACTCTTTATTTGTATTCAATCAATTAAAAGAAAAATATTTTCTCGTGAATAATGGGAACTTCGTTCACATGGAGTTTTTTATGCTTTAGAGGAGTAAAGATGAAAAAATAATACAATTGTATTTGTGTGCCATCAGCCATCATATTATTTTTCGTATTATTCCATAAACTTCGTGCACCTCCGTATCTTCTACCATTTTTCAACAAACGATGCGGATAAATCTGGAAACTTCGTATTCGGGAAATCTTAAAATGTTTCATTCTTAATTCTTCTATTTACATGTCCAGTACGATCTTCCACGTCTTCAGAACTAAAACTTCTCGTCAACATATGATTAGTACTAAGATAATTCAAACTTTGCCCTCTTTAATCCTCAGATTCAAGACTTCTCGATGACCTATATCACGCATGACGATATTCCAAACAAAGTAACCTTCGAAAGTTTCTTTCAAATAATTTAGGTTTTCCTTAATGCACTCTTTCACGAGTTATTATTATATAAATATTTTATTTCTTTACGCCATTTCTGCCTTCTTCATCAAGCTTCCGAACTTACATTTGAGAGGTTCAATTTTAGGGGCATTACAAAAATTCGGAAAGGGGAACATTCATTATTTTTAGATGAGATCTGAAGGAAATAATGGAGTGTAGTCTGCTGGATTTGCTGCTGGGACCAACATATATCCCATAGGCCACTCTTTGTACTGAGTTCAATCCTTCTAGAATCTTCGATAATTATAAATATTCATAATACATACACAAACACATACACACACACCCACAAGCACAAACGCAGGCACGCGCACATGTATATATATATATATATATATATATATATATATATATATATATATGTATATATATATATGTGTGTATATATATATATATATATATATATATATATATACATATAAGACTTCAAAGCGCGTCGTTTGTAGAAAAATTGTATAAGATGAGGAGGTGCACGAAATCTATGGGAATATAAGAAAAATAAGATGATGGCTGATGGCACACAAATACTCTTGGTTTATTTTTTCACCTATACTCCTCTAATGTATGAAAAGCTCCATGTGAACGAAGTCCCCATTATTCGCTAGAAAATATTTTTCTTTTAATTGATTGAATATAAATAAAAAGTATGGAACTGACAATCAGATATTTCTAACGACGAATACTACGATTGCACGAAAATAAATTGTTTTGAAATAAAAATATTCTTATTTTGAACATAATATTAACTAAACGATGTCAATTCTACAATAATAAACTCATTATATATGTGATGCAAAAAACGTTACGCACCGAGTTTTTTTATATGTATCTCATGATTTTGGATATTTTACACTTTTATTTGCGAATTTAAATAAAATAAACTGCCCCAACAAAATATTACCGCTATGTTATTTATAGAATACATACGCTACTAGAAACGACACTTGAAAAATTTACGCCCTGACATTTGACAGTAACACAGCGAGCTATTGCCATTTCCATCGCGTCCATCCACAAATTTAAACCTTTCTGAAAATTTACAGAAAAAGGATTTGCTTCGGTATCCAAACCGATTTACGTTCGATAGACGGCAACAAGTTTAAATTTTTATATCATTTCTTTTTAACTCCATTCCTTTTATTTTGCTTTCCAAGAGGTAATATTTTTCAATGTTTGAAAAATATTACTTCTTTTATAAACGTTCTCATAATAATCAAAAGACGATTATTTAAATTTCACTCCCCTCGAGAAAAGTCTGACGTCCGTTTTGCAAATAAAAATTATTTATTTTTTAATATAATAGCAAGTGTTTCGCAATTGAGACTAGTAGAAAATTTAAAATACTTGGCACTTCAGTCCGTCATCTGTTTGCTGTAATTTCTTTCAACGGCAATGCCACTCGCGTTTAGAAATGATAACAACTTGAAAACTTAAAAATTACGTTCATTTGCAATACAAATTAATTTAAAAAATAACTTCTTAAAATAATATTTTTCGTACGTTTCCCCTTCATAACTAGTATTATTCGTTAAAAATTCATTTTCAGTATTACGTAATAACTAAAAGCTAAAAATCGCCGAAAATAACAATTCACTTTAAATTTTTTAATTTTTGTACTGAAACTTTTTCCCGAATGTTTTCTAACATTCATATAACCTAATAATAAATACTGTACTGAAATAATTATCATGTTATTGTAATTTTGTTAACGCAACTTTTGTGTTGAGAACAATATCCAACAAAATATTTTAAAAAACTGTAATTATTCGCAGCCTGGCAATATTGCATTTAATCTATAAATCTATTAAAATTATAATGAGGAAAGTTTATTTATTTAGGAAATCGTGCAAAAACTATTCATATAGTTGATGTAAAACTTTTATAATATGATAGCTTATAATTTCCAGATTACTCGACATAGTACGTAAGTTGTATAATTAAGGAGATAAAATTAAGAACGCCAATGTAGTCGAAGAAAATGTCACTCATATGGGTGCTTTCATGACAAACGCTGGATGTAGAAGAAACAATTGAAAAAAATGAACTTTTGGAAAAAAATAGAAATTGGCAGCTAATCATGGACACAATCTACGCTTGTATTACTAGGTACAGGATTAGCTGAACATTACAAAACGAAACTATTGCCTATTTGCCGTTTGGACTAGAAATGATTGAGCGAAATGACCAAATTTGGGAGAATAAAATGAAATCAAACCAGTAAAATTTGATTATGAATGTTTACTTCTAGAATTTGTTGTAACCGTTGTTCTCCGCAGTAGCCGATGTCAAAGAATACTAGAAATTTTTATTTCTTAAACGCCGCCTCATGAATATTGAGAATGAAATTAAGATTTGAATGATATGGTGACTGGGTTATAAGTCTCAATTGATTTATTCACAACTAAACGGCATGACACAAAATACAGTTTTATATAAATGTACTAATGTACTAGGTGTGTACCTCGACTTCATAACGGTAAAATTAGAGTGTTTGATTAAGGTATTTTGAAATGTATTTTTTTTTCATGAACGTTGTATAGAACATTTTTTTCATGAACATATTTCCAGCTAAGTTTGTTCTATTTCCCCCTCTCAAAATCATTTTAACTTACTTAGAATAGGGGCCCAGTTTTATCTTCGTAAATGTTTTAAAAATGACTTGTGACAATTATTTTAATATGAATTAATAAACTTTACCTTTCTCCTCACATCACGTCTTTAAACTTAAAAACCATTATTTCACAATAATTTATGACATCTTCTATATACATATTATAAGAAGAACCTTTTCGCTATTTTATAAATTTGATTAATATAAAATAGGGAACTTTTGGCAACTAACGCGATATATTACGATACAAATAATAAATATATGGATGTGTAAACACCTTATTATTCAGATTATTTTTCTTTTTGACAAAAAGTTTGTTTTCTTAAACGGTGGAGGACGATTTTCTGAAATTGCATCTAATATTCTTTTTAAATCCTTAACAAAAACAATCATCTACTTTATTAATTTTTAAATTATACAAATCAAGTACATTAAATCTTAAAGAGATTGAGATATAAACTGTTTTGATTTGAGATATAAACTGTTAAGAGTTATTAACAGTTTATATCTCATGCGTACATTAAAACAATGTGTCGAAACTCGATCACTTAGGTATTTTTTTTTAATTGATACCATTGATTTTAAAGAGTCTAATATAATTATTTCATTTAAACAATTTATGTGTCGAAAAAAATTAAAATAATTAACTTTACTCAGCAAGAATAAGAAAAAATGAGAAGAAACGTAAAATATAATTTTACTTAGTCATTACCTAAGATTTTGTCTTCTCAGCTTTAAATACTCCTCATCTTGGCTTTTTTTGATAAACGGTTTTATTATTGTAAACAACCTGTAAAGTTAATATGAAATTAAACATAAAATCTTAAAAATTAACAGTCTTAAATTCTGAATACTATATTATGTGTTTCACAACAAAAAATATGAAAACCAATTCAAAAAAGTTACACTATATTAAAAATATTTAACTATAAAATGTCAAGATCGTGAATGCTTACTATAATAACAGTATAATTATATCGAATTACGAAAGTATAAAATTGAACAAAGCGGCCGACAATAACATCATTGACGTCATTCAGCCGTCGACTGATTGCCTATCTATTTCTGAAGTCTTTTATATCAATTTTGTTTGACGTTTTCATACATTATTGTAGGAGAATTTTGTGCGCAATTTTAGGTGATTTGAATTCATGTTTATGGAATAAATATGACAGATATTACAATTTTGTCTAACCACTTTAAAAATTGCTTTATTCATCATATATTGAATATAGCTTTTTATTGCAAATTAGCTTAATGGTTCAGATTAGGTACCCAAAATACACCTACTTCATTATTTTTGTGAAATTAGATGACTCGCGTATTTTTCCCTAAATACTGTCATTTTAAAGATTATTACTTAATAGAGAATGAGTTTATCTTTCTAACGGTATATAATTTATGAATATGTGTTGCGTATTTCTACAGATATAATAGCATCTCTAATTACGCCTGTATTGCCATAATTTGAGTGACGGCCCCCTAACTACATAAACAACATATACTCCACGACAAGCAATTTCTCCTCAAACCCCATTACATAGTATCGTGTTATATGCTATCTTTGAAATATATACTTTTTACCCTAATTCTGATCACGGATTCTATTCATGAAAGTAACGCTGTGTAGAATGAATAGAGCCAGTGACGTAATACGACCGTCTCCTTTACTCGAAAGCAATTTGTCAATGTGACATCTACTCTGAAGTAGATACTTTACGCCTACAAACAAGGGTTGTGGCGCCTGCCAAATAAATATGTACGACTTAGAATGTTTCCTACAATATTCTGGTTATGAATTTATTTCAGTATAAATGGGTTAAACTGTGTGCTATGCGATATATTTTACTAGTCTAGAATTAATATTAAATCGCTAAATATTTCATAATCAAATTATCTCGCTCTGGACTGCACATAGAAAAGCCCCTGGATCTGCAAGAATGATAATATGTAATAGTAATGCGATCGCTAATATTACAAATGAAGATGTTTACATTTTCTGTATATACATGTATATATATATATATATATATATACATATATATATATATATATATATATATATATATACATATATAATACGTCAAAAATTTAATTTTTTTAAAGGTCGTTTACAATACTATTTAGTGTTACTAAATTTATTATCGCGTCACAATTTAATACATTAAATGAAATAACATATAAATTAATTACTATGATATACATCACGGCCACATAAAAACATTCAAATAGGTAAAAGTAGCTCCTGAGAAAATAACTATGAATATTGATTTGTGTCTTATTTTCCAGAATTATAAATTGGTTATGCTGTTAATTCAATGTCTTATGTTGCAATTGGATTTTATAGTAATACTGGTAATTAAATGTTTTTTGGAGTTTTTTTTATGTTTCTTCCAAATTTAATTTTAATTCAGGAAATTTAGAAACACACAATATTTTGTTTTTGAAAAATAAATTATTTCTCCCTAAAATGGCTAATGTTATCGCCTAGTAGTGGCGGATGCGCATTTAGCCGATGAGTAATACGGTTTGGACATCGCGTCCCGTCCCGTCACGTCCGTCATTTTGTTACACAATTTTGAAAAAGGAGGAGCTCCTTAATTCTATACCTGTATATATGGTTTAATGTAGGTACAGCCGTAGCTCATAGACATGTTGATTGACCTTCTTGATTCTTTTTTTCTATGAATGAAATAGTTTCGTATAGATTATTTTAGTGAATACGATAAAACCCTGAATATTATCTGTAAAGATACCCTAGCGAACTCCGCAAGAGATGAGAGTACAAGCTCCTTTTCAAACATTTATTAGTACAAAGTTTTATTTCATTTGACATATCTTTAAAAGCACTTTGGCCCCAAATGGTGGTCAGAATATGATAATGGAGCTGAAATAATTTGTGAATGATAATGAGTAGAATTATTGTGTTTCAAAGTCGAAAATTGTACTCGTTTGACTTGTCTTCATGAGTCTTATGATCGCATGTTGTGGCCAGGGTCTGATAACAGAAGCGAAAGGTAGCAACAGGAATTTTTCGACAGTGAGCAGCTAGTTTATCGACATTTGACTTATCCGACGAGTACTTCGGTTACAAGTGGGGCCAGGGTATTTGACGGAGCCGTAAGGTGTTTGGACTCGTTTGCATTACTTTGATCTAGTCAAGGTAGAAAAAAATTAATTAAGAGAGAAGTATATACAAATAAATAACATATAAAGGAATGAAGCAACCAGAATGTAGTTACGTACGTATGTACAGCTATACACAAAGGAATCAAGTTATGAGGGTAATAAATACATTTTTACAGATATGTACGAGCTTAAAGACGTAAAGAACTGACAATGTCGAAGCCAAAAGAGGGATATATATATATATATATGTATATATATGTATATATATATATATATATATATATATATATACATACATATATAGATATATACACGTGCATACATGCTATACGTAAATCTATTTAGGTTCATTAAAAGCCGCAAATACCTGTTTCGATTTCTAAAGATGAGATATGTATAAATTATTTTTATTTTCAAAACATTTTTGCTGATATTGCCATAAGCACTAAAAACGTAAAAACAAATTTTTTGTCAAAAAACTTAACCGGATTCAAAGGACTAATGAATATTTAATGCACTGAAAAATACGATGTAATAAAAACACGAGTTGCTAATTAAAAGCACACCTATTTAGTCCGAATTTCGGCAGTACAATATCGTTTCTATATATAGCACAATTTGAAAAATATTGCTATAATTAGAAATGTTTCCATTAGATAAAATTCTTTTATTTATACGTTTATTTATTAGTCTGATCAATTATTGATAAGAAAAATGTGAAACTGGCTGTACAATGCAGGAACCTACGCATACTTACCTAAATTTATACACAGAAAATAGATTTTTTCTCCGTAATTAAGAAAAAAAACACAAAAAGCAAGGTTGAAACAAAGTTAACAAACACGTGAATCTAAATAAATCTAATAAATAAACTAGAGAGTAGAATGTTTCTTAGAGTTAAATTTAGTAACACCAAGTAATAGAAAAAAAGCTAAGTTTATGTAGTAGTTAAAAGAAACCATTTTCAGTTACTAAAACTTAGGTCAAAATTTATATTTCGAAAGCTAAGGATAAATAAACATAGAAAGAGTTACGAACTAAAGGCCACATCAGGTGTGATTTGATCAGATTGAGACATTGAGGACAGTGATGTATTTTAACAGGCAAATAGCTCATGTCAAACTTTTATTTTTACCACCTAAATTCAAACAAAATAACTAAGTTTATTACGTTACACGTGCTGACCGAATTCAGCGTAACATTTTTCTGAATATACCTTTTTCTCAAATAAATCTTTTAACCGTTTATCGGTCCACATTGTTTTCAATTATTTTTTTAATTTCATTCTTCATATATTAGTTTATGTACAATGTTGCCCGTCTATAAAGATTTGTATGAAATAAAAAATTAAAAGTCAGCCGGCATTTATAAGTCATTCAAACGAATTAGTAAAGGAAGTGTTAAATAATAACTACACTTCACGTTAGTTTTAATATGGATATGTTTTTACTATTTCGCGCGAATATGTATTTATTATTTATAACCATCTTTTTATATTTTCCATTTACATAATGAACAATCTTCGCTTGAGGGCGAGAGTCAATATTTTATTTTTGGCCATGTAAAAACAAAAGTTCATAGGATTTATGTATATGTACAAATATTATAATTACATAAATCTCTATGTACATTTAAACATATTCTAATTTCTCTCATTTTTCTTAGATGACGAGACAAAATTCATACCATGAATCGTCTATAATAAAATTTGGTGGCATACTTTGATACATTATGCAAGTGTTTGTACAACTTAAAACCTAATTATTTTTATAAGCTTTAAAACAAAGTTAGATGAAAATAGTTTAAACATGAAGATGAAAAAAATATTTGCCATTGGAGGAATCAACCCAAATATATCATTAGCAAAACGTGTTTTCCAAGAAATGTATTATATAATTGTATATTTATATATATGCAATTATTACGTTATTTTAATTTTTAAGTGAAGGATTTCACAAATTTTTTTTTATAATTTATAAATGCTTGTAGACAAAATACTTTCGATTATTTAGAATATGAAACATTATTCATTGGAAATATGCGTACTGATTTTTTCTGTTAACGAGCATATCACATTTATAACTTTTTTAATTAAAAGAAACTTTGATAATAAATAATGTAATCAATTGGTCTAAGTACTCACTGTATTTGAGTTCTGAATTGTTTATTGGGGTGGATCACCATTTTTTTTTCTTTTCACTGTTGAAAATAACTAAAATATTGCATTGCATTCTCAGATACATAATAAAAAATATTGGGACATATTTTTAGCCTCTATATATTTATTATGCATAAGTTTTTTCCGGTTTAACTAAGAGATAGCGCCAGCGAAAAGTACGCAGCGTATTAATTTGACACATACGTAATTTTGTTAGTCTGACATAAAACTATAAATACACACAAGTTGAGTCCGCCGAAACCTAGCTTCTTTGTTTTATCGTTCAGTGATCATGTCGAGTTTTGTGCCTGAAAAAGAACATTTGCGGCACGCATTACTTTTCTTATTTAATGAAAGGAAAAGGTTGTAATTTCAAAATTTAAAAGCTGTTGAAAGTCATCATTTGCTAGTAGAAACATATCGGGAATACACTCCATCGATTAGAATATATGTGATATGGTTTCGACAATTTAAAAGTGGTGATTTCAATGTGAAACACAGTGAGCGCTCTGGTAGACCACAAAAATGCGAAGACGAGCAATTGCAGGAGTTATTGGATGATGACTCAACTCAAACTCAACGGCAATTAGCAGAAGCATTATATGTATCACAAGGAACAATCAGCAGACGTCTACGAGCAATGGAAAAGATCAATAAATTCGGTAAATGGGTCCCTCACAATTTGAACGATCGTCATATGCAAAATCGCAGTCACTTGTGAAATACTGCTTCAACGACACGAAAGGAAATCATTTTTGTATCGAATTGTGACGGATGACGAAAAATGGATTTATTTTGAAAACCCACAGTGGAAAAAATCATGGCTTTCACCTGGCGAAACCGGTCCATCAACATCAAGGCCAAATCGCTTCGGCAAGAACACCATGCTCTGTGTCTGGTGTGGACTAGAGCGGTAGTGTGTATTATGAACTCTTGAAGCCGGCAAAACCGTTAATGCACAATGCTATCGCCAATAAATGATAAATTTAAACCACACATTAATCGAAAGACGACCGGAATGGGCCCGAGGACATGGCAAAGTGATTTTGTTACATGACAATGCGCAGTCTCACACAGCAAAACCAGTGAAAGACACCTTGAAATCGCCTAGATGGTCTGGGGAGTTCCGCACCCGCCATACTCCCCAGACCTGGCGCCATCTGACCATCACCTCTTCGCATCAATGGGGCACGCGCTCGCAGAGCAGCATTTCAGCAATTTCGAGGAAGTTAGAAAATGGCTCGGCAAATGGTTTGCCGCAAAAGATAAGCCGTTTTTTTGGCATGATATTCATAAATTACGTGAAAAACCGGGAAAAACTTATGCATACACCTAAAACATCATATGATAAGAAATAAACATTCACTTTATTCATACTCTAATATATAATACCATAATTATAACTATTTTATATATAAAAGGTCAATTTCCTCATAAACGTAACAAACAGTTACGATAACACTACGTAAAAATGACGAAAATTAACAAAATTAGCTGGTATTTTTGTAAGTTGAGTTATGTTTACCTTCTATGTATTATTTTAATTTCTACCTTCACATTTGCTTCATATTAACTTAGTTGATATCTGTTACTTGTAAGATCAAGTTCACTTTAAATTGTCAGTTTACATAATAATGTCGAAAAAGTAACGCGAAACTAAAAAGGCTGTCCTACTTGCTTGATTAAATAATCAGTGCTTCCAACAATAAGCGTTAAATTGAAACATATCATTTTTGTCAAAAATAAAAAGAAATGGCGAACGGTCTTCCATCTCTGATGTTTTCGATGCAGTAGCAATTGATTTTATATGAATGTGGACTAAAGGCTTTATTTCCAACTGTTACCCGTGAAATAAATGTGAAAAGCGCTGAAACAAATGTGAAAAGCTATTATGATATGTACTTACGTTTTTTACACAATTCAAAATCTAAGCAAACTGAAAACTATATCGTAAAGTTACAAGAACGGGAACAAACATTTCTCTAATAATCGAGTTAGGATCACTCTATTTATGTTATCTAACTACATTATGTGGTATAGGAAAATATATAGCGGATTTAACACATTGGTTTTTTACTAAAAACTAAACAGATTTGAACAAAGTGTTAGTTATTAAGTACGGAAGAACTACAACATATACTGGCTGGAAAAGTGTAGTGATTCGTTTTATGGAATTTAAATTAGGCAGACTACTGCAATGGTTTATTTTTCTATTACATGCGGACGAATTATCCCTTCGGCATTTGATTACTAAATTCGATGGAGCAACCAGCGGATCCAAGCTTTATTTCGGGCCAATAAGGATAGCGTTGGAAAACTGTACCGACAGGAAGATCCCTGTCAATGTGTTTTCTGCTATTCAGTCAAACATGCCTGTTTTGCTGAAGGAAACTAAAAATAGTCTGAGTACAGATCAGAAATATTTACACCAAAATGTATTAAGCGATAAGCAGCGGATCATGTTCTCAAGATTTGTCTAACAGAAATCTAAGAAGAATGGCTAATTCATGACGATTAAAATAGCTAACAGAATCTTGAGACTATATATCGTTACACCGAAACATTTAAATCAATTAATTAAACTCACATATTGAGAAAGTTAATGCTGTTGTGTGTTTTTTTATAAAGAGGGTTCATTTAAAATATACTCAATCCTTGTCTACAAAGTAATTTAATTCTCTTTTGTGTTTGAACTCTGAAGTTCAAAATATTATTGATTCAATTATACAAAGAAATTCATTTTTTGCGCATCCTGAAAACCTTTTATTAGCTATACCATAACCGGTCACATATAAAGGAATTGGAATTGAGGCGAATAATCTTAAAAAAATGCAAAACCCGGGCTTAGAATATTCAAAGTTTCGAACTTAAACTTTGAGGCCAATGATTACACTGATATGAATATATGAAGCGAGTCACAAATTACGTCTCCACTAATGCTAAAGGATATCAGTGACGACGAATTGAAGACCTGGTTGCATCAAACGTCCACATTATGTTGGAATTTCCCGATTATCCTTATCACATACAAGCAGTGGAGCGATGTGTAACGATGGTCACTGAAGCATCGATCACTGTGGCTAGTGAAGACACCAAAGATGGATTTATTCGTTATATAATTAAATCGCGCGCAATTATGCCATATTTTAAATAAAAAAATAATTAGTTTTTCCATTTTTTAACTTAAAAATTCATATATTAATTTCTACGTTTTTTCTAAATACAAATGTTTGTATATCAAATGAGAATTTTAGTTTTTTCTCTATGATTAAATAAGAAAGATTTTAAGTATGCAACTAAAATTTGTTTGTAACATTCTCTATATATTCAAAGGTACACCGAATTTAATAAAATTATTACAACTTTGAGTTGAAGTAGAGAGCTAAAAGGGATGTCATAAATAAAACAATGAAAATATATTCACATAAAATTTATCCAAATGTAAATTTACGCATGTTTTCAAAATCGATTCGATGAATTTGTTGTCCATATACCGGCGCTCCGAATTAATATGTATGTGGAATCTTTGGGATCTACATTGTATTGTGAAGGCATCGAAGTATTTTCAAGAAATAGTTCAATTAATTGAATCATGCCTTCATTTTTTCAAAACCTGTCTACACACGTGTTCGCGTGCTAGACAAATCTCAGCGGCACTGTGTTGCCTTTGGGGTCTCGGTAAAAAACGATAACTGATGGATAAATAGAGATTTGTCTCGAGATTCAACGTGTGTCTCTAGAAACGAGACATTAAGGAACTTCAAGAAACCTTGTCTTGGTACAATGTTTCGAGACAAATATTTCATAGTGCGTACTAAACTTTAGAGATATCCCATTATGCAAAAACTTTAGGTATCCTACTAACAAAGGGAGGGTACCCTCCTTTTTTTTCTTTTGATTTCCTAGGAAATTGTTTTGATCTTGGCGAAAAAATAAGTAGGCCCCCAAGGTCTCCTTACTTAATCCGATTGATTTTTCGTGTGATACAATGATTAATATATTCAAAGAATGTGGCAGTTTGGAAGAATTGAGAAGAAAGCAAAGAAAAACCAAATAAACAATTATAACAATACAAAGGTATTAAGATCTTAAAAAAACATCTTTTCTCTGATATTGAATCGCGTTCAAAGAAGTAACCGATTGTAATTTTGAAAACTTTGTATAATTTTTCAAAAAAATTATTTTTGCTTATTAAAATTTCGGGTTATTTATAGGCCAAAACGGCAAAAAGAACAATGTTAAATCTTTTGTTCAAAAAGCCAACATATATATAATGTATACATAAATGTAAAAATACTCCTTTGGTTGCGGTGAGAAAAATTGTATCACCTATGAGGCAATGTTTGTTACCAAAAACACATTTATTAATTGTAAATTGGTGTAACAACATTGTAAGTAGCATTTCAAGAAAATTTAAAGAAAACAAACGTTTTATTACAATAAACTTACATCGGACAGGTAATCAACGGACATGTAATACATATTTGTGATGTTTTTTATCGATCGATTTTTAAAAATTAATTAAATTGTAATACCAATTATAAGCTCATCCAATTATTGTTATAATATTGAAACAAAACATTATTAAAAATCACGGTTTTTTTAATAAATTTGCGGCGAAAAATTTCAATTAAGGCTGTCGTCAAAGAAGGTCTTTCATTTAATTCAGAACTTCATTAAATTCAGATTTTTTTACAAAATTGTATTCAATTTTTTAAATTAGTTTACTGACTGCAATTCTATAAAGATAAATGAACCAGAACCAATTTTCTTTTTTTTGAAAGCAAGGTGAGCTCCACAATGTGCGGCACTTTTACCATTAAAGTTTGAAATATTTTGCTATTTCATTCCACTCACACCAAAATGTTTGCTCATGAAGTTCTTTTATTGTTACATATAAATGAATATATATTTTGACATCCATGCACCTTAATTCATTGTCATTTTCAATTAAATTCCTTAGAAGGATCAAAGAATTAATATTTAGTCGCCTAAATTTTCATACTGTGTTTTCGAAGATTTCTTTGAACGCATAATTTGGAAATCGATTTATAAATTGTAAGTTGTTGAAAACTAATGAATGAATAACACTGAAAAATGCGAACATAAAAATAATTTCTGTATGTAGTTTTTCATTTTCTTTTCATTTAAAAGTATACTTACGTAACGATTTAGATAGAATTATTTAAAAAGTTGAAAACTATTTAAAAAAAAAAAGGAGGAAAAAGTCTATGATATGCGCCAATATTTTTTATAATCTTTGATTACTTATCTTGTTTACAATACTAATTAAACATAATAAAGAGAAATAGGGCAGAAGAAATAAATATATTGCTATTAAATTTTTCTTAAAATCCATTTTTCAATTGACATATTCATTTGTGAAAACATTTTTAAGAAAACATTAAAAATTTTCCTATAATATCTTAAAGTGATTTTTTTTACTATCAAATAAAATTCAAATTTAATTTTATTTTATAAATAACTCAATGTCATCTTTTAGTAGAAACGTTGTTTAGAGCGATATTATAAATGTATCTAATTTAGATGGCCTTACTAAGATTTAGGATAATGAATACGTTAAAGTATAAAATCTTACCTTAGCTTAAACAAATATTTATAAAAATTAATGACAATTAACGAAAACATTTCACAGTATTCCTTTTTCTTTTTTCAAAGTTAGTTTTAAACTTTAAATGGTTAACTTTTTGCTCAACGCTTCAGAAACTCGTTTTAACTGAAACTGAATATTCATTTCGCGAAGAATGTTTCGTAGTAAACCACAAGTGTTAGTTTGGTCAGAATATGGTATCCGGGTCGAACATTTGCTAACGACCGTATGAAGGAATTCACAATGCAACGATGATATGAAAACTTTCCTAGGTTTGCAATAAACTACAATTATAATATACAAACGTTGTATAATAGGTAAGCTTGAATGATATGGAAGATGACCTATTAAATCTGGTAAGCGAGTTGTAAATGCGAATGATATAAAAGGAAATTTATTATTTTTGTAAAACATAATGAATTGCGCAAATTTAGTTTGATGTTTCATGGTGCTGTTACTTGTTTGCAAACAGTATGTATAAATGGATGTTAATAATGAATGCTAAATTATGTAAAGCGAGGTTTTTAAGGGGATTATCAGGACTCTCATTAAATTTGCCACCAATTATGATTAAGAATCTAATTAATGCTCTCATTAGAATTTTCAGTAGACTTGGAAAGAAATAAAATATATTGTATTTATAATCTTTCTAGAAAACAATTTATGTTAATGAGCAAGAGTATTGATTGCACGGGACTTATTAATTTGTTTATCAGCTCAAAATAACTACAGTAATTTTGACTTCCAGTTATAATATCAGTAAAATAAACTTGGAGAATTAAAACTTTGGTATATTTCTTCACAAGTGCTATAAAAATCTCTTATTCTATAGAATTATACGCGTAGTACATTTCGTAGCATTGATATAGTGACACTTGAATACTAAAAAGTTTAAATAATTTATAATTTGCTTACTGCCGTTAATGGCAGAAAGAAAATGTAATTTTTTTATAAAATTACATTAAAATTTCCACACCTCGTTTTAAATAAAGATGGACTTTTTTCATTTTCTAATAATCTGCAAGAGGAAATTTCTAATAATCTGCAGACATATCTAGTCTGCAGATTACAAGAAAAAATGTATATATGTATATTACGTGGCTACTGAACTCCGGTTTGGCGATGCTTCACTCCATCCACAGTTTCGTGCGTTCAATTATGTTGTCAAGACTTCTACTACATTTATTCTTGCTGTTCTCATGTAACTTTCTACAATTAAAATTATGTTAATTCATTTTGACATATTGTCTTCAATTCAGTCTGTGTTTTTTTCACGCTGTTTATCAGTATTAAATCTCTATTATATTAATGCTCAGATAATTCAGGCTTTATTAATTAATATTTTTCAGACATTATAAATAACGTACACTTTCTTTGCCATGCATTATCTTCATGATGCTAAATATTTTTATGAATCATACAGATTCCCCATAAAACTCTCCCGTTCAAAGTGAATAAATATTTTCGGCTAATAAAAATCAAAATTACTGATTTTTATCCATATGTTGATTTCGTTTTGCACCGTATTAGTTTATAGTTTCTGCATTAATAACCACCAACAACGCTTTCATTATGTACATGTCGTTTATCAAGTTACGTGTCTAAAGTTATACTTCTTTAGACGTGTTACGAAAAAATGATGAGAGTGAAATTTTACGATACGCGCACGATGCAATCAAAATTGACAAAATAAAACACTAGAAATATTAATTATATGTTACGAATTATAGCTGACACCATATTCTGACAGTTATTGAGGTATTTGTTAACACAAAAAACGTGTTTTATATTCATACAAATCAAAGTGAAATGTGTGCTTTTAAGTAATATTTTTTCAGGTATAAAGGTTTTTTTTATAAGGTTCATTTAATAAAAAACCTTTATACGCTACGAATATTCATGATAGAAATAGCGCTTTTAAAATATATATATATTGAGTATATTTCTCTAAGCGACGTTAATTTTTGGAATATATTTATTTACATTATATATTATTACTTTATCATTTAATATATGCTTAAAATTAATATACACACAATTATTAATTTTCATAATTTATTATACTTTATTTAGATTGATTTAGTAAATTAAAAAATTCATTATATAAAAGTGTTTATATTAAATCGAATACAGAGTATTCAAGGAAATTTTATAATTAATAAAAGATAATGATTACAATTCTTGATAAACAGATCAAAATACTTTACTACTTTATATGAGATAATAAATTTAATTTGTTTAAATTACCTTTACCACGACCTATGTTTCGTTGTATTACATCTTCAGGTGAGCTGTTAGCAAAGATTACCTCTTACAAGCATCCAACAGCATTTATATGTTTCAAAAACCATGGCGGAAGCCGGGTTTGCGTGGGTTTTCCCACTACTTATGCTAGTGAGTTTATTGTAGGGGAGCGGTGTAGGTTTTAATATATTTTCGAGAGTTGTATGATATACAAGTATCTTAGTAAGGGTAATAAATTAAATTGATGTTATTCTATGAGGTTATACAGTGCATATGTTCCGGTGTATGTAATCAAATTAAATGGAAGTTATTCTCACTAATATATTTATACAATAGCAAGGGTATCTATAAGTTAGAACAAGGTTATATCACTAATTCTACATAGCTCCTGTTTTCTTTATTCATTTATTTATTTTTTTTATTTATATATTCATATTTAGATGTGTAGTTGGGTTGAAACAATTTGAAGAGTACTCTAATACGATTGTTGTCTAATTTCAAACTGTTTCAGCCCAACTACACATCTAAATATAAATATATATAAATAAAAACAAAATATGTAAATGCTGTTGGATGTTCGTAAGAGTAAATCTTTGCTAATAGCCCAACCCAAGATGTTGTAATACAACGAAACCTAGGTCGTGGTAAAGAACTTAAAGAAAGTAGAAATAATACTACATCACGTAGTTTCATTTATCAATAATGAATTTCTACAAAATTAGCGCCAAATATATTCAATATACTATTCTACGTTGATTCGGAATGACAATATTTTAAAATGATGGACGAAAACTCCTCGAAACTATAATAGCTACTCCATATGTAGCTAAAATGCAAAATAATTCAATCGCTATAAAAAAACCTCACAGGATAAAGCGCAATGTTAAGGAGTCATTTTTGTGGCTATATTATTAAAGAAAAATTCCCCCGTATTATAATAAAATATAAACAAACTAATTACTTAATCAAATATATACATGTCGCCCTAAATTAACTAAAAATTACGATGTGGTTAAGTATATAATATTGTGTTTCTCCGGTACAGCATTTATAATATTCATAGATACTAGTTCCTCTCTTAATTTCTTTTAAAGTAATTTATAAATTTTTTTTTATTAAATAAATACTATAGTCGAAACTGTCGAAATAAAATTTGTCCTAGTTTGAATATTCTAAATGGAAGTGAAATTCGGTGATGTAGAAATCGTAGAAACACCTATTGAAACTCGCGCCATGCTTTTAATTGTATGTAATATTCCTATTAAACCATTAAAAAAAATTTATTTTTTCCACCAAAATTTTTTGCCTACTATATCTTTTACAGGCGCATGTTTTAAAAATGATTTTTAGGTTATATAACTACAAACTAACAATTTTTATCTTTACTTGTGCTATGAGGCCTTACTTGTTACCAATTTTCATGATTCTAGATCAACGGAAAGTACCCTATAGGTTTTCATTTATTTACGAGTATCAAAATATGCGCTATAAATGGCTGTAATTTTAGGATTGTTCTTCATAGTGTTGCTTTAGAAGCTTCATTTTATACTGCTTTAAGGGACCTAAGTATTTAATATTAATATCAATTTTATACCTTTTCGCATTCCTGATAAAAAAAGGTATTGACCGACCGACAAACTGGCAGAGTAGTGATCGTATAAGGCTTACTTTATTCCTTTTGGGGTGTGGAACTCTAAAAATATTAAAAATGTTTGTATTCGTAGTTTTCGGGTAATGGACCTAAAATTGAGGAGCTGCTTGAAATAATATTTATACACAGAGTCATAAAAAATTATCTAAAATATTGACTTGTGAGAAAGACGGAACAAATAAGCTACAAACTTAACGGAAAAGACGGAACAATAATATTCATAAAAAAAAGTTGAGTGCCGATAACATGAATTTTTCGTTCACAATTTTTTTTCGCATAACCCCTATTGATTGTAAAATCATAAATAATCAAACTTTTTTATTAAAATAGAGAAGAAGAGACATATGCAATAGATTAATATAAAGATCTGTTGCAAGCGATCATTTTTAAGAAATTGATTCTTTTATTGCAAGTCTTTAAATTTAATTTAGTAGCAAATCAAACATTTTGAAGCAGCCGGCATGCTGAAAATGTTCGGTTTACTATTAAATTATTACCAAATGGCAAAAAAAAAAATTTATTTATAAATTTAATTTTAAATTTGCATTTTGACCACATCGTATCGTTTTCTACTTCAAAAAAAGTATAAATTTTTCTTTAGCTTCCGCGATGTTTTGTAACAAATATGACGGGATGTCGTTTTAATTTTTGTTGTATAATTCATAAATAAAGTAATTTAAAGTAGTTGGTGTAGGTTATTTGTATTTTTTTCGTTTATTATTTAATATTAAATTATTAAAACTGCAAGTATAACGTAAGGTTGCCTTTATTTTTCTTAATTATTTTGATTAAAAATTAAAATATCGAAATTACCAAAATGTTGCCTTCATATGTAATATTTTAAGAAAATAATTGAAATAACACTATGTAGCATATTAGTCGTTACTTCGAAGTAACGAACAATTACATGTCAAACAGCAGGTTGTTAAAAAGACATAGATTATTGGAATTAAAAAAAATTCCTTTTGTCCCTCCCGAGAAATTGGGAGAAAGTGATGGATATAAAAATAAAGCCATTTGGCCTTTTGTAAAATATGGTCGTCGAAAAATAAAATCCTAACTTTAAAGTTCTGAAATAAAATAAAACTTTTAAATTTTATAATAGAATTATCAGGCTTTCAGTTCCTTAAATACAAAACAGAAGCAAGGATAGACGAAGTGTTTTCACTTCAGTACTCGTCAAACTCTGTTTAGGAAGACAACATACATATTATTTATCTTCTGAAGGGAATTTCAATAACATTTTGTCAATGCCGCCCCTTACGTCCCTACGTCAATCGTACAAAACGCGATCTTCTCAGTAACTACTGAACAGATTTGGTTGGGTTCATTACTGTATCCATTGATAGAAGGTATGATTTTGGAGCATTTCGCGAAAATTACCCGACTTGTGAAGATTAATACCGATGAATTAGTAAAATATATTCATCAAAAAGGACCCTTAGATTGTTCTGCTTAAATCGTTCCACATATAGACAAATAATATTATAGCTTCTCAAAAATTTATATAATAAAGTCTAAACATATTTGAATTGTGCTATTCAAGCAAAACCCACACTTTGCTATATAATTTGTGGTTAGCACACACAAAGCAAAAGTTTCCGGTTGATGGAATTTTAGATAAAACGTACAAATTTCATTCCTATGTTGTGTGAAATTACAAAACTTCTTGATTTAGAAATGGTTCAAATGAAATCTAAATTTATTACTCCACTTCAAAACGTCATTTATATTCTCAATTCAAGCATAATATTTTATTATTTTATTTTTTGAATTGCATTTTTGTCGTGAAAGTAAACAAAGAATGGCGACTATCAAAGTTGCTGTTTATTATGTGATTAAGATAGGATTTTGAAATTTTTCTTTTATTAAAAAAAATAGTACAATCGAGGTGGTAGATCGAAACTAATTTTGAAATTATACGTAATAGGGCAAGTGTACGGCATTTTATATAATCCAGTCTCCAGCGGAACAAAGCTCATATCCTTGAGAAAGTCAAGTATGTGAAGGAGGTTGAAGCTTTCCCATCTTCTGACTGGGTCAAAGGAAATTTTGCAAACTAGATGAAAAAAACTTGCAAAAATAACAATGATTCTTATTACTACCTTGCAAGGGCATTTAATATTGAATAATGTGATATTAATCTTTACATAAATATCTATAGGAAACTTCAACATTTTCCTTTTTAAATCCAAATTCAACAGAGTCGATATTTACATAGACATAAAAGCGTATAATTTATATACGAAGTGGCTACTCGCAAATCCATAATTCAAATGCTAATTTGAGTATATGAGTTTGAATATAAAGTACTGATTTGATAAAGAAATGATTAGAGTTTCATATAACATATATGCAAAAAACCAATTTAGGGCAGTTCGTTTTTATAATAAAATTTGACTTTCAATTTCTAGATTTTTGAGAAAGAAACTATTATGGAATATCTACACCTACTAATATTTTTGGATAATACATTACTTAAAATATAGGATGAAAGACGATTAATAAAAGCAAACACATATGACAAAAAATAAGAGTTAAATATTACAAAATGGATATTTTATTTTCCAAATATAATCATCCAACATTCAGAAATATCAGTCTGATTTCACAAATACTTAGCGGGTTTTAGAGTAAGAGTGTATAAAAACAAAATTATTTTACAAAAATAATATCACACACTGATTCCCTTTTCCTTAAACCATTATTTAATTTTCACTTAATTAATGTTTAGTCACATGGCGAAAAATATTTTTTGTTTTAAGTTAATTTACTTTGCACATTGACAAATTTTGGCATTTGTTATTTTTTAGCTTCCGTTGTTTAAAATTTTAAAAAACTAGTAATTTTCGTTAGAACATTATACATTTGAACTTTTTTTAAATTGGGTTCACGTTAGCTGACGAGATTAGTGAGATGTAATGATGTTGAAATTTATTTCTTTTCGTTAGAACATTATACATTCAAACTTTTTTAAATTGGGTTCACGTAAACTGACGAGATTAGTGAGGTGTTTTAAGGTTGAAATTTATTCTAAACCATACACCAGGAATAACAAAAGATATCTAGATATAATTTGAAAATTTCAACTACTCAACTATACGTAAATATAAGTACCTTATAATAATTTATGCAAAACTTAACTGGTATTAAGTTGCGAAAGCAATATTTTTTTTCTATTTTTAGATAACATTACATACTAATAGGAATATCATCATTTGTTAATACTTCGACTTACTAATACGCAGCGTTAAATAATTTTATAACACAGATACTCATCACACATATATCGTGACGTTTCCATTTCTACTGCAGTAAATTTCTTTCCATCATGATTTTCATATACCTTAGATTTATAGCCCTACATTAAAGCCGGTATAAGACCATGCCGTTATTAATGGCATCAGTTTAATAAATTTCTCTCATAATGCTAGGAAAATCGTCAAAATTTATCTACATTTTGTTTAGTTAATCTATACTCACGTATGTGGCTTACATTTACACAGTTTAAAAAATATATTGTAAGAGGTAGTTAATCTGTTTAAATTAAAAAAAAAATAATAGGATCTATTTAGGACGCATCTGGTTATACGTCCTAAACTTACAATTTGAGAATTATTACCTAATTATTTATCAAGCATTGAAAGGAAATATATGACAATAGATGTAAATTTGTAACCTGATAAAATTACTTATACTTTTGTAACCTGTTAAAATAAACCAAATTTGAAGTAAAATAAGTACATCAGGTGAAAAATGAATTAATTCGTCAGTTTCTAAAAACGATTTCCGGAATTTTATTTAAACTTCTCGAAGATCTCTAGTAGGGTATATAGGCGCGGCCTTCAATCTCTGATTCAGTTACCAATTGAGTTTTGGAAAGTGAAAAGCAAAAAATATCGAAATTTCACGACGAGAAGTTAAAGCGCTGCCACTTCACGAGTTTGGAGGGAAAAGCGAGCAAAGTATCAAGCGATGTATGCACAACGATGAGTGTACTTTACTGTTATATAGCAAAGAATCGATTCCTAAAATTGAAAGAAAGAGGGTTCAGTGCTTCCGAGAATCCTCATCTGTAGCGTGATTCTAAATTAAATTTTAAGAAAGAAAAAGACCTTATACGGAGAGTGCCTCTAAATCAAATTTAAAAAATAAAAAAAACTTAGGGAAATAATTAGGGTCACAATATCTAGGAGAATTACTGCCTTTTATGCTCTCGCATTATAATAAAAAAACGACTTTGTACTTTGTGGAAGAAGTGGAAATATTAGTTTTGGTTATAAGATAATGTCGGGATAACGATTTAAAATGCCGTGTATATTAGATCTAGACTCTGACATGTAACCTATTACTAAATTTGAGTAAATAAAAATAAAAAGGTTATAAGTCTAAACTTAATTTATTGAATTATATTTACAAAGTTTAATTGGGTGGCAAGTAAAAAATGGATTCACAATATTTCTTAAGTTTACGATAAGTAAAATAATTTAATTTACAAAATAATCCAACAGTTTGGTTTATGTTTAAGTAATATGCAGTAACACAACTTTTTGTTATATTCCGAATTCTTTTATTTTCAGTATAAGACAGTTTTTCTTTTACTGAAAATAAAAGAAAAAACTCTCAATTTAATTGCAAATCATGCTTTAGCTAATAAAACAAATGTTAATTCTTTTACTTAACGATTAAGACAAATGTTTGAGTGGATTATTCTTACTAAACTTTGTATAAAAGTTGTACAGCAGGATTAACTTTTCTAAATTAAAACAACTGGATGAGTTTTTATGGGGTTAAACACCACATCACAATATAATTTCACGCAAGAAAATTGTAGGAAATGAGCTCATATGAGACACAGATTGGGTTTTAAATCAAAATCAGAAAAATACGACACGTCCAAACCTCTTGAAATTAACAATAATAATAAGGTAATATATCAATCTGATTTCCCGATAATTAACCGACTTTATAATGAGAGTGCATGTAAAAACAATTTTATTTCCCCGAGTAATAATTAATTTGATTCAAAAAGGATACCACACGATACTGCATTACGTTTCGTCCGTTTCTATAAAATTATTTATTTAATTTTTACTGGATAGCCTTAAATTTAGTAACATAGGGAAAAAATTTTGTTTCAAAACAGTATTTTAGTTACTATTATTTTACCATTGTTAAAGAGCTAATTATGACCATTTATTAAAACATTTTTCATGAATTCTGAATCATGAATATTGAATATAAATGAATAATTCATGTATATTGAATATATTTGTACATAATGACGAGCGTAATGCACTGGATTTTTACAGCATCTTAAACTGATAATTATTAATTTTATAAATACTTTTGAGAATGAAAAATAATGGCTAAATATCATTTTACTTCGTCTAATCTACATTAATTACATATGTGTTATTATCACGTACACGAAATTTAACTGATATCAGTTGCAGAAAACCATTTTTTAAATTTTTTTTTTAAATTTGCTTTTTTTTTATCGATATTCACATGATGCCGTCGTATGTAATCATAATAATATATAACTTCGAATCGTTTTATAATACACACCCTCTACGTACGTATTTTATTACGTACCCATTTCTAATGCATTAAATATATTTCCTTCATCAGTTTCATGTATCTGGGATTTATACCCTAAATAACTGTCGGTATGAGCGCACCGCTATTAATGGCAGCGATTTAATAAATTCCTTTCATAAATGGCAGTGGGCGTTAGAATAATGTTATATATTTATGTACACTTTTGAGGTTAATAAACATTTATATATAGCGCATACACGATCCACTCTTTGAGTTTAAAAACTACCATATGGACATAGCTACTCTGCGTTTTAGAATAGAATGTAATGAATTTTATATCCGTAATGTTTTGACGCATCAATTTGCATGTTAGATCTTATTACCAGACCATTTATTACATATACAATGATAAATATACATGCGTAAAGTAGAAAAATTGAGTGTCATAAAGTAAACCGATTCGGAAGTAAAATACGTATGTATCACGTTAGCAACAAACAAATTTGCTTCTTCTCGATTTCTATAAGCAATTTCTCAAATGATATAGAGGAATCGCAGGTTTGGATCTTATGTTAAATTAAAAGTTATTAATTGCTAATAGCTCACCTGAAGATGTATTACAACGAAATCTAGGTCGTAGTAAAAAACTTAAAGAAAGTAGAAATATTACTACATCACGTAGTGTCATTTAAGTGTGAATAATGCATTTCTACAAAATTAAAGCCAAATAGATTCAACGTTATCAATTGAATTTTGAAAATGGAAGAACACATAAAGTATGGAAATTTCTCTAAGATAACTTAGAGTTCTCTTGCTTTATAAATTCTTCTAGGTCAAAAAGCAATCACACCAATATGGGATATAATTAAAGTGTTACAATATTAAAATATTATATTTATATTTAAGTGTATTTTATATACAAGTGTCAGTGAAATTTCAGAGCTGTAAAATCAGCATGTCAAATTATAATAATATTAGCTTTCACCATAATAATTTCATTTAATCTGAGGACGTGCTTATTTGAAATTTTCAAAAATTCGTTTGCATTGCATTAGTACTAGAACACCTACAAGATTAGGTAGCCTACCTACTTGCTACCTAGCTACTTGACGCGTAGTAATTATAGAAATGTACATCTCTAGATGGTTTAATTTGTACTTACCACTCGGATGTTCATTAGTGAAAAGTGCGTGGAAATAAAATTTAGTGGTGTAGAAAAGTAAGTGTCCAAGTGATTAATCTGATTAAGTGTAATTTTCCTTACGTTTTTACGACTATACTTTTTGTCAATATTGCTAATTTGATTACTCGGTAGGTTTAGTATTAGGCCTTACAAAACTAGAATTGACTTTTGCATACTTTATGGTCTACACTGAAAGTGTATATAATTTGGCTGTTTATGTGTTAATAGTATATACCGAAAATTAATAAGAGGGAAACAAGGAAACTAATAAAAAACAAAAACATTTTTTCAAAATTTTTGCCTACTTTTCAGTCTGATTATTTTTTCACCTATTATTAATAGGATTTATTCAACGGCATTTAAATGAAATTTTTACTGATGTATTCTGTTTTTTCTGCGGTAGTATATATGCTATGTCTCATTGCAATCAATAAAGTAAAAAAATACGTTTCAGTGCAAAACGGACGTACTTAAAAAAGATTGCTTTCTAAATATGGTAGATAGCATTGCAATTCAAAAATATAGTTCCTAGATTACTTGATTAATTAAAGTATGGAAACGAGCCAATTGAATATTTGGACTGTAGAACGTAGCAAAAAAATTCGACAAACATAGATTATCAAATTCCTCCAAACCAAGTTCCTTTCTTAATTAAATCGCATGAAAAATTTATGATTTCAAACTACATTAACATTTATAATTATTTAAAATCAGTACCTATAATATTATCTATTTTAATTTTTATAAAGCATAAATAGAACCAGTATTTTTTTATTTCGAAGGAAACGGAAAATGACAATCTTGTCAAGATTGAAAAAAATTATAAGAATATTATTTTATTCTCTACTCATTTTACATATTCATCACTAAAATGACGTATTGTGCACACCAGTTTATGTAATTTGCTGCCTCATTTAATGTTTTGCTTACTTACATTGCGGCGTATCACTATCACTTTATAAGTAGATATAACTATTTATATCTAGATCCTATTCAATTGAAATATTTACGACATGAAACTTTTTAACTATATATTAACAGAAAAAGAGAAGAAATGGAATGTGCATAGAACCCGTAAGACTATCATATATGACATCAACCACAACCCTCAAATCCAACTACATAAGAAGCAGTTGCTTCTGTGAGCGCTTGAATGGATTTTACTTATGATTAAATAGGTATATAATCATCAAGTTTTGTAAACCATTTAATAATTACCTTTTAATTTATATGAATGAAACTTTGATTTAAAATAAACCTTTTAAATCTCCTTAATATTGTTTGTAATACCAGGATTGGTCACTAATTAATTAATTGCTATTTCACTCTTGTGTAATTTTCGTTGTTAAATATTTCTAATTAGTTTTGTGTTAAATTGAAAATGACGCTGTTTTTTATTGATTATTATAGTTAATTCTATGAATTTATTATCAAACAATTTGAGAATCAGTTGAAACACCACTTTTCTTTGACTCGACTAAAAGTGATTTAAAAATTAATCTTAATGCATTAATAATTAATGTATTTGTAACTGTATAAGTAAACGTATCTAAATATAATTTCGACGATAACTTAATCAGTCAACATAAATGAGGGATCTGTTTGCGTACCAATTTAAATCTATATTTTCGAATTTCTCATTGCATAGCAAATATACTCAAAATTTATATTAGTGTAAATTCAAGTCAAAAAATAGATAACTTTATTTCATTTCCAATCTCCATTTATTTTATTTAGATAAATTATATTTATTCCTAAATTAATTATAAAACAGTAATTACTTTCACATTCTCACTTCTATCTTAAGTCTTGCGATCAGAAATGGGTAATTATATCACAATCTGACATTAATAGAATAAGTTGGAAGTGAATACTTTATCATAGGGAGAAATTCATTAAAGGCGGTAATATTAAAATGCAAATGCACTTTGAGAAGAGCCTATATGAGGTAAACCAATATTCGATTGCATTTACATTTCTATTTTCCCTAGTTGACACATAGTTTTTTAATGTACTATGCAATAAACATGAAATGTTACAAGATAAAATATAGTAGTAGGAAAATTATAACTTAAAAGTACAAAGTATATAATGAAATACCAAACAAAAGTATGTAAAAAAGGTAACCAGAAGATATTTGGTGCACCAAATATGCATAAGAATTAAAAAAAGGATGAAAATCAAAATTTACAAAGCATATTGATTTTCTTGTGAATAATATAATTTTAAGAGGGATATTAAGTGTGCAAATGGTGGCTAAGTAAATAATAAAAACGTGTTAGAAAATGAGGGAAGAACAGAATTAAAGGTCTTAGCCAACTAGGACCGATCGAGATAAATTAAAGGTTTCGGAAAAATATACAAACCTTACACAGTCAATGATATACAGGTAATCACTGTTAAATAAACATAGATATTAGTGTATGGCTTGCTGCTGTATAAGAAATTGAAAAGCTTAAAAAAACGTAAATAGAAAGGAAAGAGGTGGTGAAAGTATAACTCCAGATAAATAAATATTAAGTGATTTAAAAAGACATTTTTAGTCACTATTTGCGTTATCTTATTAAAAGTTTCTACTGTGATAAGATCCAATAGTGCACAATATTCGATAATTGGAATGAGATATTTCTGCCAAACCTTAAAATCTTTTAACCGAATTCATGAGATACGTTTAAACATGAAAGCTATGACTTCGAAGCTGTTATTATTAAATTGATAGGACTTTTAATATTATTGAAACACGCTCAGAGTGGTAAATCGGTTTTCTCTCACCACAAAATGGGAGTAGAAACAAATTCTTAGTATCCGCTTTTCTAATATCAGGCTAATTAAGAGAATATAGTGGTTAAGAAGAAATTGAAATATTATATCATCATATGAAGATTTTCACGACGACATAATATTTCAATATTTGTCGCGTCTATTTTGCAGGAGTTCCTTTTTTATCTCAGAATGTTTTTTTACGAATATAAAATTTTCGTTTGAACTTTTATTTGGTAATGAGAGTGATTCATTTGTAATTTTGCTTGTGTCTTTTCAACAGCAATCGCAAGATTTATTCGACCATCTAATTGCAAGACGGTAAAATTATTGGCGGGAAAAAAAACGGTAAACGCGATGCACTTTTATTATGAAAATCTAGAAGTCGGGTTGCAGTATTATTAGTTTTTAATCCAACAGAATCGTATCGTTCGATCGGAAGATATGCTTATTTGATATTTTAGAAAATTCGTTTATAAGGTATTAATACAACAACATCGAAAAATATCTAGCTACTTGACGCGTAATAGTAGTAAAAATGCACATCTCCAGATGACGTAATCTGTATTTACTACCCGGACCTACATTGGTGAAATGTGCATGGAATTAAAATTTAATTGTGTAGAAAGCTAAGTAATTAAGTGATTATTCTGATTAAGTGCTGCATGAGGGCTAATGTCTTTATTGGTCATCTTCTTACATACAATTTTTCGATATATGTATTTGACGAAAGTTTAATTTTTTTTCATCAATGGCTTTCAAATTGGAATCATTTGTCAATATTGTTGATTTAATTACTTGGTAGGTTCAGTATTAAGTTATGTAAATTTGGTCATTGTGATCTATATTTATAATACAACTGTATAATTTGTCTTTCTATGTGTAAGAGATGTTTATGGACAATTCTTAACAGGAAAATGGCAAAATTATAGAATACAAAAATATTGTTTTAAAAATCGTTGTCCGTTTTTCAGTACATCCCTCTATTTTTTCACGTACTACCTAATATTATCTAATGGGATTTAGATTAAATTTTCAATGTTTAATTCTGTTTGTTATGGGGTAATATAGGTTACATTTCATTGCAATCAATAAATTAAAAAATGTACAAAGTTTTGAAATTTCGTTGCAAAGCGGCCTTAAAAAAAGTTTGCATTCTAAATATTGTGGTAGTTAGTAATAGGATACAAAAATATAGTTACGAGATTATATGAATGATTAAACAATAGAAGTGAGGCAAATATTTAGTCGTATAAATTTAATTTCGCAATTATAACGTAAATTATGATTATGTTAATTAGGTCTAATGAGGTTTTGATTTCAATAGAAATATATGTTGTAATCAATTTCACGTACCTTGAAATATTTTGTACTGCCTTATGGAAACTGTCATAAATATGTACCCGAAAATATATATAAGTAACCAATAGCGCCCTCTGTGACTATTGTGTGAAAATTTTCAATAAAGCCAGACAGTTGCTTTCGTTGATTAAAAATGCGTTGTTTTATTTTTGGGTTTTGCGCCCAGTTCTACGTTTTTCAAGATATTCCTGAATTGTCTATTTATTTTTCACCATTATCAGTTTGATGGACAATATATTTGTATTTCGAGATTCTACAATAGCTAAAATAATAAAACAGTGCGTGCTCGATTAAATCAAGCCAAGTACTAGCTCGAGTTATTTAGTTAGCTTATCTGAGTAATAAGGTAGTGAAAACTACGGTCACTGGTCTTTTCAGAGAATTTTCTAGTATTGGAGGATATATGTAAAAAACCAGAGCCGGAAATAACCAAAGAAGCTGCAGACAAAACCTAATTTGATTTTTACTTTCGATCCCTCTTTCTATGTTCACATTAAAAAGTCCAGTAAGTCGAAGAAGCCAGAAGCAGCTTCAATAAGTCAAAATCTGGTTGAGAATAATATGGAGTATTACGGTAAATCAAATAGTACCTTCAGTTCTGTGGATAATAGAAATTTAAACGATGAAACATATGTACCAAATGAAGAGTCGACTACAGGTGATAAAGTTTTTAAAATAAAACGTCAACTACACTGATGATAGTTTCATAAATAAATAAAATATGCATATATATTATCAAAAGTATTAATACAGTGAATTTTAATGTAACTTTATTTTACACAGATGAAGTGAGGAATAGTATGTAAAGAGTTAAAAATTTCATAATATTTTTCAATGACTTAACAGCCGATGATCCTAAAGTTCATTTTAATTTATGATAAATTAAAAATTAAATAAAAATTCGTAATACTGTTTACATTAGAAACTTGTTAAATAATGGTGACAGAGAATTGAATATACCGAGATGAATATATGTGTTCAAATTCACTAAATTATTTACCCAATCTTTTTAAATATATACTGCGAAAAATACATACACAGTACCAATTTCAAATAAAGAAAAAGATACAAATTGTTGTTGTAAATCTTATACAAATATCACATCGAACAAGAAAATTTTAGGCCCGTGACTTCGTTTGCGGTTCAAATAGAAATATCAAGTTTGTGAAACCAATTTTTATCATCTATAAAATTGGTGTTCTTTTGTTATGCCATCTAGAAAACAAACATTTAAATATTGACAACCAAATTTTATATTATGGGAAGCAACAAAGCCAATATTTTTTCTAGCTCATGAAAATTTTAAAAATAAAACTACAATTCGCGTGTTATGTTTCATTTCATTTTATTTAAAATAAAAATGAATATGTTAATTTTAAATTTAAATATATTAAACTAAAAATATTTTGATTTGTTATCAATATTTTATTTTGCTCTGCTATTTTAGATTTCTAAATTTTGAAATTTGAAAATCAAAATTTTTGTCCTTCAATATTGCCTTCTTGATTAGTTGCCATTATAAGTTACAATTAGTTTCTTCTTAATTAGTTACTAATATTTAGGCGAATCGGATCGCAATGGCCAAAAGATTTTCGTAATATTGGCACAGCTATTTTGAATTTCTGAAGTTTTTAATCAAAATCCTCTATTTGTGATCACTAATATGCTCTGAATCCAAATTTTAGCCGAACCGGATTTCAAATGGTAATACTTGTCCACAATATCACAGACGGCATCTTAAATTATTTTATAAAAAAGAATGAAATTTTGTTGTTATAGCAACTACATACTTATTCAAAATTTCAACTCGATCGGTTGATAAAAATAGATTAAAATTTTGAAGCGGAAAAACGTACGAAGCAAATTAAAAAAAAGAGTGGAAATCTAACCAAATGCATGGCCAAACATGCAAATAATGGGATTACTATTCAAATAATGTTCAACAATTTCAAGAAACAAAAATTAGTGCTTAAATTTCTTTAAATTATTAACGCAAGTTAACGAAACTAACTTTTAAAGTTCTTATGAAATATTAGATTATGTATTTTTTTAGATTTTCAAACCAATATTGAGAAATTGGAAGGAATAGAAACAGATTGGACGTCATTTTTGAAGCCTATTATTTTGAAAATACCAATTGTGAATGAAACCTAAAAAAATAGCCAATGATTCCCAACTCCATGAAACGAACCAAAAAAAATTGGCCACCAGTTTATATATATGGATGGCTATAATTTTTTAATATATATAATCGATTATAATTTCATGCAAAGTATATAACTGTAAAGTCTGTGTAATCCTGTTGCCATTATTACGATTTGTTACATAATTCACATATTTAAACAAATAAATTCAATCAATAGATGTCTAGTTAATGAAACTAGGTAGTGACATTCAATATTTTGTGGCGAGCAGTAAAATTTAAATACTCATTGCCCTTCGAAATGTGAAACTTAATATTGAGATACTCTTTAAGAATAATAAACAAAATTGTCATCAATAACATACTTTGCAGAGAACGTTTTATACTTAGGCTCAATATTTTAGGCAGAATATCGTCTTAGATAAATAGCCGTTTTCACCTTGGCGGCTAACTGTGAGCACAATGTCATTAATAAGACTCACGGTTCTGGAATACAAATTATATTGTAGTACTTACTTTTTCAGAGTGCTGTCAGTAAAGCAGAATTAGTAGCAATAAAGTGGAATTGGCAGACAGTAAAAATTCTTGGAAAACCATTCGTAGTATTATATCATATACTTCTTTGCAAAAAAAAACGGCACTCGGGGTTTTTTCGATTAGTTCAAGTAAAAGCGTAAGTAAATCATATTTTATGCAACAATATGAAATAAATATTATTTACTAAGTGTAAAAACTCTTGGCTTGTAAATTTACTTTAATAATTTTTTTTTGTAGTAGTTTCAAATTACACGTTTCAACTAAAGAAAATGAGGCCTTCAACTGGCAATATTTTTGTCTAATAAAAGTTACAACACCAAAAAAATTCGTGTATGGTGTGGCCTCTTTTTTTATTTGACTGCTGTAATTTTTCTTGATATATCCTGGATGAGGTTTTTTATGAAATTTTTGCGGATTTCATCCCTAATCGGACGAAATATTTGTTTTCAGCTCTCGGATATTCGGTGTGGCTGAATGTACAGTTCTAATACCCTGTTTTAGAATGTTCCAACAGATGCTCCATAAAATTGGGGTCTTAATTACGTGCTGACCAGTCTAATCGGCGAATCCCAACCTTAGTATTTTAAGCGTTTGTTTTGCCTGCTTGATATGCTTGAGGTTTATCATCCATAAAATCAGAATCAGCTCCTGTAACGGCTAGTGCTGGTTGTGTATGAGGAATTAAAATTTCCATGATGTATCCCTGGGCATTAAAAGAGCCAGTTTCAACAAAAAATACATCCATATACCTTTACAAGTCATATCTGATCAAAACATAAGAGAGTCTCCACCATAAGGCGTAATATCTTCAAAACATATATTTGCTGAACACTTTACAGGTCTTTTTAGCATTTTCAATTTCGTTCCTCACTACAGAATTGGATTCATAAGAAAAATCTGGATTCGTACGAAAATAAAACCCTGCTCCATCCCACCTCGATCCGTGTCGCATTATTACAGGCAAATATCGACTTAAAAAATGGTATCTACGGGGTAATTTAGAAGCCCTAGCCCCTTCGGCTGTGGCTATCAACGTCTGGAAGTTTTTTTCTGATAGTTCATAGGCTAAAACTTACATCCCTTATTTACTCGAGATTGCTTTTGACGTTTATAATAGACTTCAGGCTTCATGAAGCTTGGCTCAAAAGACGACTTGTAGATGTCTGGGCTCAGGGGTTCAGTTTCTTTCCGTTCATGATCTTCTTTTATATGAATTGTTCTTTTGAAATATTTTCACAAAACCGTTGCGAAACATAATATTAATTTCCACCGTCTTCAAGGAGAGTCACTCTATGGCCAGCAATTTATTGTTATTTCTGCCATAAGGTACTATATGTTGAAAAAATAGTCATACAAATTTTGACGACAATATCAATAATTAAAATTACTTCAACAGCTATTTTTAAACAAATAACACAACATCCAAGCACTTGACGACAGCAAATCTTTTAATTCTAATCAAATAAATTTAAAAGAAAGTACCTTGTGACCGAGCGTTGCTCCGGATGATCCTCTTTCCCTTGTCCCTTCCTCTCTTACCCTTAACTTCTCCTACTCCTTCCCCTGCTCCTTCCCCTTGCCTTCGCCTTCGCTTTCGCCTTCGAGTTCTCCTTTGCATTCCCCTTCCCTTACGCGCACGCGCACGTACGCACGCACGCAAGTAAGTACGCACGCACGCACCACCCGCACACGCGCTAATACGCACGAACACACACATGCGCTCACACACACACACATATTCATAAATATACAAGAATCCAAACGGTAGCACGCTCGCACGTAATCGCGTACGCAAGTATTTTTTTTACTAATTTTTTTACTAATTTACGCACGGACATTCCAAAAAACACGTAGAAAGAAATTAGAAATATGAATATAATATTAAAGTTTCGTTACAGGTGTAAATGAAAAACACTTGACCCTTTAGTCTAATACAAGATCCATGTTATTTTTATTTAGGTACGTATATAGGAATTACTCATTTCGTGATAAGTAATTTCTGCTCAGACCTCATTACAGTGTCGTGTTATATGCTATCATTCAAATATATATGTTATCTATCCTAATTCTGATCACGGATTCTATTTAGGAAAATACCGCTGTGTAGAATGACTATAGACAGTGACGTAATACGACCTCCTCCTTTACCCAAAACTAATTTGTCAATGTGACATCTACTATGAAGTAGGTACTTCAAGCCTACAAACAAGGGTTGTGTGCCAAATTAATATGTAAGACCTAGAATGTTTCCTACATCATTCTGGTTATGAAATTGTTTCAGTATAACCCGGTTAAATGTAAGATATGTAAACTGTAAATTTTACTACCATCGAATCAATACTAAGCTGCTAAATATTTCATTATCAAAATATTTGGCTCTGACCTACACCCAGAATCGCCTCTGCCTCTGCGGCGATGATAATAAGTAGGTAAAATTACTTAACTAAAAATGCTTAAATATATTACGTGTATACGTATATGCATTATATATATATATATATATATATATATATATATATATATATATATATATATATATATATGTATATAGATGTGAATACATCTATTCATGTTAATTAAATGCCGCGAATGTCTGTTTCGATTTCTATTCATAAAACAAACTTAGATTATTTATCTGCTCGTAAAAATTTTGGTAATATTGTGGATTATAACAAGTATTAATAATGGAAAAATATAATTTTGATAAAAAAATTTACCGAGTTCAAATAGCCACCGAATATTTATTACACAGAAAAATGTGAAGTTATAAATACACAAGTATTTAGTTCGCAGTACGAATTTTTCCTGATGCGACTCTTTTTGGGAAATAATGCTACTTATAAAGATTTTTGGAGTAGATAACATTTTTCCACTTGTAGAAGCTAGACTTATTAAGGCACGTTAATTTATTAGTCTCATCAATTATCGATGATGAAAAGGTAACAAAAACAAACACTAATTCAAATTCTGATACGGACACTAGATTCTTTCTTCAAAATAAAAAAAAGAAAAACTAAAATAGGGTAGAAACAAATCCAAAAAATACTTGAGTCTAATTACTTGACAACCTTATTTCTAAAAAGTTAAGTAAATAAATTAGATATTAAAACGGCTCTTAGATTTAACTTAAGCATACTAATAACAGTAAAAAAAAAATATTTTATGTAGTAGTTGAAAGAAGCCATTTTCAGTTACCAAAATTAGGTCAACATTTCTATTGTTAAAGTCAAAGGTAAATAAACTTGGAAAGAATATTGAACTAAAGGTAATGTTAGGTGTAATTTGATCAGATTGAGACATCGAGGACAGTAATGTATCTTAGCACACAATAGCTCATGTGAAACTTTTATCTTTTACCACCTAAATTCTCACCTTGTGGATGAAATAGCAAAGTTTATTATGTTACACGTGCTGACCGAATTCAGGCTAGTTTTTGTCTGAATTTATTATGATTTTCATAATGTAGCTTTCAACCGTCTGTCGATCCACGTTGTTTTCTTTTTTTAACATCTTTCTTAATATATTTATTTATGTAAACGTGATTTATTACTGATATTGTATAAATGAAAGTTTTCCCACATTAAAAATAAAGTTGGGGTATCTATAAACATTTGTGTGAAATAAAAAAAAAAAAGTCAGCCACAATCTGAAATTTAAGTCATTCAAACGAAGTATTAAAGTGATTTATACATGATAAATACCTTTCCAGTTAGTTTTAATATCTGTTGAGTTTCTCGCTCGAATCATATTTTCCATTTGCATAATAAACTATATTCGGTTGAGCGCCATTGTCAATATATTATTCTTGGCTACGTTAAAATTAAAACTCGTATATGCATGAATATTAAAACTAATATTATTAATATGTACACATTTTGAATATATTTGGCGTTAATTTTGTAGAAATTCATTATTCACAATTAAATGAAACTACGTGATGTAGTATTATTTCTACTTTCTTTAATTTCTTTACCACGACCTAGGTTTTATTGTATTACAACATCTTCAAGTGGGATATTAGCAAAGATTGTTAATCTTTGCAGGTAAAATAAAATTAAAGATTAACATTTTTGTTAACCAATTTTAGTTTTTATCAATTACATTTTATTGCACAAAAATAAATAAAAAATTAAATTGAAATAAATAAAATAATAATTTTTTCTTCAATAAATTTCTAAAATATTGATAAACAGTATTTTACATTGTAATATTTATAGGTAATATTTATATGTAACATTTATGGGATTTTTAAGGTTTCTAGCGATTCTGCGCGAAGACTTATTCTACAAAAAGTTTTCGACGGACTTACGAGTTAAACAATGTACGAATAAAGTAAGACGAATTGAAGAAATATGAATCAATAGCTTCTTATACCAGTAATCATTTAAAGCAATAGTACGCAGAAAAAAAATTAGGAAGAAGTGACATCATTTTTAGACTGAACGGTAAAACGTGAATCTAGATATGCATATTTCTATGGACATTTGAAGAAACACATGACACGTTTACAGGGGCAGTTGCCGAATTCAAAAAAAATAATGAGATAATTTAGAATGTATAATAATTAAACAAAAAAAGTGAAGAAAAAATAGAAAATTTAAAAAAGTACTTGGCTACTTAATTTACCAAAAATATTGATTTTTATACGTATGTAAATTATTTGGAAGTTAATGAGCCTGTTACAATGTATTTTGTTCTTTGTACCTAATTTTAAAAAGTTACCTGCAATAGACATTATTATAATATCGACCATCACATCTACATAGACGATAAAATATGTCGTTTTTATTTCATTAATACAATTCAAATCACAGCCACGCGTCCGGCTGTTCTAAGTTCTTATATTTTATTTCCTTATGGAGAGCATGACGATGATCCAAATATTGTAAATGTGATGTTTTCCGAATTCCTCGCTTGTAATTATTTCAAACAATATAAAATTTCCGCTTATGATGGAAAAGAAAACAAATAGGTCTTTCTTTTTGTTTCGGTGAAAAACATTACTACTTATTTAAAAACAGGCAATAAAAATATAAATAAAATGAATTACTTGAAACAAGGTTTACATTTAAAATATTAGTTCATTTTTTGTCTTGGAAGTTTAGTGAAAAATAAGCTTTTTGCAAGCAATGTTTGACGAATCGATTAATATATCATCTATGAGAAAATTTATTTTTCTCGAGTAGGTGGAATGACAATGAAATCTTCTAATTATTCATAATATATGTGGAAAAATAGCAAACACTTGAAGTTAAAATTGGCAATTTAAACGACTGTCATGATTTAGCTCTTAATTTGGATAAAACTCGTGCATTATAAATAGGAAAAGGACACAACTAAAGTATTTTAAAATTTACGAAATTTTGACTTTAATCCCACTTGATTCAGATGTAAATATCTTTAAAAAATAACCAAGTGTTTCTCATAACTCATGTAAGTGGTTGGACAGATGGTAAGTTATATAACTAGAATTGATAATGTTTTTTCGCACTACGTCTATAATTATTATGATATATAATTATTATTAATATGTTTAGATACAAAATATCAGTGTCATATATTGAGTGTTAAAGACCCTGATTATGTTTTCTGTACAGAGGTATAATTAAACAATTTAAACTTATACATTGATGATATGGGTATGTCTTACAATCAAAATAAATGAAAGGGTTAGGAACGTAGTTGCGTGCGATAGTGATGGACCGATTCAGAAAAGTTTAGTAGTCGAGCAACCTAGTACTGGGAAATAAAAGATACAAGTGGTCCTAGAAGGTAATTGAGAAAATAGAAATATATCAATTATACATACATGTACATAACCGTAGCATACATGTATATAAGGTTGTAACCTATGTTTACAGATGAACATATTGGTCTAGTACATAGATCGTCATATTGGTCTAGTATTTCGTTATATCTATGTTCCATTCTGTCCTAACAAAATAAAGCAGATAATATGAACATGAAAATTCCAATATAATTGAAAGTTCAGAGACGCCCATTAAATTAAAAAAAGTTGTAATGTTTATTTGCACTCAAACTTTTTATCAACATGTCCGGTAGGCATTTAAAAGTACAAATTCATTGTCCCTAAAACTGGTTCAACCAATTTACGGGAGCCAATGAACAATCAGTAACTTGAAAAATCTAGATGTAACCTATTATTTGTGGATGACTTCAGCAGAATGTGCTATTTATTTCCTGTAGTCCAAGAATGAAACCTTCACGTATTTCAAACAATATAAATAGTAAAACCTGCAATCTCTGAAGATCGAAACCTTAAGATGAGACAATAGTGGAAGATTTTGTTTAGTAGAAATGGTAAATTATTTGAAACAATCCGATACAGCCTATTAGAAATAAATTTTTAAACGCGGGAACAAAATAGACTCTGTAAGAGGAACAACAGATCAATAGCTGGGAAAGTTTGTTGTTTCCTGTTTGATGATCAAATTGAGATTTTTTTTAAGGCAATTGTTTCAAGACAGCTGTAAATATAAAAAACCGACGAAAATCATCAACGGCAGGTATAGATCAGAATATTACTCCGTATGAAATAAGGACACGCAGAAACCAAAATGGAATAAGAAAGCAAAGAAAATGTATCTTTGCTAATATCCCACCTGAAGATGTAGTAATACAACGAAACCCAGGTCGTGGTAAAGAAAGTAAAGAAAGTTGAAATAATACTACATGACGTAGTTTCCTTTAATAGTGAAAATGTATCTAGTTGAATATTCCATGAATGTCAAGTGCTACAGTTTATATGAGCCTACGTCACGTGAAGGTATTGTAACTAGAGATTTTTTAGTCATGGAGAATATAGATGGCAGTTTAATAACGACGATTGGGGTGAAAGAAGTAATAACCTGAAGGAGCAGCTGGCGACGTATTTCCTGTAAGAGCAGCTTAGATGCAGAAAAAAGAAACCAGAAAGATGAAACATATGATTCTAATATCAAGTGAAATAAATAACAATTTTGCCGATTTATTTTTGCCAAAATACAAAAATCTTAATTTTAGGCAAGTCCGAAAGAAGCTTGTTAAATGCAAATCGGATTTATTATACGATTGCCAATATATGAACAAAAGAAAAATTAAGCAAGCAGATTGCTTTTAGTAATAATGTAACTGGACCTGAAAAAGTGAATTGGCAGTTTACGAGTTGGGAAGGATTGAAATAGTTTCGTGAAAATAATACAAAGGAGCTAGGAGCGGGTCGACAACATTTACTTTGGAGTAAATTGCTATAAGCATACAGAAGAAATATGGTTATTTCTCCAATTTTAGAATAGTTTTTCAAACATCCTACGTATATTTTCAAAAGTTTATATATGAATATAAAAAAACTTTTTTGTAATTATTTCAAGCGGAAATACATCAGTAGTTATTATCTCTTTTTAATTATGTTAGTACTTTTTAGCAAAGAAATTGAACCAACTCCAAATAGCTACTGGTATCTATTGGATGATATCTCACGACTTAATCTAATAATTGTTTTTGTTTCGGGATACTGCGAGGAATTAATGTACTTAAAGAATGTGATAGTTCAAAGAATTGAGAAGAGAGTTGAGAAAAAACCAAGAAATTATTAAAAACAATACAAAAGTGTTCAGGTGACAATTTTTTTTGTGATATGGCAAAATTGTATTGAAGAAAGCAATTTTAATTTTGCAAACTTTGTACAATTTTTCAAAATGATAATATTTTACTTACTAAAATTTGGGTCTATTTACAAGGCGAACCGTACTAGAAGATACATCAAATTTTTGATCAAAATGCTAATAAAATAATTATTTAAATTATTTCGAGAAAAAGTTATCTTTTAACTTTGTTCTTAAAATGATGTTAAAGGTAAAGTTAAAAATTCGATGTTTCGAATATTTAATTTTTTTAGAAAATTTTTGATATCGTGTTCATACATATGTAAGTAAATATTTTGATTTCGAATTTAAATATATATTTTTATTTAAATTACATGAAATATTTTTTTTCAATTGCTTTAATAATTGAACTACAATTGATAAAGTAATTGATGAAAAAATTCAGTACCTATCGCAATTATAGAGAAATATTTTGTATTCAATATAAATGTTTGCCAAAAAAAGTATACGTGTTTGGCATAACTCGGAAACTGACAAAAAACGCTAAAGATGTAAAGTATTTTGAATAAGTTTTGAGTGGCATAAGTTTTGGTTTAGCACAAATGTAACACCTGCATATATATATATATATATATATATATATATATATATATATATATATATATATATAATTTTAATCGCGAAAACTGTCTCATTTAAATACTATTTAATTTTTTTTTTTATTAATATAGTTAAGCACAAAAGCAACATCTGCTCACCTTTCTAACCAACAATTTTGAAACTAAACTTTGGAAGAATAAGTTAGGAATGAAAACGTACGTTGTTAAAGTGATAAAGTGAAGTAATTTAAAAAAAAAAATATATATATATGTATATATATATATATATATATATATATATAAATTGTAGCTTGAGACAATACATATAATTGAGACACTCCTTAACATTTTTCATTTTTCAATAAAAAGCAATTATACGGTTATTTTTTATATTTTCATTACAACATGATTTTAAATAATGAGAAAATTTGAAGCAATGTATTATATATTTATCACAGCCGGATTATAAAATATTTTAACATTTATTTGGGTATTAAATATGTAAAATAGGCCACTTATATTATTCGGGGGGTCTAAGACCATAAAGAATAACCAATAAATCCGTCTGTTTCGAGAAACGTAAGTTTTTAATGAAATCGTGTTTATGATATCGTATAATGAAGCCACAAAAGAGACGTTGTAATAGTAATGAGAATAGAAGACTAAGAATTCAACGTAAATGAAAAGAAAGTTATTGAAATAAGCTTCCATTTTACAAAAATATTATATTTTTTACAGTTATTATATTCAATTTACGTGAGTGAAATATTAACCTTATTATACTATTAATCAATGTTTGTGAGCGAAAATATAATTCCTGATTGTAAACTGATATATCAATATTGTAACTTGCATTTCTTGTATATGAATTTGTTTTTTGAAACGTTACATATGTTCAATGTCTTTTCTGCAATTAATTTCTCGGTATTAAAAGTTATTCTATAAGTCAATTCTACAAAACACAATAATCAGGTGGACGAACAGTTACCCTTTTTGAAAAGTTTCTTTCTATTCTATGGAAATATAACATACTACAAATTAATTAAACAGATTCAAAAACCACACCTCACGTCTTAGTTATAACAGCTACAGATAAAAAAGCTTGCATATATGTTAAAAATATACAAAAATTGCAGTACTTTTAATTTTACTTACTAACTCTATACGATTTAAAAAAGGAAATTTAAATTTAATATCGATTAAAAGCTCGTCCAAGTTTTATTATAATATCAAAACAGAACTAAACTAAAATCCTTGTTTCTAATAAACCTGTTGTGTAGAATTTCAATGAATTTCAAAAAAGGAACATTATTAAAACCGGACCTCATTAAAAAATTTTAACAGTTAACTTTTAAAGATAATCGTCAGAATAAACTTGCTTAATATTCCATTTTTTGCCTAAAGTTATTAAGGAAACCTGTAAATTTTTAATTTAACAATACGATAATACAGCGATTTCATTGGCGATTTTAGAAGGGAGGGTTTAAAATAACTTCCGTTTCACAAAAATACTTCATTAATTATATATTTAATTAATTTATAAATAGTGAAATGTTATTTAAAATGAAAGAGTCCCCGAATATCGGTCTGTTACCTGAACCTGCTATTTTCTTTCCTTAAAAGCAAGGTGAGTTCCAAAACACGCGAAAATTTTGCCATTAAATTTTGAAGTATTTTGCTGTTTTATGTGCTGTGTTATAATTGGTCAAGAATTTGTTTTAACATTACATATATATAAATATATATTTAAGAATACATAAACACAGCAGTTTATCGTCATTTTTATTTCAATTCGTTACACGAATTAAACAAAAAATATATTTATTTGTTAAATATTTCACACTGTGTTTTAAAATGTTTTGAAACGCATATTTAAAATATTAATTTATAAACTGTAAGTTGACAACTTATATGAATAAAAAACTAAAAAAATATATACACAAATACATTTTAGACGGAATGTTTCTATTTTCTATTTTAATGGTATATTCGCGTAACTACTTCTATAATATTATTTAACAAACCAAAAACTTTAATAATTAATAAAGGGAAAAAGCTGATGGTGAGCACTAGTATTTTGTATTTTGTATTAATAATGTTATTTATTTGACTAAGAGAACATCATGATGAAAAATAGGGCAAAAAAGACAAATATTTTACTATTAAATTGTCAAAAATAAACTCTCCCGTTGATATTTTTATTTATGAACAGGTTATAAATATAAAATAACTTCAATGATAACTTCAATGTACATAATTTACAATATAATATTAAAAATGTACCTTTAATAACGATTTTCAAAAAAAATTAAATTAAATTTTATTGTATAAATAACTCAGCGTCATGTTTTAGTAGAACAGATTAGCAAGATTTTGGTCACTGAATGAAATGAATGAAAAAATCAAATACACCATTTCTCAAACGAATACTTATAAAAATTAAATTAGATTTATAAAAATGAATTTTCTGATGATTTATGAAAATAAATTTTCAACCCATGGTGAGTTGAAATGTAGTTTAGGATGTTTTCTTTTTTCAATAACTGATAGGAAAAATCCTTTCAAATAAAAGTTTTCTATTCCAAAATGTATTTTTGAAGACGTAGAATCTCTGTCCATTTTTTTTGAAACGTGAATTTCTGATGACATATTTTATAATGTAAAAGAGAATTCATTTAATTGAATTCAAATACAATAACGGTCGAAAACTGAATAAAAATTGTTGAAAACCAATTATAGTCCGCGTCTGTGATGTGACATACCGTTTTCTTTTTTTTGTCATTTATCACATATTACATTTTATACTCAATTTATTTGTGAATTTCTTCCATTTGCAATGCGCGAGAAAACTGCTCGAAGCCGATATGAAAAAAATATTCATCGAAATCAATTAATCCTATACCATCAAAAATGTCGTTCCATACAAAATATATGGGAAAATTTATTTTCTTCGTAATTTTTTTTTCAAACAAATCAAAGATCATGGAAATCAGTCCAGCCGTTTTTAAGATGTAAATGGTGTAACAAACCCGACTTTGTTTTATATAAACATATATATTTATATGTACATATATATATATATATATATATATATACATATATATATATATACATATATATATATATATATACATATATATATATATATACATATATATATATATATATACATATATATATATATATATATATGTATGTATATATATATATATATATATATATATATATATATATAGATGATACAATAGTAAACCGTGCTATATCGTTAAACTTATTTTTCTTTTATTGAATATATTTGGCGTTAATTTTGTAGAAATTCATTATTCGCAATTAAATGAAACTAAGTGATATAGTATTACTTTCTTTAAGTTCTTTACCACAATCTAGGTTTCGTTGTATTACGTCGTTGTTTTCGTTGCAACTTCTTCAGGTGGGCTCTCAGCAAAGATATTAATCCGCTAAATGTTATTTTTCTTTGATAAATTTATTTTTCCTAAAATTTCGCCTTGGTTCCAATTCGGTACATAAATGGTTTCTTTCGGATTTGTTATTAATTTTTGGACAAACTATATTTTGAACAAGAAAAACATCAACGAAAATGATTTTCTATAGCTTCTCCTCTTCTTTTTTTCTTCAGGCAGTTTTCAATCCTTAATTCTTTCTACCCAAAAATATTTCTTGCCCTTTAATCCATTACTAATATCGCGTAAATATCAGTTCTAGCTTAGTACATTAAAATTTGCTGATAAAAAGGACAAAATAATAAACTTTATGAGAATTGCTATATCCATTTCATAGTTTTTTAAAAGTAGGTTTTCATAGAAGTGAAATATTCACCTACATTCCTTTTGACGTGAATACGTTCTTAAATTTGCTGCCATACGGGGGCAATCCAAAAAACCTAATGATAAGAAAATCGGGGGATAGAGTTTGGCGTTACTGTTTCAAATTTATCCTCTACAATAAAAAATTAAATTATACGGCTTAATAGCTAAAGAATCAAAGAATCAATTACGATAAAATCGAGAATAGTGAGGCATCGCGCGCGGTGGAGGGAGAAGCGCCGCCATTTTGAGGTTATTTTGCAGCGTTTCGAGATTTGCAATTAGTATAACTTTTGATTCGAAAAAGCTACGATGTTCATTTAAGTTTAAATCGTCAGCTGTCGTCAAAATTTATCAACTAAAATATTAGTTTAAAGTAGTGACAGTGAATATAATAAGGTGTTAGAATAAAAAAATATTATCAAAAATATATAATGTCGACCTATACTCGTCGAAAAGCCAAAACCAAATACAGATATCGTATACGGATGGAAAGGGCTTCTCAAGAACAATCGAATGGTAATAATAAAACACCATATGACCGAGTCAACCAGTGCCGTGAATGTAAAAGAATGAATGCGGCCGAGCGGATCAACGACGATGCTAGTACATCTGCAGCTGGGGCGGTTGAAATTATGCGTTACATAGACGTATTCACGTAGAACACACGACTGTGTCCATGACACAGCCTCACCCCATTTTTTTTTGCTAAGTGAATTTTGAACTTTAAACTAAATATTAATTTTGTGAAGAATGTTTAATAGTAAATCATAAGTGTTAGTTTTGCCAGAATGCGGCATCTGGATCGACCACTTGCTGACGACCGTAGAAAGGAATTCATGCCGCAGCGGTTAATTTTTAAGAAAATTTCCCTGGGTTTACAATAAACTACAATTATAAACTTCAGATCTTGTATGATAGGTGAGCTTAAACGACATGGAAAATTACTTATTAGATAAAGTAAATGAGACGTAAGTGTGAATGACGAAAAAAAATTTATGATTTTTTGTGAAACATTATATATTGCATGAATTTAATTTGATGTTTTATAGTGCTGTGACTTGTTTCTAAACAATATTAATAAATGAAGGTAAATAAAGAATACAAAATGAAATGAAGCGAGTACTTAATATGGGAAGAGTTGAATATGTATAAAATATTTTCGGGATTTCTATTAAAGTAGTTTGAAATAGTGAACCAAAGCTCAAAAGGTTTTCTACACATACACGTCGCTTATCAAATTAAATATTTTTTTTCATAAGTTAGTTTTTATGAAACATCTTCTTCTGCAAAAGTATTTTGAATTTAATTTTTTAGGCAGGTTTTCACCTTTTATGCTAAAATTAATTTTTCTTTCTGGTTATATTATTTTATGATTTTGTGCTGTAACAATTAGGGCTAACTTATAGTCGAAAACTCCACTTTTGATATGATATTCATACTAAAAACAGCATGAATAAAACTAAGACCAATATTTAATAAAAGTAAATTTTTAACGACCGACAAACGTATGTAATATCTATTAACAATATATTTGCGTTACTGATCGGTTTCTTTTGCGTCAATCGATTTCAAATAAACTGTAGAAATAAACTTCTTCAAAAATAATAGAATATTGTTCGACAATGATTCTAAATGACAACAGTCTCAAACGATGGACGAAATCCGCTCGAAAATATATCTAATATATTTGTAACTGAAAAGCAAAACAATTCTATTATTCTAAAAAAACCCACACAGTGTAACATTGTCGAGTTATTGTTATGCTCATATTAATTTCGCAATATTAGAATAGAACATAAACTAGCTGATTATTTAATTAAATATTTTAGTGGTGGAGGCACATGTGAATAATTACCTACTCCCACCACACACGCGAAGAGAGCACACACATGTTTATTTAGAATTTTTGCTGTACCAAATTTGCAGGTATTTACATGGTAACATTCAATTATAACCTTTGTTTCTTCACTATGAAATTTAAATAATAGTAAAATGCTACCAATGAAGTATCAGTTTGGTCATAAATCAAATATTACGCCTACGTAGTTACAAGTTTAAACTAAAATTAAATGTTTGTGACAGCCACTTAAAAAGACGAATAACACGCGTCACTAACAGATATTTTCTAAATACTTAACAAAACTAAAATTATTCTCTGTGATAAAAGTTAGTTAAATTTACATTTGTACATTGTAAAGACGCAGAATGCTGTAAAATTAAGTACCGTTCATTTATACATCGCCATAAATTAAATAAAAATTGTAATACGTTTAGGTACATAATATTTTTTTCTTCAGTACAGATTTCTATAATATCAATAACATTCTAATATTCTCAGTTTCTCTCTTAAGTTCATTTAAAAAATTCATAAGTTTCTTTGTCAATTGAATATTTTAATTAATTTTCTTTTATGTGTCATTTCATAATGCTCTTAAAAGTAGAAAACCTTTGCTCAGAAAATATTACAATATGAAAAATATATTGGAGAACTTTCACTTTCGTACGACATTTGACCTTATTTGATATTTTCAAATAAATGAAAGTCTAAAGTATCTATTTCAAAATTTTATTTAGGTGAAAATTCTAAAAAAGTTAGTACTTTATATTTTACAAAATGTAATTTAACCCAGCTCTAATAACTTTATTATACAGCTCCGTATTATATTATCGTAAACAACAAAAGGTATAATTCTAAGGATTTTTTTGTAGTTAAAATTTATTTCGTTTTATTTAACGGCCGAATATTTAGCAAGTAATTGTTATATATTTCAAAATACAAAATTATATGCCACATACTGTTATTTCAATTAACATTATTCAATTTCTTATATTATGTTAATAAGTTTTGACCGTTTCCCTAGTTAAGTTTCTATCGCAATGACTAAGAAATATTAAGGCGTCTTATGCGATATACTTCTAAATTGATAATTTAAGGTTAAGTAATTTTTAGCTGAATTATTTCCTTCCCAGATTAATTTTGTTTCATATATTTACCTAGTCTGTATATTTATAACTTATTCATTTTATTCTTTTGTGCGTTTCTATAAAATATCTTTTTTTTATAATTTTGATTTATATTACATTTTGTGACCACGATCTGTATGTCATATTTCTATTAAAATATTTAAAAAAACCTTGATTGCGTTGACTCAGAAGCTTAATTTACAGCTCTCAGGAACGGTTGACCCAAGTATTTGAAAATATTTTCAACTTGATACCTCTATGCGTTTCTGAAAAAAAGTATCTTGACCGACCAACAGAAGGACAACGAAGTTATCCTACAAGGATTCCTTTTTTCCTTTTGAGGTATGGAATATTTCAAATATTAAAAATTCTCATAGTCAAAGTTTTTGAGTAATAGAAATAACACACTTTTATTTAGAGCTGTCTGAAATAATATCTATGCACAGAATCATAACAATTGGTCTAAATCATTGACTTATGAGAAAAACGACATGAGTGAATCAGTAACCTATTACGCGTGATAAGCTAGAGTACCAATCACATAAATTTTTTTTCTCATAAAACTTTATAATGTGTATAGGCACTAATTACTCGCAAATAGACCACTTGAGTATATGAATTTGATATAAAGTACTGTTTTACTGTCCGAACTGTAATAATTTCAGTCCATTATGCAATTTGCGTTTAAATTTTACGGTTCTTTAGAACAATATCAATGTATAATACACACCACTTCTATTTTTATCCGACATTTAGAATGAAAATCGTTTAATAAAAAAAATAACAAAGACAAAGAACAATAATTAAATTTTTTTAAAAATCTTCTGTTTTAATTTGCTCTCAAAGAGGGGTCTAAGATGGCAAATTTTCAATCTGATTTCAAGCTTGGTTAGCAAACTTAACAACAAATGCGTATAAGAATGAAATTTTTTCACAAAAATAACATCAAATGCTGGTTCCCTTTTCTTTAAAGTTTTCATGTAATTTTCAATTAATTAGGCTAAAATATAGAAATAGAGAGAAAAATTATTTGTTTCTATACTTATTTTATTTATAATTGTAATTTTTTAGATTCCGTAATTTTAACAATTTAAAAGCCTGTAATGTTGATATTTTTAATAATTTCCAAATTTCTTTAAATTATGTTTATGTTAGTTAACACGCAAGATTTAATAATATTACAAGATAGATATTACCCACACATATTTCATAACGTGCCCATTTCTATTGCATTAAATTTCTTATGATTATAATTTTCATGTACCTTAGATTTACAGCCCTACATGAAAGCCGGTATAAGGAGACATAGTTAATACATAAGAAGTATAAGAATAATGTATAAGAAGACATAGTTACATAGAAAGTCGGCGCTAAAAAAATTGTAAAAATGTATGTACATTCTTCAAATTAATCAGTATAGGTTTTACAATTATTCAGTTTAAGAAAAAACTGTCATAAAGGGATTGTTCATCGTTTAAAATTTTATAAAAGACAAAACGATCTATTTAGAACGCATCTGGTTGCACTATTTATATTTTAAGCCTTATTACCTAATAATTTATTATATGTGGAAAATAAGTATAGAATAATGAACGTAATTACTTGATAATCAACTAGCGCAAAATAAGTAAAGTTGTAAGTAAAATTTGTACGTTAAGAAAGAGACTAATAAATTTGTTACTTTCTTCCAACACCCTTGGGAATGTCATATAAATTTCTAGAACTTTTCTGGTGGGGTATAAAGCATGGCGTTTAATATTCTGTTTAGTTAGGAATTGTGTTTTGGAGAGTAAAAGAAAATAAATATAGAAATTTCATGAAGAGAAATTAGAGTGCTGCCCCTTCATGAATTTTTAGGGCAAAAAGCAAGCGAAGTAATTAATGAAATCAATGTATGTTCAACGATGGATAAAAGCATACTCTGCTGTTACATAAACAAGAATCGATTACTAAAATTGAAAATGGAACAATTTTACGGCTTCGATAAGCCTCATCCATAGCACGCCAATAAATTATATTTTGAAAATCTTAACTAACAGAAAAAACTGCAATCTGCAATGGATTAAAGCATAAGTTGTTAGCTGCAGTCTTACTTGCGTGAAACACTAAGACAACAAAAATTGTGTTGAGCTGATCGTTTCAGAGTTATATCCAAATGATTGAACAGATTTTTGAAACTTAATATAGATATAATTAAAAAAAAATAGGTTATATTTAAAATCCGTGATTACTCTAAGATAAAAGTTGTTGCTAATATTTAGCAATAATAAAGCAACACAAAATATCGATGAATGGTTCAATATTTATCTTAATGGTGATACCGCAAATAGAGGCTATTGCGGAATATACGGATATAAATAAAATTTCTTTAGAAAACCGACTTCAAAAATGAAAAAAGTAGTTATTTATTTCGAATATGTACCTATATTGACTTAAATATTTTTTACTTTTAGTACCTTCTTCTTTTGGAGTCGATTTTTTAAAAGATATTTTATGGTATATGTGGTAAAATATATAGTAAAATTAAAATTTGTAATTTAGGCCTCAGAACTATGTACGACAAAAATAGAAGTCTCTCTTCTCTTGTAATAGTATAACGTCTTTTCGTAAGCAGATTTTTGAAATTTATTTACAAAAATTTTTTGCAGAAGCCTCTGCTCGAATTAGAAGTTATATATAAATCATGTAATATACCCGATTAGTAAGTAATTTCCAAACGAGTAACCTCCAGACCAATTGGAATTCATCCAGAAATTCTAAAATTATTTTAAAATTTATGTTATCGAATACTTATACTAAATTTCTAATTGGTTAATAAGTTTTGTGGATTAAACGTAGAATAATACTTCAGAGATATAAAATATTCTATCGTGTAAGATTTAATTTCTAGTCTTCGCACTTTAAACAAGTTCATTTTGAAGGAGATTTGACGTCAAAATTCCGAAACAATTTGGCTGAAAATTCTCATCAATCGAAAAGAAATTATATATAATCGTATCATAAGACATTTTTCATAATGGGTTTTATCGTAACCGATACGGAGATGACTTGGTATTGGGGAGATATTATCATAATTATCGTTAGGCTGAGATAAGTTATCGTACGCTTCTTAGTTAAAATATAGTGATTGAATTTAATATGATAATTCTACTTCAACAAAATAATAAGAAGCTATTATATGGTACCTTTAGAAATTATTTTCCATAAATAAAATGCTATTCAGCTAATTAGTTAAATGTTAGGTCATACAATTTATGCAATAATAAGCTATTTTTTCTTATGCTTGGGTATCGGTAACGAGTCAAATTAATATAAGTAACAGATATTAATTTTATATTGTACATCAAATTAATAAAAGTAACAAATATATCACACTGTATATTTTAGAGATGGCTGTTCTTCTATGAATACAGATTAAACGGAGAACTACGTAGTATCAATTTGTTGATTATTAATGGCTAAAATTTAATCTTTCAATTAGAGATTTAGTTATGAGCAATAGTTTTTGCGCTGGTTTGAATTCCAAAGTACGTTTAGTGATCTGGTAGAAAACAATGAGGTAAACGCGTAATGATAAACATTTATGTTAATTCTAATTTAACATATATGCACCCACACACATATTGAACTTTGATCTCTTTCTTTAGGAAAATATACATCTAATACTGTTAACATCCATATTACAGGTCACGATGTCCATTCTTCAGTGCGTTGAACGGTAAATCATATGAGATATGTATAGTTGAAAATATACCAAACAATATAAGCTTTTTTATAAAATATGTATGTTTGGAAAATGGTTAGGTAACTTGTTTTTATTTATCCTTTTTAGTAAAGGGAGGTGGTAAATATATTGTTAGATAACTTTAAAATACTTACCCAACAAAAACTGAATATAAGTATGTAATGTCAAGTATCTACAGAGATAAATACATTAATCCACACTTAATTCTGTTTATTGAGTTGCGTAGCAAAGTATTATATTTCATAGTGTACCAACTAGATCAGATTACCTTGAATGTAATCCTTCCTTTAATTACGACTTGATACAACTATCCAAAATATAGTATTATCTGGCTATTTAATTTATCACTCAGTTATTATTTATCTTCACATTAATTGTTTGTGTTAATGCGTATAAAATGATTTGTTTGTGTTAATGCATATAAAAGGGTGGAGCATATGTAAAAGGATAAAGGGCGTAAGCAAGTTTTGACATTGTTTTTTTTTAAAATAAATTACATTTACATAGATACAAATTTTTATGAATTAAATACAGAACAAACGAAAATGTTTTAACGACCTTTATTGATAATTAAATTAGTGTTCGTAACGCACCTAAAAGTGATAATATCTATCTCTTATTTATATTTTACCTTTAATCGTTAGAGTGCCATCGCGCTCGTGTGCGCAGCACTCTAACTAAATTTGTCACGAACGCGATGGCGCTCGCGAAATCAGTTGCTGTTTAGCCCACGGTAGGGGAGGTCGCTCGCACGCATCGCTAATTTTTTTATCTTTCTACGTGTTAATTTTAGTAATTACAATATAAAAACTGGACAAGGGTGTATGATATAAAAACAAAAGATTTCTTAGGCATTTTTAAGTGTATATGAGAAAAAAACCATGTCACTAAAACGGTTAAATTACTCCATCAAGTATTTAAAATTAATTAAACACAGCTAACGTTATTCATATCGTAAATTAATTATGTTTTGAATAAACATTCTAACAATTTTGAACAATCTTTTACTATTACATTAGTTCGTAGTAGATATAAAAACATAAAAATATAAATGAGACCTACATTACAGAAGATTACAAGATTAAAAATACTCAGTAGGTATTAATTTGCCTTTCTTAAATCAGTAGTAATTTAATTATTTTCATATCCAAAGGGAATCAACTAATATATATTATACTTCTCCTAATCTAGGATAATACTGTGAAGAAGAAGTTATGTACATATACTTGTGAATAGTTTTATGAAACTCCAAACAATTTACCAACCAAAGTGAAACTTTTACTTGTCTGTATAACAAAAATGACATATTTATACGTTAAGTAATGATAACAAAAAAATTTTAAAAATTAACGAAATTTAAATAAACACCGAATAAGAAGCACAATGAAAAGAATAACATAATAAAAATACAACTACTCGGTTGAAACTTTTGCGGTACGTTGTTTCCGATTATTATCGGTGCGAAGATAACGCTTATCTCATATCTGATATTCAACGCGATTTGGACATTCTCCTTAAAATTCACGACGCTTTTCTGCTCTTTGAAATTCACAAGTATATTCACACCCACATACACAAAGAAGTATTAAATTTCACTTGACACTGAATATAAAAATCTCTAATCGTAGGAGTATTTGGTAAATTTGTTAATATTTGTACGTAAGAATATCTTGTTAACGAAATCGAAACCGATATATACAGCATATAGTGAAACCAAATATACTAATGTCTATTACATATATACAGGCATATACATAAATATATACAGACATGTAAAACCTGGAATAGGTTTTACACTTCTTGATTCACCATAATCAATACTTCATACCTGTATCCTTCTTTCCGTAATGCATATTACTTACCAATATCCTAATTGCTGAATATTTGTATGTTTCCCTGTATATACTTAATTATCCATCTGCCTATTTACTAATGTTTGATCAATTCACGCATTGGTTTACACTTGTACCTGTTAAATTATTAACCTATAAACTAACAACTTAGTTACTTCGTGCTTGTGTATTGACCTGTGTATACTAACTTTAATTTTATGTTCTTTTGCATACATCAACACAAGTAAAATTAGTCCACGCTCCATGTTCTCCTCATGACTGACGAATTTCATGCCACCACCTCCCGTTTCCATCCTGATTTTGCATAATCGGCCCATATATGCCGCCATTAGTCACATTTAATGCTAGAAACTTTATAACTAGTTTATCATTCGAAATCTATCACACTACGTATACTGTATTCATCTTTAAATAATTCTGTGGTATATTTGGAACTTACCGGATTCTTAACAAATTTAAAAAAAAATATACCAGTAATATATCCTTCCAAATGACGAAGAATCGTTCAAATTGGTAGAAAAATGCCGGATAGGAGTTGTTACATGTATATACACATATGTATATATATATATATATATATATGTAATTACATATATATATATATATATATATGTATTTATATATATATATATATATATATATAATTAGAATAGCTAATCGTCGGTAATTAATTAAACACTTAAATATGGGATCCGTCAACAGTAACTATATCTAATAAGTATTTTTACGGTTACTATTTCTGAAAATCTTTGTGTAGTTTTTTTCTTGGATGCCATTGGTTTTAAATAATTCGTTTTGTTTTGTCAGAAATATCTGAAGTAACTTTTTTAGGTAAATTATTTTATATGTTTGCCTTCCTAATTTCAGATGTGAGGGGAGGACTTGCCTCTTAATTTAAATCCAAAAGATCTCATAGACGAATGTTTTGACAGAAGATAATTTTCGGTGATATACAGATAGATACAGAGAGAAAAACGTTTCACTATAAATGTTTTTCTAAAGCCATTATCATAAAAAGTATTAATTATAATTGAGCACTTTCCATGAGGAAAATAACACTGACCTTACTATCTACTTATCTTTTTATAAGAAACGACATGAAATGACTTATAGATAGATGTTGGATATATCGCCGAAATGTATTAAAACTACGGCCCAGTATGATCAAAGAGGGCTTAACTATACCTCGAGAGAGTACAAAATATCTCATAAATTGAATACCAAAGATGTTCGAATATTTTTATAACACTGTTTATTTTGAATAAGTATATGGAAAAACGTTCCGAATTTCTTTCTTTACTTCGAAGTTAATAATAAAATCTTCATATTAGGTTTTAGGATAATATTTTCCTAGGATCGTATATTTTTAGTGGAGATATGCGATATAATTTTATACTCCTGCGACATTTTCTCATAGAGCAAATATATCCGTAGGAAAATCATTCTACAAACACAAAATGTGTGTATTACATTTTGTCCACCGGAAAAGGAAAACAATTTTGATAAAACATTTTCACATACTGAAATAATAAACAGCCTAGCCGAAGTGGAAACATGGAACAGGTTTTCGGTGTTGCGGATATATATGACGTACGTTTCATGAAACATTCATAAATTTGAGTTAAGATTATTTCATTGTTTTGCTTATTAAAATCAAAGAGAAAAAAAATTAACCATAAGAGGATTTTATCTATAGCGAAAAATTGTTTTTTAATGTAAATAAATAAAAGTAAATAATTAAAAACAAATCACATGAAATTGAATGATTCAACAACTTTTGTAATTGTTTTTTTAATAGTATTTCTGTATTCAATTTTAATAAAAAAATTGTGGGTTTTGGCTGAGTATTTATTATTCACATATTACTAGGAATTTATTTCAATATTTCTTGCAGCTAATCGTTAAAGCTTTTATTCAAAATCGATTTTCGTGTTTGTGAATATGCTTAAAAGGAAATTTAGTGCCTGTAAAAAGCTAAAATCATATATTTATACAATTCATTTTTCAGGAAAGTGAACTAAAACTTTTTTCAATTCCACTTTATTAAATTCATTGATATAAAGGGTTATGAAAGCAATTTTAATAAAAGTAATTAAAGAAAGATGCTATTCAGTATTAATAAAAGACATATAATATAATTTCAAGGACACAAAATATCTCTTAAAAAATTGACTTAAAAAAACAGGTACTAAAAAGTAAAAAATAATTGATTAAAAATAGGTACCAACTTATTCGCAATTAATAAAAATGTTATTTTTATTTCTGAAGTTGGTGTCAGCATTGACGACGAACGTCAACCAATTTATAATTTAATATAATTTATAATGCAAATTTAAAACTTTAAATTATAATATACTCACAATAGGAAATAGATTCACCGAGGGCTTATTAAAATATAAAATTTTGCGTTTGTCAAAGTTCATCAGCGGTGCTGGCATCGACTTCAAAATAAGTAACTTAATTATTTATTGCGGATAAATTAATACCAATTATCAGTTAATTATTTTTTTTACTTTTTAGTACCTACTTTTTCTGAAGTCGGTTCATTAAAATATATTTCATTTTAGAATTTTTGATGTATAATAATTTTAATCGTCACACTGTAACTAATATGTATTTATTTTCCATATTATGATATTGTATAATTACTAAATGTCACTGGCAAAATCTAGATTTTACAGAGATAATTTCCTCTTTGTCTAAAGTTGATTATCAACAACACGTTGGAATAAGCGATGATAGTACCCGCCAGTGGTTAGCTGTTAGTCGTTAGGGAGCTCCGTTCATAATATCCGAAATCTAATATGAGACCCTGTAAAGCAACAACTACCACTTTAGGAGTTCCGTTCTCTATCTGATATCCAATATCACATTTTGAAAGGTAATAATTAAAGTACCAGTAGCAAATATATTGCATTACGGTTAATTTACTACCGTCGGTTAGGGAGTTGCATTGTTCATCTCCAGGACGCATCAACAGACTCTAACATTGTCTATGTTCAAGTTATTTTGCAAAGTAACAACTACCAGTTGCAAATATCTTAAATTACGTCTAATATAGTAACTTTCATTAAGGAGTCCCATTGTTCATCTCCAGGATTCGTTATCAGACCCTGGCATGGTCGTGTTATTTTGCAAAGTAACAATTACTAGCAGAAAAAAATGTTTAATCACGGTTGATTTACTGATATCCATGAAAGATTTCCATTATTAATTTCTAGAACCTATCAACAGACTGACTTGGTAAGTAGTGTAGTTATTTGGCAAAATAACAATTACCCACAGAAAATATATTGAATCATAGTTGATTTACTGCCATTCGATAAACAATTCCACTAATCCTTTCCAGACCCCATTATCAGACCATCATCATATTTATAAGGGACTACTCCTAAATTACCTTCGTCCACAAAAAAGGTTCAAAATCGCTTCACTCGGTAAAGAATTATCGCTGAACATAAATTAAAAAAAAGGATTCTACGAACTGAGAACCTCCTACTTTTTTTGAAGTCGGTTAAATATATTTGAATGCAGTGTATATTAAAGTTTCATTTAATAATTTCATATTTTTGCTGTTTACTTCATTTCCATTTGATTCGACGATTTGATAAAAAATAAAATTAAAATATGTTAACATTAGATTTTTAGTTATTGCCTTATTTGTTTTAAGTTTTACTTCAAAACAAAAATATTGAAAACCTCTGTAGAAATAAATCAATTTTCTATTAAATTGAATTTGAGAACGCTATTTTCAATTTTTTTTCAGTATTTAGATACTGTGCTTCTTTCTGGGTAGGGGACGTCGTCGTAAGTGATCATAATATTACGTAACATCGAATTGTTTTATAATTCAGATCCTCTCCGCACATAATTTGTGATGTCCCCATTTCTATGCTTTAAGCATATTTTCTTCATTTTCATGTATCTGAGATTTACACCGTACGTAACTCTGGGTATGCGCTCACCGTTATTAATGGCGGCCATTTATTAAATTTCTTTCATAAATGGCAGTAAGCGTTAAGATAATGGTCTATATTTAAGTGTACTTTTTAGGTCAATGTACAGTTATGTATAGCATATACACGTTGCACTGTTTTAATGTATGTTTTTTTATACTGTGATAATGGTCTATATTTAAGTGTACTTTTTAGGTCAATGTACAGTTATGTATAGCATATACACGTTGCACTGTTTTAATATATGTTTTTTTATACTGTGATAATGGTCTATATTTAAGTGTACTTTTTAGGTCAATGTACAGTTATGTATAGCATATACACGTTGCACTGTTTTAAGTGTACTTTTTAGGTCAATGTACAGTTATGTATAGCATATACACGTTGCCCTGTTTTAATTTAAAAAAAAACTACCACATGAACGAATCTAATCGTGCCAAGGAATATAATGCGTTGTATTTTATATGCATCTTGTATAGCATGCATAGGTCAAAGTAATCGAAACGATACGCAATATAAGTGCAGCATAATAATAGAAAAATAATTGCCATATTTGAAAATAAATGAATATATTTTGTTTGGCTACCACATGAGCTAACTTCGACAAGTTCAGTTACCGCGTTTAGTAATAGTAAGCGGAATAATTTTATGAGTGTAGTAGTTGTAAAAATGTATGTCTTCAGATGATTTATAGTCCACTTACCATATGGACGTGAAATGTGCGTGAAATTAAAATTGAGTGGTATCGATAGGTAAGCGTTCAAGTGATTAATCTGGTAAAGTACAGATGCAGATGCTAACGTCCATGTTGGTCATCTTCACACAAAAAGTTTTTCGATGTATATATTCGACATAAATTTAATTTGTCTCCTCAACAGCTTTATAGTTGTAATAATTTTTCAATATTATTATTATAATTGCTTGGTAGGTTCCATATTACACCGTACAGATGTGGCTACTGCGTACTTTATTGTCTACACTTATAATAAATCTATATGGTTTGCCTATGTGTTAAAGGTATTTACGAAAAACGATTTTATTGGAAAATAACAATAGTAATAGAAAACAAAAACATTATTTTCAAATTTTTTTAGTAAATCTGTTTATTTTTTCAAGCATTACTCTATAATATCTAATAGGGTTTAGACGAAATTTTCATTAACTCATTCTATTTATTCTGGAATAATAAATAAGCTATATATCATCGCAATCAACTAAAAATTATATAATGTTTTGATATTTCGATGCAAAATGAAAGTACTTAAAAAAATTTCTTTTCAAAATTATTTTTTGTAGGTAGTAATAGAATCCATAAATATAGTTCAGAGATTACTTGATTTATTGAACTATGAAAGCGAGACAAATATTTAGGCGAATAAATTTAATCTCGCAATTATAACATAAATTATATTTAAAGTAAGTAGGTCTAGTGAGATTTTTGTTTCTATAAAAATATGTGTTTTAATAAATCCCATGTGCATCGAAATATTTTTACTGCTTTGTTTGAAATATATGAACGAAATATTTGGACTATAGAACATTATAAAAATCGACAAATATAAATTATCAAATTCTTCTAAATCAAACTCCATCCTTAATGGAACTGCATTTAAAATCTGCAAATTTAGATTCTACTAACACTTCCAATAATTTAGAAAATCAACACCAATAATATAACTAACTTTAATTGTTATGGCAGCTTAAAATGAACCAGTACTTTTTGATTTTGTGGAAAGTAGAAAATTGTAATCTTGGTAATGAGGTAAAAATGAATAATGTTAACTAATTTTACGAATTGCTTTTATTATAATTTTATCGTCACCAATTTAACATATTCATCACTAAATAGTAACTTATTGGGTACACAAATTTATATAATTAACTTATTTAATTTTTATGTATTTACCTCACTATTACTTTTTGTGTCGATATAATTTCTTTATCCAGATTATAATCGATTGGAATACTTACGACATTAATTTTATACATAAATGTTTACATAAATTTTATAAATATATATATATTTATAAAATTTAATATCGTAAATAAAAACATATAGATATAACAGAAAAAGTGAAGAAATGGAAAGGGTATCGTATTTTCTTCGGTAAGACTATACTTCTAAATCAGATTACGTAAACAATAAATCATTCGCCTAGATAAATAGTATCAAAATTTTGTCCATTTTTCAAGACGAATTTTCGAGATTTTTGTTTGCTTATAATTTTTGTCCGTTGATGAAATCAAACAGGATTTGTTATAAGAAATATTATACACATATATTTTTTGGTCAAAAAAAATATTGCCTTCATAAAAATAAACCTCAAAACTAAATTAATAAATTAATTAGAGAAGGAAGCTAGAATTTTAAAAATTTATTGGTAATATAATAACTTATTTTGTTTCTTAATTAACAATGTAATTAACAAGTAAATTTTATTATATCGTATAGTTTTTTCTGAACAATATTTTAGTATTCATTAAATATAATTGTCGACGTTTTATTTTTTCTCAGATATGAAAATAGATAATATTTATATACCTCTCCAAATATTACATACATAATAATTTATAGTTACATGCCAGAACGATTTCATTTCGCATATTTGAGTGTTCAATTCTATTGTCAACTTTTCGCAGATATTTCATGTTAATTTTTTTTTTAGGAAGTGATATGTTTCTTTGGTTTAAAAGTTTTGTGAGTATATTTATAAGCGTCATGAGTTTTAAAAATTTCTCGTATTATTATTTTCCAACAATTTCTAGTTTTCTTAAGAAAGAGCCTTAGGGCTAAGAAAATAAATTATAGAGTTTTTGTTTCTATAATGCGTAAACAAGTAAAATGCTATTTGGCTCTTTAACTCCAAATTAAATCACTTATTTGTTAATAAAAATAATAATTCTTTTCAATATTTTACAAAAGTAATTTTAGGTAGAAATTGTTAAACCAAGACTGATATTTCAAAATAAAATATGAGGGTATATTTTAAAAAACCTTATTCCCTTAAATATACTTTCATAATATAAACACTTACATATTAAAAAGAAAATATTATGTCGGGTTCACGATAAAATGGATTATTTAACTACATATTAATAAATTCAACTGAAGTTTTTAAAGCAATTTCCAATTAACTTTTCATTTAGACGAATGTACTTAAAATATTTTTATGAATTTCTAAAAAATTAATGCCAAATATATTTAATATTATAAACCTCTTAAATCGCCATAATTTCAATTTGCAATGTTAGGATTTTGTATTAATCATTTAATTAGTATTTAAATTTTTTGTGTTAATATCGATGTTAAACTATTAAAACTAATTATTTTAGTGTCAAATTGCAAATGTTGTCATCTTTCATTGATTATTAATTAAGTCTATTTATTATAAACAAATTCAGAGGCAATTGAAACGCTACTTTCTTCTGACTCAAATGAAAGATATAGCCTTAAAAACATACTAGAGAAATAATAAGTAATGTATCAATAATTATGTTAGTAAACGTATTTGAACATAGTTTCGACAATAACTTGATCAGTCTCCGTAAAAGAGTTACATATTTACAGACCAAAAAGCTATGTTTTTAAAATTTTCATTAGTGCAAAATCAACTAAATAGCGTTCTTACTTTATGTCGATAATTGATATTTATTTTTAATTAATTGCAAAAGGGTTGTTATGTTTACTATTTCTTTAAGTCTTACAAGCAGAAATGGTTAATTACATTACCATCTGAGATGAAAATTGGAATTATAAATGAATATTTTCTCACATACTATACATGGAAGGAATTCGTGGCTGTTGTAAATCTATAGAAATTGGTATCACACAGTGTACTTTAGTACATGCCTTAATAGAATGACTTTAAAAATAATTATTTGGTTCTATATACATTTCTGTTGTCTGCAGTTGACCTACAGATTCTGCAAGCTGAACGAATTTCTGATATATAAAATGTGCTGTTATAAGAGAAAACATAAAAGTGTGCAAAATATAGGTAATAAAATAAACAAAAATATAAAATAAAGGATAGTAAGACGATATTTGGTAGGGTGAATGAGCAGAACTTCAAAACCGGCCGTGATAATCTAAAAGTGGTTCGGAATTATATTAAAAAAAAATTACAAAACTCAGACTGTCAATAATATGAACAAAATCATTGGAAAATAAGCATGGAAATTAGGGAAAAACTTTTCGAAGTATACAAAATTTAAGAGGATTTAAGAAAACATAAAATGAGGTGAAAGACGTCGTGAAAGTGAGCTCCAGACAGATATTAAGTGAACTAAAATGAAATTCGTCGCTAATCATTATTTGTGTTATATGATTAAAAGTTTCTATTATATTAAGATCCCATAGTGCATCGTATTCGTTAATCGAGATAAAATAGATCTGTAAAATTTAAATTCGATTGAATTAATGTTGAATTCATGAGGCACGTTTAAAGATGAAAGCTAATATAACGTCACAGCTCTTGTTATTAAATCGTTTGAAGCTCGAATATGATTAAAATAAGCTCATAATTGTAAGTTTTCTTTCACATCAAAATGGGAGTAGAAATAAATTATTCTTACCCACGTTGCTAAGCTTAGGCCAATTAAGCCAAGTAAAGAAGAAATTGAAGTATTATGTCATCACGCATATTATATATTTTGAAAGAGTAATTTTTTTGCTTTGGAGCGATTTTTATATATGCAAAACCATGTTACGCTGAGTATGTAATACGCTCATTCACAAATCATTGATATTCTTGAATGTAAAATTTTTGTTCAAAAATTTTTTTAATATTCCTCTCGTATATATTTAAGCAAAGTTAAGAAGAAATTGAAGTATTATGTCATCACGCATATTTTATATTTTGAAACAATAATTTTTTGCTTTACAGGGATTTTTGTACATGCAAAACTATATTACGCTGAGTACGTAATACGCTCATTCACAAATCATTGATCCTTTTGAATGTAAAATTTTTGTTCAAAATATTATTTTTTAATATTCCTCTCGTATGTAATTTTACTTACTTGTGTCTTCTCAATTTATAATGCAGTATTTTATTTACTTATCTAATTGCAAGAAGGAAAAAGTGTTGACGCAAGATAAATTGTAACCGCTAGCTGTACTAATACACTTAGAATTTTACAAATAGGTTGACACTAAAATTCTAATTTATGTTGTTTTATTAATATTAAGGAAGTTTTCTCCAATCGGGATGGTTAGTAATAACTAGTTTACTACTAACAAAAATGAATTGAAATAGGGTATTATAAACGATTTTAAATTATAAAAAAACATTTCAGTATAATGATAAATTAAGATACGTTATGGAGTCGAAATTTTTATTAAAACTATGCAAACGAATAATTAAAACTCATTTACCGATGTTTATTTTCCCTTGAACACTTATGTTTTTAATGGCTGTAACAATCACGGACTTTTACCAAATGTCCTAATTACAGTTTTAGCACATCCTTATATTTTAGTCGATCACGCAATTAATATACGCATATATTTTGTAACGTCCGCAATGGATTATTTCCCGTTATTATTTTTAAGTTTTCCGAATTTGAGGAATTTAGTTCTTATATGTTTTGATTTTATAACAATCTACGTAATATTCAATTAAACAAATTAATTATTTAATAACACATCTGCAAATGGAGAAAGTTAAGAATCATTGCAATAAAAATCAAATTTTGTTTATTTAAACTCATTATGAACTGACTTTAAGGTAAGCCTTAAAGTAAGGCAAGATATTTGAATCCATACCCAAGTAATTGGAAAATATAATATGTACTGTCCTATGTGATATTAGATGCATTTGCCCACAATTTGAATCTTAATTTCGTTCAGATTTAAACTTTTAACTCCATTCAGAAGCTATGTTAAATGGCACGTTATTTATGATATATTATAACTTGTACAACATTTTTAAAGATATACTGCTATATTTTCTGTAGAATTATTTTGGGTAAGATATTTTATTTACTTAAAAATATATCTTCAAAACGAACTTTAAAAATTAATAGATTAGTAGTATCATTATTTCTTACATAGGTTTGTTATCAAGTTCTACATTTTACATAGGACATACAACTTTAATTATATTTATTCGTACATTGGTCATACAATATAGAAAATGCGTTTGGTCTATTTTTTTAAATATTAATTGTTACAATTTTCTGTTGTATCGTATTTTAAACTAAATGCTTTGCTAATTGTTCTCCAAATTAAATTTCTTTTAGCGGACACCAAAAATCTTTAAATATGTTATTAAAACTACAGTTAATAAATACAAATATTTTACAAAGATTTAGATTGTTTAAGTAGCAAAAGCAATTAACTTTTATTATTGGACACGAAGCCAAATTTAGATAACTGTAAAAAAAAATCCATTACGAATACGCTGGCTCTTCAACGCCAAAAATTTATTTTTAGATTTTTTACAACACAAACCTACAGATGAGCTCAAATAGAAAAATTATAGCTTATGACGATAATATTTTTGTATTTTACCTAATACACAGGAAAATTAAAACACGTTGTAAAACGAAATATTACACGTTTTAAATTTTTTAATAAAAAACAGCACTCAATTGAGGTTAAATTTAAGCCAATATTAATGTAATGATTGTGGGGCTAAAGGGTTAAGCCAATAAGTACAGAGCAAAAATTTTATTAAATGGTAACTCATATTTAAAAAATAATAAACTTATCTTAACACAGTATAATACAATACGTATAAATGATAATCGAGTAAGAAGTTAACCGAAAATTGTCAACGATAAGATATCTTTAGAGATTAAATTACCTTTACCTATATGCATGTACGTTCATTACGTAGGATTTCTATGACGAATACAAAACGAATTAAAACAACAACTCCATGTTTTGGGTAACAAAAAAATAAAATTTAAGGAAAAAGTACATTTATATAAAAATATATATCCTATCTGGTTTTAAATTCAGGTCTATCTTTTGTATTATACCTTAAAAAATACTTACATTCTAAGTAACATTGAAATATTAATCAATCATTTGCTGTGAGTAATGACGGTATAATAAGAGAAAGTTACTAAAAAGATATGGTTAAGGTCTTATAATTGTAGGGTGAATGCCAATAAGTGTTTGGGATTATATTGAGTACATGGTATGCGTAGGTCTTTTATCACTCATTGGCATTAATTGAAAGTTAAAGTCTTCTACGAAGTAAGTAACTGCTTTTATAATGTCATTCTGTTAAGATAATTTCGGCCAGATTCTATTAATAAAAAAATATCGTTCAGGAGTATCGGAAAAGAAATTTTACTATCTTAAAGATATTTTACCAAATGGTCATGTCTGCGTTGTATTATTAATAGTCAATTTAGATAGGAATTGCTGATCATCCATATATGGAATTTCTTATGTAGATGTAAATATGTCTGTGCATATGAAGTATGCCCTGGCTGATTGGAGTTATGTAGTTGAAAGTATTCACAACAGCTCCTAAAGCAACGCAGGCATCCAGGTGATGACGGAATACATGAGATAATCCTCAGAACAAGGCGGCTTTGTCGCCGCTGGTGGACCCTGTACTATATTTTCCCCGATAGGTGTCGTATAAACAAATATGTTCTAATAATAATTATACGGATAGGTATTTAGTTGTAATTCAGATCATGTTTCATGTTAATGTTTTACGTAAACCCAGTTTAATGAGAAATTCGATAAAATTTCTTAGTACTGCCAGGAGGAATTTACCGATATCATATTTTGTGTACTTTATACATACCGACACACATATATGATATATATATATATATATATATATAGATATATATATATTTATATATATATATATATTTTTATATATATATATATATATATATATATATATATATATATATATATATATATAGGGCATAAAGTTGAAATTGATTAAAGCCGCGGAAAGCAAATTCCATTGGATATTCTGAATGGAACAGTGAAAACAGTACATCCAGCTCCATCGCCATCAAAGATCGCGGATCAAAATTTAGATTAACTCAGAGAATGGACGAAATTGGCCAACCATTTTCTGAATGGCGGCAGTTTAAGGGCAATAAAACTTTTCTAAGAATATTTTGAAAATTTTTATTTTTATTCTTTGAATATTTTGAATTATAAAAATAAATGTTTCTAATCTTAAATAACTTTTCTTTTTTTGATGTCACATGTGCATTAGAGCCTATTGCAGGGCAGTTTAAACATTTGTTATATCGAAAAATAAAAGCTTTATTTTTTGAACAAGTAGTTCAAATTGTTTAACCTTATATTATTTTCATTGTTTTTCAGGATTATTTAATAGTTTCCATGAAAAAAAGACATTTACATGATAATTGAAATATGGGGTAACTACTCATAATGGACGCCTTTACTGGTTAAGGGTGAATAGCTTTTTTTATGTTTGAAGTGAAACAACAAGTTTTTTATCGCTATAATTTCTGTATTATAGGTGCCAATTATCTAATATATATAATATATAATTTATATAATAATCTTAAAAAGCATATTTTTGAAGTTTTTATTGAGAAAACCAAATTAGTTCCGCAAAAAAATTTAATTAATTTAAAAAGTCTTTATTCAAGTATTCTTCACTACTAAACAAATTATAAATCAGATTTAATTTGTAGTCGTGGCACCGAAAATATCGACCGAGTGTGGTGATTTTTACAAATTTTAATAAAATGTCTATATCTCGAAGCTAAGGCTTTTTATTGAGATAAAATTTTCTCAGTAACCCTGCTATGGCTTGGCCTATCTCCCATTTTCATGATCTATGACATACGGGACATATATATACACACAAACACACACACACACACACTTATATATATATATATATATATATATATATATATATATATACACACACACATATATATATATGCATGTTTCTTGCCGAAGTCAACTAGATATCGTTTTCCTTTAAATTTCTTTTTTTACATTTTACGACTTTTTTCTCCCAGATCAAAATGTGAAATAAAATGTGAATTCTCGCTATTAACTCAGATATATTTAGCATTTATATAAAAGAATATTTATTTTTTAAAATGGAAACAAATCGAAACTACAAGTATTTCTCCTTTCCTAATTAACCATCACCCTGTAAAAGTAAATAAGCAGTAAAAATTAAAATTACAGATTGTAACAGGAAAATGCTATCTCACAGCAAAACACCTTTGAATAATGTGTTGCCAAAATTATCCTACTAAATAGAAAGTAGTTGAGACAAAACCATCCACACTCTAATTAATAGACAATTCAATCATTTTAATGGTGACATTTAAATATTTATAACTTTTTTTTCTTAAATAAACCTTTTAAACGCAAATAGAATCCTCACAATGTTTTCCTGCACACTTGGGCACCTATAAATATTTAAGATTATAAAGTATTTCTTTTAAACTAATTATAAATACCAATATTATTATTCACCTCGTAAATATACCAAATATTTGGTAGCCCTAAAAATAACACAAATTTCTCATAAACTGAGATTTAGTCATCAATTCAAAGTTTTTTTCATAATTTATATAAACTCTTAATATTAAGTACTATTTTTTTAAACTAGTTATAAATATCAATACAAATTTTTCGACACATTAATATAATGCTAGCCAAAACTTGGAAGCCGTAAAAATATTGTGTATTTTCATAAAGTATGAGATTAAGAGTAATAGATATATATAATTTTTCATAATTTTGACAGGTAAAGGGAGTCATGTTTTGTGTTGATATGGTCAGCACAACGTCTAAAACTATATAGTATACAATTTTGAAAATAAAAGATTCTATTGATTTCTTTGCTATTTCACGTTTATTTGTATATTAAATGTCGTTTATTCAAATGACGTCTACAGTATTTATATGAAAATGAAAAAAAATCGAGTATTTCAATTGCTCCTTTGAAGGTGTAGGTATAAAATTTTAGATTTTTAATTTTTCTAATATTTGCGTTTTAATAACCTATACTGGTATGCCAATTTCAAGCTGTAACGTTAAATGGATACTAATGAAAACGGCTGTAACCGATAAACAGATGACGGACATGGAAGTAAGTTTAGGACACTTCCTCTTTCTTTCCTGTTTTGGAGACGAAACTTTAAGGAGAATGAATAAACTAATATGAGAACGAAGATCCGTGACAATATAAATTATTTTTTTGTAATAAATTGCTTAATTTATTATTTTTATAATGAGGATGGTGAAACTCTAATCGATAGGAAATAATGTTAGACCGAAGAAGTAAATCATATAAAACTTAACGAATCTGAACATGAAAGAATACAAATTGCAGTAAAAGTCCAATAAAATACCATTTTGAAGACTCTGAAATAAATAGTAATCCTTTGATTCGTGGTCGTCTGGTAAACCGTAATATTTAGTATGAATTCGTTAATATAATTACAGATTGTGTTAGAATATTGGATAAATTATTACTGTTTTATCTGCCTTTGTTCCAGATTTATGAATATTAATATATATTAATTTCCGTTTTGAAATTTTAAATCTTGATTTCGTTAGTTTGAAGCATTTATGAAAAATAAATAATTTAAATGTGAAAAATTTATATCACATCACAACTACGATACTATTATACTCTATACTAGTATACGATAAACTAAGTAATGTATACATAAATATATTGTGAGTACCATTGTCCATTTTTTGGCACACGTCCAACTCGAACGTCGGGTCTAAACCCGAACGAGTCTTGTGGTTTGCAACAAAATATTGTTAGCCAAATTGAAATTCAGTTTTAATGAGAACCAGCCAAATGACACCGACCATACCGAGTGCCGTCTAACGTCGACCGCGTCGCTGGCGTGACGGAGGCGATTTGAAACAATTAATGGCTTCAATGTATTAAAAGTTAAAGCAGTCGAAATTATTAAAAGTTAAAGTTATAATCGCCATTCACGTTTTAATCGAATACAATCATGTGTACGATAATAAAGACATCTGCTATTGTTAGTCGCGTTTTACTAAAATAATGCATTCTCATAAGAGAACAACGGAATAAATAAGCTTATTGAAATATTTTTTTATCTCATCAAATATGTTAAAGTTTAGGAGCTGCAAAATGAAAATAAATATTACATTGTGATAATGAATAGTGACTCAGTCCAACTTAACAAAATCTAGCAAAGATTTTTCATGCATTAATGCGTCGTCTTTCAGCGCGCAAATGCCAGCGCGTATATTTTTCCTTAATTAAAACACCGTCATAATGTTTAAACCATTGTTAGAAATCTATGGTATATTCAAAGGAAAGGAAATTTTATCTACACAAATTGAGCAGGTTTGCCGTGATATTTAATGAAATAAGGGATAAGGTAGTTTTGTATAAAAAGCTCGAGGAAATTGATTTGGAAAATGATGTTACTTTTAAACAATACGTTAATTTTTTATTTCACGTAATATACGTGTATATGTTATCTATGCTGTCCCTGACTTCATTGTAGAACGTTTAAAAAAGAATAAAGTCGAAGTACATTGTTTGTTTATATCTCTAACTATTTAAACAGTGCACATTAAGATACATGTGAGTGAAAACAGGAGGAAAATCCGTTCAGTAGTTACTGAGAAAATCGCAATCACGGGATGGATAAGTTTGTTTTATAACATGTATTTATTTATAATAAATAAAGTTTCTCTCAATTTTTCTTTCAAAATATTTACTGTTGAAACAATATTGATGGTTTATATAAAAGGTTTCTCTAATATTTATAAAGTTTTCCAATCATTAGTAAATACTGCTATTCCAAATTTTACTTTTTATTTTTTTTTTGATAATTGTTTAATTTTTTTCAATAGTATACTGAATTCCATAATGTATGCATAAAATTTAAATACAACTAATTATATAGAGATAATTACTCAACATTTTTAGTATTCGCTATCGAACGATTAATTATTAAAACATTCGTTGAGGTTAAACCAGTAGATTTTTAGATTAAAACTTCAATGAAATCAATACCTCTCTAAAGTTTTGAGGATATTTATAATTATAATTTAATAAATATGGAGCCTAGTTTATGATAGTTCAATGATGTCTAATATTATATGAACTAAACAAATTTAAGAATTTGGTAGAAAAATACGAGTATATAAATACTATATAAATACAAGCGAATAAATACGAGTATGTAAATACTGTTGAATATATGGGTTTTATAGATCACTTCTTTAAAGCGTGGATGCAGAATGGAAAATATTATGATTGGCTTATATAATACAACTATATACATATCTATGTATATATATATATATATATATATATATATATTTATACACATATATATATATATATATATATATATATATATATATTTATACACATATATATATATATATATATATATATATAACTTTTTTTCTTAAATAAACTTTTTAAACGCGAATAGAATCCTCAAAATGTTTCCCTGCACACTTGGGCACCTATAAATATTTAAGATTAGATAGTATTCCTTTTAAGCTAGTAATAAATACCAATATTATTATTCACCTCGTAAATGTACCAAATATTTGGTAGCCCTAAAAATATTGTAAATTTCTCATAAACTGAGATTTAGTCATCAATTCAATGTTTTTTTCATAATTTATATAAACTCTTAATATTAAGTAGTATTTTTTTAAACTAGTTATAAATATCAATATAATTTTTCTACACATTAATATAATGCTAGCCAAAACTTGGAATCCGTAAAAATATTGTGTATTTTCATAAAGTATGAGATTAAGAGTAATATCTATAGCCAATTTTTCATAATTTTGAGAGTTAAAGAGAGTCATGTTTTATATTGATATGGTCAGCACAACCTCTAAAACTATACAGTATACAATTTTGAAATTAAAAGATTCTATTGATTTCGTCGCTATTTCACGTTTATTTGTATATTAAATGTCGTTTATTCAAATGACGTCTACACTATATATGAAAATGAAAAAAAATCAAGTATTTCAATTGCTCCTTTGAAGGTGTAGGTATAAAATTTTAGATTTTTAAGTTTTTTAATATTTGCGTTTTAATAACCTATACTGGTATGCCAATTTCAAGCTGTAACGTTAAATGGATACTAATGAAAACGGCTGTAACCGATAAACAGATGATGAACATGAAAGTAAGTTTATAACACTTCCTCTATCTTTCCTTTTGAGATACGAAACTTTAAAGGGAATGAATAAACTAATATGAGAACGAAGATCAGTGACAATATAAATGATTTTATTTATAAATTACTTAATTCATAATTTTTATAATGAGGATGGTGAAACTCAAATCGATAGGAAATAATGTTAGGGCCTTAGAAGTAAATCATATATAACTTAACGAATCTGAACATGAAGGAATACAAATTGTAGTAAAAGTCCAATAAAAGACCATTTTGAAGACTCTGAAATCAACAGTAATCCTTTGATTCGTGGTCGTCTGGTAAACCGTAAGATTTGATATAAATTCGTTTATATAATTATAGATTGTGTTAGAATATTGGATAAATTATTACTGTTATATCTGCCTCTGTTCCAGATTTATGAATATTAATATATATATTAATTTCCGTTTTGAAATTTTAAATCTTGATTTCGTTAGTTTGAAGCATTTATGAAAAATAAATAATTTAAATGTGAAAAATTTATATCATGTCACAACTACGATACTATTATACTCTATACTAGTATACGATAAACTAAGTAATGTATACATAAATATATTGTGAGTACCATTGTCCATTTTTTGGCACACGTCCAACCCGAACGTCGGGTCTAAACCCGAACGACTCTTGTGGTTTGCAACAAAACATTGTTAGCCAAATTGAAATTCAGTTTTAATGAGAACCAGCCAAATGCCACCGACCATACTGAGTGCCGTCTAACGTCGACCGCGTCGCTGGCTTGACGGAGGCGATTTGAAACAAATAATGGCTTCAATGTATTAAAAGTTAAAGTAGTCGAAATTATTAAAAGTTAAAGTTAAAATCGTCATTCACGTTTTAATCGAATGCAATCATGTGTGCGATAATAAAGAAATCTGCTATTGTTAATCACGTTTTACTAAAATAATGCATTCTCATATGACAACAACGGAATAAATAAGCTTATTGAAATATTTTTTTATTTCATCAAATATGTTAAAGTTTGGGAGCTGTAAAAAGAGAATAAATATTACTTTGTAATAATGAATAGTGACTCAATCCAACTTTACACAATCTAGCAAAGATTTTTCATGCATTAACGCGTCGTGTTTCAGCGCGTGTATGTCCGCGCGTATAGGAGATTTGGGAAAGGAAATTTTATCTACACAAATTGAGCAAGTTTGCCATGATATTTAATTAGATAAGGGATAAGGTAGTTTTGTATAATACGCTCGAGAAAATTTATTTGGAAAATGATATTACTTTTAAACAATACAATGTTTACGTCCCTGACTTCATTGTGGAACGTTTTGAAAAGAATAATGTCGAAATGCATTGTTTGTATATATCTCTAACCATTTAAATAGAGCACGCTAAGATATCTCTGAGTAAAAACAGGAGGATAATCCGTTCAGTAATTACTGAGAAAATCGCAGTTACGGAATGGATAATTTTGTTTTATAATTTATATTTATTTATTATAAAGTTTCGAACAATTTTTCTTTCAAAATATTTACCGTTGTTGCAAAGTATTTACCGTTAAAAAGTTAAAACATAGGGTTGAAAACAAACAACATTTGCGACTAACGGTTCACATAAAAGATTTATCTCATGTTTATAAAGTTTCTTAAGTGTCACGTATACGTGACTTGATAGTATGAACATATATTTCATACAATTTTTATCTTAACACACTTTGAATAAAAAGTCCATAAACGTTTGTAGAATTGTGTGAAAGTTTTATGGCATATTTTCTTTGCTTTGGTACATATCATTTAAAATTTTTACCATACTCGTCCACAATCATGGATAATATTGAAGTCTCTGACCTTCCCCTGTTATCAGGAGTCGGATAAAAGACAAAATAATGAGTTCGTGCATCCGCGGGTTGGTCGCTGATTTCTTGTTATGACATATTCACAAATGTAAACTAGGGTTCTGTAAAGGAACATTGTGATGACATTGCTAATACTACGTTTGAAAAATTGTACTATGGCACGCACGTAATTAGATTTGATAACCGAGTCCAATGACTAGCTTTACATGAGATATTGAAAATAGAAATGAATTTCAAAACAAACTTAGGGCTGTATCATTTCTAAGGAGAAAATCAGAACGTAGTGAACTTGATGGTAAAAACAAATAGATTTAAAAAAATTATGTAATCCCAACTTCTCAAGTGTAGTTACTGAAGCACAACAGGTTACAAGGCATCAATGCACAAACAGATGTTGTATTCACAAATGTTACGAAGCCTAGGTTTAGTGATGATCAGTATTTTAGTAAGTATCCAGGAATGGCGAAGATGATGAATGTAGATCCCCTATTTGAAATATGGTCTCGTAGGGTTCTATGAATCGAGTTATCCACTGCAACCAGAGGAGTAGGGACCGGAGGTCTGCACTGGGAGATTTAATACCGTATCGGACCAGCAGGTGGACATGTATACTGTCAGTGCATCTTTTGGTCATCTCAAAAATTTGGCTTAGCCCTTTTTATTTCCTGTTATGATTCATGTGCAGAATGTTCATCAATGAAGTAATCACAAATAAAATAATTTAAAGGCGAACTTTATTTTAACACTTTAACAATTAAGGGTATAGAACAATCTAGCGTGAAAAGTATATATTAAATTTTAACCATACTACAAAGTAATGATGTGATTCTTGATCTTAAATTTTATATATTACCAGACAGCTACTTTTATAAGATGTCATGAGATATTAAGCCAAAGTTTAATAGTTTATACGACAAGCGAATATCTAACTTTTGGTACAGTCACTGATGAACAAGTTTGGTAGTGGAAAGTTAACATAATCTTCCTATTACTTCATATGTAAAGTTGCCTGTAGAATCGATGGTAGAGTCTACGGTAGAGGTGGAGGTAAAATCTGCAATAAAGTCATCGCTAGAGCCACAGTTAAAGTTTGCAGTGGAATTGCTAATAGAAACAATAGTGATGACAGAACTGAACGATGTGTAACCTTGTATAAGGCCCAGTGAGCTCTGAATTAGGTCACAAATTGCGGTACAAAATGTAGTTCACTACAATTAATTATCGGTAAAGTACTCTACATTTTTCTGGTTTGGCAACTGTCAAATTTTTTGTTTGCTGATTGCAATGAACCTGAAATTGGCGTGAATGCAGTTAGAGCTCATGCTGTAGAGAATATTAAAAATAACGTGTTTTATGAAAAGGCAAGGTTTGAATGCAACTAGCCTAGATAACTAGGTCCTCAGTTAGAGATTTTGTATTTTTAAAGAACCAAAGATTCAATTAAACAAAGCTTGCTCTTAAATATCCGTTCGGTCCGTCCGTTCAATATTTTAGAAATTCTTGAAGATTACAGGTATTTAATGAAAGCATTAACTAGAAACAGGATTTATAAATATGCATGAAAGTTAGAGACGAATATCTGAATATCAAATTCCATTTGACGTTGATTTTGAGTTTGTAGAGCAAGACTCTATGGAAGACAATTAAGAGTTAATGATTTTTATTTGACAGATCTTAATACACTATATAAATTTTACTGGTTAAGTGGGGATTTGAGATTGCTAGTATGTCTTTTGCTCGTTAAATTTTAGTGGTAGAACACTTAGCAAGCTCTGTTATTTTGTTATCGCTGGTCAAGTGGCCGTTGCAGAATATTGGTTAAGCATTAGATGTTCTCCTATTACTGGTTATGTGTCAATTGCTGAGCGCTGCTTTGATACAGTAGGGTAGAAATATTGTATTTGGCTAAGGACATTCATATCTTGAAGACATTCATATTTTGGTTTTCAGTCAATTCAATAATTAGTTTCGTATTGTCTTATAAAAAGTAGAGTTTAAGTTTTCTCTTATTGTCTTATTTTTATGTTGTCTTAGAAAAAGTAGAGTTAAGTTTAAGTTTTAAAATCGGAAATTAAATTGAGATTTTTGGTATATTTTGGACCGTAATCGCCAAGTGAAATTACTCTTGTTCCTTTGTGATGTTCATCGTCAGACATTAGTGGCAACTGATGTAATAAAATTGTTGCACTCGTTGAAGGCACTAGTCCAGCATCAACGTGACTTGCACGATTGCTGGAAGGTATAGGCGATAAAGAATATGAAGCTAAGGTCTGATAAGAATATGCAGCTGAAGGCAACCGAGCTTCTGAAAACTGTTTTAAAATATTTTCCGCTGAAAAAATTCCTTGAGTAATATTTGTCAACATTTAAGTTAAAAATGAAGGTCATTGAAGATTTTGCGATTAAAATGGGTAAATTCCCTTGTATTTAAACAGGATTTGGGTTAAAATAAGTATAGTTTTTGTATTAGGCTCCTTAGATAAAAACACAATATGTCATTATCATATATTTTAGCCTCATTATTTCGTCCCCTCCGTAGTGAACTCACAGATGCAAATACAACCCTAAACGATTTAAAGCATACTTTGCCTAACTGCTGAAGCCTCTGTAATGTGTATGTTGATCTATTCAACATAAAAATACAATTTTTATATGTATATTCTATAACTGCTAGCTTTTCTAACCAGCACGGCCAGCCAAGGTTAACGAAACTGGTTTTTCGTCTGTTGAATGAATGTGCTGTTTAAAATACTGCAGCCATTATACAAACACTTTGTTATTCTTCCACCCACCCTTATGTCAAATTGCTATACTCTTTGGCAAAATTTTGATCATTACTCGACCAATTTATTAATTAAATTTTTGAGGGAAAATAAATAAGGAAGGTATAAAACTACTAATACATGCATTCCAAAATTTTATTTAAACTTGCAGTCTCTTTTTGCAAAAGTTAATTTGGCAACTTTTTTTGCCTGGAACAAAAACTACTTTACAATTTTTAATACATATTTAATACTTCCACTTCACCACAAATATTTTCTCTAGATCAAACGGTAATTTTATAAATCTTTTTTTTAAGTGGTTTCAAAAGATTATCTAGTTCCTTCATATGACCATAAAGTTGCTTAGAAAATTTATAGGAAATATGGATTAAAAACATTTTACTTTGGTTCCAGAATAATCTTTTTGCCACTTTTATGGTTTTCACGCAGTCTTGAAGGGAGATTTTTGGTAAATCATACTTGTGTGTTGCTAATCTTACTGCTTCTGTTACACGTGCTTCTGTTACTGATTATTTCCTTAAATTTTGACATTTTAAAAATATTCTGCCAAAATATTTATCGTAATTTTAAAATAATATTCATAAAGAAAAACATTTCTGAAGTAATGGTAGTTTACCAGGATAATATAAAGAAATAAAAAATTTCAAAATTAAGTCCGGTGGTGCACGACATCATAGTATCTGGGGACACCCATGAGGACATCTCTTTTATTCAATAATTTTAGCTACAGCTCTTTTACTGTGTAATATGTAGAAAAAACATTTAAAATATTAAATACACTAAATTATTGGAAATTTGAAACTAGTCCAGATACTTAGATTATTTAATTGACAACCTTTAATGAATTTTAATTGGAGTCACAAAAAAATGTTTGGCAAAAACAAAAATCTCAGTAACATATCACTCGTTCGACATGGGTGACACAACTGAATTGCTTTTATTGTTTACTGTATGATAAATCATTTAAGAAAACGTTTTGTTTATGCAACATGCTTACTTTTTATCAAAGCTATCCACCATTCAGAACTAGTCGACCTTCCCTTATTTTGTTAATTTTTGGCTTACCATACCATTACTATTAAATGAGAGAAATCAGATCCCAGTTAGGCAAATTGCGGTACAAGCAACATAAGTTGAAATTTGAGATTATATACCATGAGGATTATAAAACATACCAAATAAATTTTGGTAAATAATTAATTGTAAACGTGTATTAATATGGGTTAAGAAATATTAAGTAGATTTTTCATACAAAAATTTTGTAAAAAGTTTTGTATGAAAAGACAGACAAGTTTACGATATATTAAAACTCAGATGTGAAAGTACTATATAGTAGTATTAAAAGCGTTACATTTGTTATTAGGTCGTTAGTCTTATAACTCACAACCGAATATTTATACAACGTAATACATCTTATAAAATTTACAAAAATATGCATATATATTATTCAATGTGCTAATACAGTGAATTTTAGTGTACTAAATACTACGTCTAAATTTTAGGTGGATGGATTGAGGAAACTTTTATAGATTTTGGAGAGAATTTAAAGTGTTGAAAAATTTCATAATATCCTTTAATAACTTAAACACACGACGAAACTTCAATTCAATTGACTTTATGATAAATTAAAAAAATATTTAAATATAAATTCTTAGCATTGTTTGCATAAGAAACCTGTGAAATTATGGTAGCAGGGAATAAAATGTATCGAGAGTTATCTGAATGTAAATTTACCAAATTTTTTACCAATGTTTCGAAATATATACTGCCAAAAAATAGGTACGCAGCACAAATTTCAATCAAGGATAAAGATACAAATTGTTGTGGAAAATCTTATGTAAATATAACATCGAACATTAAAATTCGAGCACCGAACACAATGTTCGCGGTTCAAATACAAACAGCAAGTATGTGAAAGTAAATTGGTTCATCTGAATTCGAATAAGAATTCGAAATCATAATTTCTGAACTTTAATATTCTCTTCTTAATTAGTTACAATTAGTATATTTTTAATTAGATACCAATTTTTAACCGAATCGGATCTGATTCGAATCGGATTTTAAATGACAATACTTATTCCCCATATTGCAGCCGGCATCTTAAATTAATTTATGAAAAAAGGACGAAATTATGTTTTCACAGCAACTAAATACGTAGATGCTGTGACAACATAATAAGCGAAATGACATTACGAAGCAACTTAAAAAAAGGTTGCAAAATTAACAAAATGCCTGAGCGAACATGCAAAGAATGGAATTACAAGTCAAGAAATGTTCAAACGTTTCAAGAAAAAAACTAGTGCTTTAATTTCTTGAATTATTAACGCAAGTTAACAAAATTCACTTTTTTTTAAAAATCTAAGGTAACACTAGATTCTACATTTTTTAAACTTATGGTTGAAAAATTAAAAGGCATAAAAACAGATTGGACGTTACTTTTGGAGTTTATCATTTTGAAAATGGCAAATTGTGAATGGTACCTAAAAAATTAACCAGTGATACCCAAATCCATGGAACGAGTAAAAATAATTTGCCACCAATTTACAAGTCGTTTATATTTTAATTCCTAGAATATAACTGTATAGCCTGTTACCATCATTTTCAATTATTACGTAATTCGTATACGTAAACAAAGAACTGGAATCAATATGTGTCTATCGGATGAAACTAGGTAGCGATATTCACTATTTTGTGGCAAGCAACAAACTTACTCATTGCCCTAGAGCGTGTCAAATGTAAGAATAAAAAACAAAATTTTCATCAATAACATATTTTGTAGCGAACGTTTCGTATTTTGTACAGAACATTTTAAGCAGAATATCGTCTCAAATGAATAGTGGATTTCACCTTGGCTGCTAATTATGAGCACAATATCTATAATAAGTCTCACGATTTAGCAATGAATCAGGAAAACAAATAATATAATAGTACTTACTTTGTCAAAGTGTTGACAGTAAAGCAGAACTGGTAGCAATAAAATGGAATTGGAAGATAGGGAAAATCCTTGGAAATTATGTTCCTAGCTTCACTTTCTACACTTAGGATTAATTCAGTGGTTTTTTATGAGACGCGTGCAAAAATAAATATGCAAGCGGACAAACATTTCAAAACATTATTATTTACTACCTTTTTCATCTTACCAAAAACCATTTTTTCTTCAATAACTATGGAGCCTATGGAAGGAAATAATTACAAACTTTGGTAACAGATTCATATTGTTAACAAATTCAGGAATAAAGTAAGCCTATATCGAATATATTTGTATCTTAGAAAAATATTATGTGCAAAAGACGACTAACGACGACGTGTGCCCTCATACGTCTGCCCGCATTAAAATTTCTTAATTAAACATTTATCTGTATCGCGCCGCTCCACAGGTTTACTTTCACTATTCCATATTCGGACGAAAAATTTCATTGCGCGATTTGAATTATAGATAGCGAAATCTACTCATGTACATACGTACACTATACGTTTGTGTAATTCCTACTCGTCGAGTAAGCTCTTCTTTTTGTTGAGTTAGTGTAATATAAATGAATATTTGACAATATTAAATTCACGTATTTTGGCTTCAGTGCGTTTTTATTAATTAAATAAAATTAATTTTACCTCAAGTCACCTCTTATAACTTTAAAATTTCCTCATAAATAAATCAGTTATATTTACGTGATACGTGCATCAAACAAAGAGACAAAAATTTCTAAAACTATAAATTCAAGTTCCATTACTTTAAATATTTCACCCTTGATCATGTTTTTGTAAATATCTTTGCAAATACAAATCAGACATTACATTGTTAAATAAATTTTAATATAAGGATGTATTTAATATATTACGTACGAACAATTTTTCCGGAAGCGAGGATATTTAATACTACATTTTAATCATATGTGTATACTAACTTTACGAAATTTATATCTTTAATAAGCAAATAAATTTTAATATATTTTCTTAATTAATTATTTTAAATACTAAAATATTCACTAGTTAAAAACCAAACTTGTTAAAATGCTTTTTGAGTCAACAACCATTTTCCTCTGTTATTTAATAAAAATATAATTATTTTTGAAATAGAAATAATTGACTAAACCTTGTATTAAAAACTTTTGATATGCGATTACATTATTTGGCCTTAGTCTTAAAAATAGATATCTTCTCGAGCGCTTACAACTAACACTATACCTTCCGTTCTGAGCAAACTAAAACCCGAAAAGATATATATTTTAATTTCTTTCATATTACGGATATTTTGCTATGAGCCAAACAGAATACTAGCCCAGTCCCCACAACAAGTTGCCGCGAATCGAATGCCACAAAGACTATATCTTATGAAAACCTAAACCCACACTATGGCGGCAAACTTTGAGCTAAGGTTTTAAAAAGTTTATCTTCATTTCGTACCCAAGTATCAAAGTTGTATACTACCAAATAGGATATTTTTTAATATTTCCCGTGTACAGAGCATAAGAAAGAGTGATTCTATTATTTATACTGGAAATTCTGAGCATCAAATCGAGTTAAGTAATCATATTGCAGTCACCAACCGTTCCTGAAATAAAAATTGCCATGGCTTAAAGTATTTTGGTGCCCTAATTACGAATATGAATTTAGATTTTACCTATCACCTTCAGTTTTTTTGGAAAAGTCATATGTGTGAAATCGCAAAATAAATTAACTTTAGTATTTTAAAAATTTATATTAAAATAAAAAAAATTATTATATGATTTTAAAATATTGTAAATAAATTGAAATGACATTAATAAATAATTTAGAAATATTAAATAATTTTGTGGTATCTTGTTTTTATTTCACCAAAGCTCCGATTGTGAGATTTTCGCTTAAAGGTTTGATTTGGATCATCTCTTTTTAGCAACTTACAATGGTCTACCGTCATCCTTTTATTCTATCTTCCTTGATGGCTACTTTCTATTTCTTTCAAATCCTGATGAAACCTTTCGCCTTGCTCTTCATTTACAGCTTCCGAGTTCTCAGGATATCAGTCCAAGTGCGAATTAGGCAAGTGAAATTTAAAGCTCATCGAACATCCCATTTTTCCGAAATTTTCAGACGAAGAAAATGAGATGCCAGGAACAAGTCTTATTCTTTTCCTACAGTCTTGATCCAAGGAGTTCAGTTTTATCTTTTGCCAGGCTTAGATCTCTCTTTAAGTCGTTCAGTTCTGATAGTGAAAATAACTGTGGTCCACTTGCACTTGACTAAAATTGAGCTTCAGGTTGAAATATCTCTGCGACATCACTGCTCATGTCTTCAGCTTCCATTGATTTCAAATAAGGAGGTGATGATGGTGCAACGTTCGGATCGCGATGCACTGCGTGCGTTTCAGATTGCACGATTGGATATACAAAGCCCTTTCTCGTTTTGGAGTTATGGTCTCTAATCTTTCAACAGCAAAAATAATAGTCTTTGGTGTGATTTTGAGATTCTCTCCGCAACGTAGTCGTTGTAAATCAAAGACATTTTTCTGCTCTTTTGACCGCTTTCGAAGTTCATGAACGTATGTCGCACAAACTTTATGTGGGTCCCACTGTTTGTTTTAGTTAGCGATTGCTAGGGAAAAATATATTTATGAATGTTACTTATGAATTAGGTAACATTATGCTGCTGTTTTGTCAGCATAAACTGCGCACACACATAACAAATATTGTCCTATGAGCTCAAATACTTTGGTGATGGCATCTTTTAGGAACCGTTACGAATTGCATGGAAGTACTAATTTTGCAAAAACAATGATATTGTTATTTATACAAAAATATATTAATCTACTGTCATTACATCTTCTAACATCTTCTAACTATTTAAATTAATTACAGTCAAAAAAGTCTTTAGCAAAAGACCTAAAAATCCACCTTTTTTCCAATAACAAGGGTATGTCACTTAGTTATTAACATTTTATTTAGCTAACTATTTATGAGAACTTATTCGTTGTTGTCTACTGCAACCATTCAGTGTGTTTTTATGCAATAGGAAATAATTGAAATAAAATATTAGTTTTTGACCAAGTAGGCTTAGGTACTTTTGATAAAAATAAGCGATGCTAAATAACTAAAAATTCTGACATGATGGATTTCTTTTGTATTTTTCCTGTAACCAGCGCCCCAAAAAAACGTCAAAATCAGTCTTCAAATCTGAAAGGGGAAAATCATTGTGGACTTGTGATAGTTAGATAAAGGAATTATAATTAAAAATCAATGAAAAATATGTACCCCATATTTCAAACATTGATTAATTCAGTTTGGATTTAAGAAGTCTTCTTATTATATCCAGTATCTTTTCAAGGAAATTTTCTATTTACAATTTCCGGCCCATAAAATATAAATAAAAGACAACTTGGGAACTGTCTTCATTAAAACTAAATTTCGATTAAATGGGCAAGGTTTTATTGAAAACCGCAAGTGTCTATCTGATTTTGAAAACAAAGCTTCTGGATTGGATACTTTCCAGCGTTTGTATGAAGGACTCATTTTAGCGGCAAGTTTACCATAAATAAAGTTTTATAACGAAGTGTCAAAAATGAAATCTATATTCATTTTTAAAATTTTGCGTGTGTATATTTGTGTAGCATTTGTTCTAAGTACCCGAGAAGATATATATTTTTAGAACTATGGTTAAATAACGTAATCGTATATCATAGGTTTTTATCACGAAGTTTGGTCAATTACTTCTGTATTAAAAAAATTCTAAGTTTTTTACATAACAGAGGACGACGGTTGTCAACTCAAAGATCAATATTGGACGCATTTTAACAAGTCACGTGCTATTAATACAAAAAAAAATAGTATGGTAGTTTGAATTTTAAAATATGCCAGTGAACATTTGAATATTTCAATAAATTCATTACATTTTTTTACTTGTTAAAAATGTAAATTTTGTATAGTTCGTATGCACAGAATATTGAAACATCTTCGCTTCTGGAAAAATTATTCATACATAATTTATTAATTACGTGCTCAGATTAAAATTTATTTAACAACATTAATAGTAATGTCTCATTTGTAATTGCAAAAATTTTATATTGAATTATATATTTTAAATTCGGTAACTTTACTGGAATGTTTACTAGAAAACTTATATCTTCAAATATAATAAAACTATAGAGAGTCGGCGTGTCAGTATATTTACGAAACGATGATTAAGGATTAAAAGGTAAAGTAATGGAGTACAAAATTTTAGTTTGAAAAATTTTAAATTTATTTTTTACTTCATCGATATCAACGTACTCAAACCGAATACTTGCGAATTTTATTTTTCAAATAATAATTTTCCTTACATTAACACAGCAGAAAGAAGCGCTTACTCAACGAGTAGGAATTAAACAAATGTGTAGTTTATATATGTACATGAGTAGACTGCGCTATATATAATTTAAATCACGCAATGAAATTTTCTCCCGGATATGGAATGATGAAATGGGCGTGGTCAGTTGTGACGTCTTGAGCGGTGAGAGAGGGGAGGGTGTTTAAGTAAGCAATCTCAATGCGGACCAACACACAGGGGACACGTCCCTGGTTGTTTTCGGCATATAACATTTTTCGATGATACAAATCTATTCGTCATAAGCTTACTTTTGCCTGAATTTGTTAACAATATGAATCTGTTATCAAGGTTTGCAATTTTTTTTTATTTCGGTAAGCTTAATATTAGTGTGTATGATTTTGCTTGTTAAGTACCTTATTGCCCATATATATAATAAGACTGAAGAATTGGCCAGGTTTAAAGGTATTTAAGAAAAATGATTTTCGGTAACATAACAAAGATAACACGTAAATATTATATTGAAATTTTTATCTGCTTACTTATTTTTTTGTGCATGCACCACATAAAAAAACACTAAACCAATAAGGAGTCTTAGAAATTATATAGGAATCAATGTGCATTTTGTGTTGATTTTATTGCATTTGGTTTACTTTGAAGCAAGTACTAAGGTAGTCTTATTAGATGTAAATGTCAATGAAATGTAACAGAAGTCCGCGTAGCGAATATTGCATGAATTAGGTTTTTCGACATGCAGTTTTATACACTGCTAACATGACACTGATAGAGGGAGAGCAGTATATGAAAGGCGAGACAGAGCACTGCAAAGGGACCCACGATCGCCGAGCGAGACAGCGCATACCCCGCAAATCCCGCTGCCTGCACCGTAGAGTCATCAAAACGACCCCCACCGCTGGTGTGTCTCACAGTTCAATTACGGAAACGTAGAATGTATATTAATATATGGCGCTGCGTATACTGTAAATAGCGTAATAATTTCGGCTCAGATTAGCATTGGCGAAATGAACATGACTAGAGTGAATAGTGAAGTAAGAGGGGTAGGTGCTAAAGTAACCAACAGGAACGTAGACAGACACATGAAAGCAGACATTTGTCAGTCGTTTTCCGTACAAAACATTTTTTAATATTATAGGTATTTTTAAAATCTTACCACATTTTCTCAACCTGTTTCAAATCTGAATCTGTTGTCAATACTTATAACTTAGGTACTTTGATAAATGTAGTATTCGGCAGTATTTATAAATTTAATTAACTATTTATTGATATTTTGACATATGTTTTATTTTTCTATGTCCTGTAAATAAACTGATTACATGAAGATTGATCAAAGTTAAATAGGTTTCACTCTGATAGGACAAGAAAAATACAAAATCAGGTAATTTAGCAAGAATTATCATATTCAAACTTTCATCACATGTTGAATAAATACAAAATATCGATGAAATTGAAAATTACTTGTGTAATAAAATTTTCTCTTTTTGATGGTATATTTGAGGCTTTGAAGATTTATTGAGCAACGTAACAATGAAAAAAGTTTCTATGAAGTGTATATGTGTACATATACACTCCTTGGCATAAAAAAACGGGCACCTAATACTTTCCTTTACAGCTGTGGAAATCTTTAAAAAGGAAGCGTTATATTCATTCAAATAATAGGAAATATTTGTTTGTATATTAGAGTGTTGCCAGGTAAAATAAAACTTTCTAAATTAAAAAAAACATTTATTTATTTTAAACACGCTGGATTGGAATTAAAAGAATTGTCGGTGTTAAGTGGTTGGATGTTGTGTTGTTATTTAAGTATAGCTATAAAAATTAATATAAATTTTGTTTATCGTTGTTAAATATTCGTGACAAATTTTATCAACATCACAAATTTAATCTATTTATTTAGTGAGGAGTGCAGTTTAAAAGTATGCAGAAGACCAGACAAGCGTTAAGCAAACGTATGTTTTGAAATTATTACGCCTTATAGTAGAAACTGTGTTATATTTTGAGCAGACATAATTTATAAAAATAATACGGAGTTAGCTCCTGTTGTAAAGAGCTCTCTGAAATCCTGGTGATAACTCTCTGAAATCCTGGTGAAACACAACGAGCAGTAGCCGTTACAAGAGCTGCTGCTAATTTTATGGATGATATCGCTCGAGCACATTGAGTAGGCAAATTAGACGCTTAAAGTAATGAGGTTGGGATTCGCCAATTAGATTGGTCAGTACGAAGTTCCGACCTCAATTACATGGGACCTCTGTGGGATATTCTAAAACGGGATATTAGAGCTGCACTTTCAGCTCCACCAAATATCCGAGAGCTAAAAACGAATATTACGTCCGATTAGGGGTGAACTCCTAAAAAAACTCAACATTCAAAACCTCATCCAGGGCATGTCACATAGTCATTCTTATTTGTTTAGTAACTTTAGTTAAATAAAACGTATTGCCGGTTGAAGGTTCCCTTTTGTCGAGTAATTAGAAACTACTCCAAGAAAAATATTTACGGAAATCTAATTTACAAGCCAAAAGTGTTTTACACCTACGTAATAATATTTATTTAATTTTGTCACATAAAATCTAATTGCTTTTACTTGAACTAATCTAAAAAATCCTAAGTGCTGTTTTATTTGCAAAGAAGTATATAATGTGAAACTACGAATATATTTTATAAAGTTTTTCCTATCTGCTAATTCCATTTTATTGCTACCAATTATCATTTATTTACAACATTCTGACAAAGTAAATACTTTGTAGTATTTACTTTGTCAGAATGTATCACTTGTATTCACAGAATCGTGAGACTTATTAATTACATTATAACATAACACATACACACACACACACACACACGCACGCACATACGGACGCATGCATGCACCCACGCACGTTCACACGCACGTACGTCGGCGCTTACACATGCACGCACGCACACACGCATGCCCGCAAGCGTGCACACGCAAAAATACGTGCACACGCACTCGCGCACCCGTGCACACGCGCACACGCGTACACATCCACACACACACACACACACACAAACATGCATACATGCACACACGCACACACAAATACACACAAACGCACACACACATACACACAAACGCGGGCGTGCGTGCGTGCGTGTGTGTATGTGTGTCTTTGTGTGGTTGTGAATATATATATATATATATAGATAGTGAATATATTATAAATATTTATAAACATCGAAGATTCTAGAAAGATTCAAATCGGTAAAAAAATCGACCTGTGGGTTTGGGTCAGATCCGGAAGCTCTTCCAGTAGATTTTATCTCCATGACTTGACGATTTAATTGATCTCTTATGGTTCGCATCCTTTTTACGTACACAATTTTGTAGTACGTATGTTTGCACGTACACAATTTTGTAGTACCTCTACGATTTAATCTATCGAATGCAAGTTCGGAAGCATAAAGAGGAAGGTAGGAATGGCGTAATGAATCCACGAATGATCACAATAATTGGAGAAAGAGTGCGTTGCGGGAAATCTAGATTATTTGAAAAAGCACTTGAAAGGAAATTTATTTCAACTATGATCGTGCAAGGCATGCACCATCAGGAAGTCTTGAAACTTCGGACCAAAGAGCGTAAAGTTTGAATTATTTTAGTACTAGGCCAGTGTTGACGAGAAGTTTTGGATCTGGCGACGTAGAAAATTTGGTGAAAGATCGTGCTGGACATATAAATAGAAAAATTAAGAAAGAAATATTTTGAGGTTTCTAGATTTATAGAGAACTTGAGAGCGCATAGTTTGTAGAAAAATTCCATAAGGTACGGAGCTGCACAAAGTCTATGTAAATGAAGGATTTGAAAGCGCAACTTTTGAAAGATGATCACATGGGCTCTCGAGAAAACTGGAATCTTGGCAAGCAAAGTTTTCAGGATGATGTTAATTATGCACAGTTTGTAGATTTATGAAAATTAATAAGGAAGGTGAAGTACGCTTATGATTAGATCGTGTTCGTGATCGTGATTTAATCAAGTAATAAAAGAATAACATGAATATATACCATGACCCGATCGATGACACAATATGCCATTGTACTCATTTTTTACTTTTACTACTCTAACGCATGAAAATCTCCACGTGGGCGAAATCACTATTATTAGCGCTAAGCTAGCTTACGCTAGAAAATACAATTTTCATAAATTGACTGAATTCAATTATTTTTACTGTACGAAACTGATATTCAGAGATTTCAAAGGACGAATACTAAGAAAACATGAAAAATTAATGCTTTTTAAATAAAGTTTTTATTTTGAGCACTATAATAATTAATTGATTTAAATTTTACATAATTAAACTTCTAAAATATATGACGCGAAAGACGTAACTCAGCATCGTTGCATGTAAATTTATCATGATTTTGGGTATTTTAAACTTTCACATACAAATTTTAATTACAAAAAATAAACTGTACAACAAATTTTAGTAACATTTAATTTAAAGGACACACACGCTACTAGAAACGATACTTAACAAATTCACCTAGCGAGCTATTTCCATTTCTACGGCGTCCCTTCCACAAATTTAATAATTCCAGAAAATTCACAGAAAAATGTTTTGCTTCGGTGTCCAAACCGATTTACATTCGACAAAAGACAACAAGTTTAATCTCTATTTTAAACATTATGTTCCTAACTCTATATATTTTATTTACTTTAAATCAAAGTTTGAAAAAAATATTACCTTTCACATTTAAGTTTGCGCAATTGGGACGAGTATTTTTAATGTTAATAAAGAGTTACGAAAGGCAATCCAACTATTTTGTAAATTATATATATATATATATATATATATATATATATATATATATATATATATATATATGTATATACATATAACGATAGCACGCTCGCGCTTTAAATTAATTGACATGCTGATTTTAAAAAACACGTAGCAAAAAACTAGAAATTTGATTGCAGTGTTAAAGTTTGGTCAAGTCACAAGTGTAAATATGAAATGCGTAACACTTCACTCTAATACCAGATCAAAGCATACGTAAATAGAAAGTATTCATTTCACGGTAAGTAATTTCTCCTCAGACCTCATTACATAATATCGTTTTATATGCTATCTTTTAAATATATATGTTTTCTAACCTGATTCTGATCACGGATGCTATTCGCAAAAGTACCTCTGTGCGGAATGAATACAGGCAGTCTCTTAATACGACCTCCTTCTTTACCCAAAAGAAATTTGTCAATGTGACATCTACTCTGAAAGTGTTTTACGCCTGCAAACAAGGGTTGTGGTGCCTGCCAAATTAATATGTAAGACTTAGAATGTTTCCTACAACATTCTGGTAATGGAATTGTTTCAGTATAAATCGGTTAAATGCAAGATATATTATACTGTAAATTTTACCAGCGTCGAATTAACACTAAATCGCTAAATATTTCATCATCATATTATTCCGCTTTAGTCCACATCCAGATGCGCGTAGCTCAGCTGGTATGATAATAATTAGTAATAATACTCTAGGTAATATTACGTAAATAAAAATTGCTAAATAAATTACGTATGTGCATATATATATATGTGTACATATATAAGTACCTATAGGTCATAAAATACTGCTCTCGTATTCAAGTGTAAAATAGACCGCCCGATAAATGCCCACACTCTCATTAATTCTCTGCATCATAATGCAGTGAACAATTTTGCATTAAAATTGTTAAAAATGTCATAAAATTAAAATTATCTTCAAGGGCCTCGTTTAAAATAGATCACGTAAAGTTAAAATTGCATGACAAACTCCAGCTTACGGCACTCTACGCTACGGTATACGGATATTTGTTATTATTATTAAATTTATTATCGATTCAAAATTTAATAGACTGAATGAAATAACATATAAATTATTTACAATAAAATGCCTAACATGAATACAAAAAATTAAATAAATAAAGGTAGCTGCTGAAAAAAACTATGGAAATTGATTTATAGGAGTTTTATTTCCTACAATTAAAATTTGAATAGACTGTTAATTCACTGTCTTATACTTCAATGGGGCTTTGTGGGAATACTTGTAATTAATTTTTTTTCCTTTTGAGTGCTTTTTAGGTTTCTTTTAAATATAATTGTAATTTAGAAAGTGTTCAAAGAAAAAATGTTTTTTTATTTAAAAATACATCATTTCTCTATAACATGGCTATGTGTATTACCTAGCAGTAGCGGATGCGCATTTAGCTCATAAGTCACAAGGTTTTTTCATCGTTGCGTCACCCTCACGCCTGCAATTCTCTTAACCTACTTCGAAAAGGAATTGTCAATTCAATGTGTATATATCTGGTCTAGCGTAGGTACCAGTGTAACTCGGAGATGTGTTGACTGATTTTTTTTAGAGAGATTGATCTATATTTAATAAAAAGAAATAGTTTCAGATAGATCTGACTTAAGTGAAATGTAAATCCGATGACGGTTTTGCGGAGATATCCCGGGGAACTCCAATAAATTAGGATAAAATATCCTTGTCATCAATATAATACCAAGTTTGAATTAATTTAAAATGCCTTTATAAATAATTTAGTTGCCAATGGTGACCAGAACTTGATGATGGAGCTAAAAGAACTTCCCAATATTGAAGAATGAAATTATCGAGTTATACCCAATTGACTTATCTTGATGAGTCTATCGATTGCATGTTGTGGCCAGGGTCTCATAACAGAACCGGAAAGTGGCGACATGAACTCTTTGACAATAAGCAACTAATTTATTAAAATTTGAATCATTCGACGAGTACCTCAGTCACAAGTTGTAGCCAGGGTATGATAATGGAGCCAAAAAGTAGCGACAAAAACTTCTCAACGGTGATGTATAAACTCATACTGGAAAAAAAGTAGAAACAGATTCAACAAATACTTAAATCTAAACACGTGACGACCTTATTTCTTAAATTTTTAATAAATAAATTAGATACTAGAATGATTCTTAGAGTTGAGTTTAGCAATACCAAATAATAGAAAAAAACTGATTGTATTTAGTAGTTGAAAGAAGCCATTTTCAGTTACTAAAACTTGGCCGAAAGTTGTATTATGAAAGCTAAGGATAAATAAACATAAAAAGAATATTGAACTAAAGGCCATGTCAGGGGGGATTAGATCAGATTGAGACGTTGAGGACAATAATGTATCTTAACAGACAATAGCTCATGTGAAACTTTTATTTTTACCACCTAAACTCTCACCTTTTGGGCGAAATAACAAAATTTATTACGTGTAAAGTACACGCGCGAATGGAGTTTAGCCTAGTCTAGTTTAGCCTATCTGAATATAATATGATTTTGACATCGACATGAATGAAACACTTAACCGTACAATGAAACATTTAAACGTTCGTCGACGCAAATTGTTTTCAAAATTTTTTTAACATCATTCTTCAGATATTGTATAAATGAAAGCTTTCACGCATTAAACAAAAGTTGGGTCGACTAACTCGATCGATAATAAAATAATAGTCAGTTACCATCTGAAATTTAAGTCATTCAAATGAAATATTAAAATGAGTTATTCATAATAAATATATTTCAGGTTGTCTATTAATTTATAATATAGATATATGTTAAATTTCTCTCAGGAAACCTTTATGGAAAAATTATTTTTATAGAGATAAATTAAAAGAAAATATAAATCGCTATGTCACTCTCTATGTCATCACCGTAGCGTGTTATGTTGATTACAAGGCATACGGCCTTTGACGATGTGGCGCACCGCGGGAATCCGGATTAGATTCCCGGCCGTTCCCGTTATCTGGCAAACGCAGCTGGCCTGGTATTATTGTTGGCTGTAAGAGATTGCGCTTGTAGCAATAAGTCCGCCATATGTATCAATTAGACAAATTAAAGTAGATAAATAAAAATAACTTTTGCAATAAAAATATAAGCCCATTGCGTATCAAATCGTACTGTACTCAATGTATTTAGAGAGAAATTTATATGTCACCATGATCATATTTGTATCTTTTTTTGAACCATGCGCTTTTAATTCTTATAAAGTTACATTTGCGGTCATAAAAAAGGTCCTATGCTCATAAAAAAAATTAAACAATAAATTTTTTTTACCCGTTTTAGTTTTTATAAATTAATTTTTACTATACAAAAATAATTAAAAATTTAACGTCGAATTATTCAATATATATGCATTGTAATTCCTTTTAGTTACAACACATTGTTAAAATTTTGCTAAATAATATTTAATTTTGTAATATAAACTGTAGATTTTTGAGATTTCTAGCGACCCTGAGCGACGACTTACTCTATGGAAAGTGTTCGACGGGCCTAAGTTTAAACAATGAACGAATAAAGTAAGAAAAATCTGAAGAAATATGAACAAATATCTGATTATAGCAATAATCTTTTAAGGCAAGTTAAATTGTATCACGCGTAGATGTGAGAAAGAAGTGACATCACTTTTTGTTTGCATGGTAAAACAAGTATATAATTATGTACTCCTTTATATACAATTTAAGAAAAGCTGAAACGTTTTCTGATGCAGTTGCTGAAATAGAAAAAAATAATAATGACGTTATTTAGAACACATAAATATCATAGAAAATAAATAAGTGAAGAACAAAATGGGAAATTAACTAAAAGAGTACTTTCTAAATTAACTTATCATTCAATGATTTTTATTAAAAACTTTTATTTAGATAAGAATTTATAATTTTTGTAATGTTATTACTAAAATATTATGTTTTTTCTTTATTTTAAAGAGTGTTTGCTTACGGTATAAATTATTCCAATTATAACCATCAAGTCTATGTAGACCTGAAAATATATCGCTTTCATTTTATTAATACAATTATTATCACAACTACGCGAACGACAATTCTAAGATTTCATATTTAACATTCTCACAGAGGGCGCGGTGGTCATTCAAATATTGCCAATGTGGCAATATTTTTCAAATTTGTCATTTGTATTTATTTTAAGCATTACTCCTGAAATTTACTTGAATAAATCTTATACGCATACATAGAACTTTTGTAACTTTTTTTCCACTTTTGGTGGAAAAAAAGTTACAACTTATTGGAAAACAGGCAATGAAAATATAAGTAATAAATTATTAGAAACAAGGTACGTTACTAACAGTCGTACATCCTTCATTTTATCTTGGAAGTTTAAAGAAAAGCAAACTTTTGGAAAGCAAAGTTTGACGGATCGATAAATGTATCATTTATCAGAATCTCCGAGTGTGATTTTTTTTGAAAGGAGGAAATGAACAACTTTTCTTTAAATGTAATATGTGTGAACGTGAGGGCAAAAAGCTGCACCTAAAATTTGGTATAATAAACGATGGTCAGAATTTAAGACTTAATTCTTATAAAGCAAGATATAAATTAGTAAATCGACACGATTACCACTAAGAAGATATCAACTTGCACTCTTGAACACCCTATTCGTATAATAGTAAATAACATAAGAATATCAGATATTATTTACAACTTATGTAACTAGTTGAATATATGGTAAGTTCTATAATTAGAATCGATATTTTGTCGCCTCAAGAAGATTACAAATAAGCGAAACTTATTTGCATCCAACGATTGGGTATAAGTTGACGTCAGAAATTCGGTATACATCTATACATTTAAGATATGTTTACATCCTACAGTCAGAATAAATGTAAAGGTTAGAAACGTAGTTGCGTATGATACCGATAGTAATGGGTCGATTCAGGAACCTTTAGTACTCGAGTAACCTAGTGCTAGAAAAAAATGAAACGGGCCAGTCTAATAAATACTCGAGGAAATAAAAATATAGCAATTTTATATATTTATACATAGGTTACAAAACACACTGTGCTTTTGGTTATCGACTAATCTAATTTTTTTTATGTTGTAACCAGTTTGTCTAGATAAAAAACCATATACAAATTCTACAGAATACGCTTGTTGTCATTTAAATATACTATTTCCTTACCTGTTTATAACATGGTTTTAAAAAATAATTCGCACAACTTGAATATGGAATTTTAAATATAATTTCAGCTTTAGAAAACCCATTAAATTATATTTGTTTGCGCTTAAAAGTTGGGTTAATATGTCTGTTGGCATTTCAATAGTTGATACAGATTCAATTTTAACTTTTCTGTCTACTAAACCCTTTCTAACCAAATGATACATTATATCAATTTGTTTGGTACACTTGCTATAAAATAATAGATTAAAGATTAATTTGAGGGAACTTTGGTTATCACTATACAAACTCATTGACATAATTTTATTTGACAAAATTAACTTACTTAAACATTCTTTAAATAAATTACTTCTTTGCCTGATTTAGATAAAACCAAATACTCCACTTTCGTACTGGATTGGGCTACTATTTTTTTTTAAATTCATTAAAAAATATCCATCATAACATGATGAAAAGCCCAGCATATGACCTTCTATACAAAGAACAAGATGCTTTCTCAGCATGAACAAAACCATGCAAAACAATGTACAATTTTTCTAGAAATTAATCCGTATTTTTAATTTCCTTTAAACGTTTTAACGAATGACTCGAATATTCCTAATTATTTTCGTTAAAATACCTTATTTCGTTTTGCTTAGAAAACTTGCTCTTTAAAAAATTTGTGGTCTAGTAAATATTGTAAAATACAAGAAATTTCCTATTAATTGTTGATAAGGATATTTCTTATACAATTTATTGTTTAAATCTTTTTCCAATTTCATTTCAAATGGAATTTCTGTGAAATATGAATTCTTGGTATATTTTAAGCACTAATATGAATCAAGGAGATTCACATTTAGGCCTAGTTACACACTTAAAACTTTGGATAGTCTCAAAATTTAATATCTTAATGCTGGTGAGAATATTTTATTAAAGTTTATCCCTTTCTTGTGGATGAAACCCTTATCGACAAGTTTTAGTTTAGAACTTACCCCACTTCACTGCTATATTTTTTAAACACTCTTATTTCTCACTATCCTACCGTCCTCTAGTAGTGTTATTTTTGTAAAAAGATTTCAATTCTTTCCTCACCGCACAATGTCACAGCAATTTTTCAGTTCCCGTTACCGTATTACTGAGAGTAGTTTGCTTACTTCTATTCGTATTTTCGCAATCCTTTATTACTCTCTTTTGCATCTAAAACGAATGTATGGTAGAGTGACGTCACACTGCCTAAAATTGTAATTCTTGTCTCATGGCAACACGTATCAGAAAAATTACTGTCGTCCGTGTCATTTGAAAACTCATCAGTAACAAATGTTTTCTGACTTTTTTCTTTTTCATCTTATCAGATCTTTCTCACAGTAACTACCTCTTTAGCTTTACTTCAGGTCGTTGCTTCCCTTTAACCATAATCATGGTTGTTAAACCTTATATTCTATATGACTACAACACATTTCAACACCTCTGGCTACAATAACTTCTAGCGGTATAGGATCATATAAGCGATAACCCTTGATCAAAATTGAATCAAAATGTCTAACTAGGTACATTTTCTTTAGTCTCCTATCCCATTTTAGCGCATTTCTCTCAAGATATAAACCATTATTAGGCTGTGAAAAATTCGTAAATGATCCAAATTTAGCTCCCCGCCTATCCATATTTCATAGGGAGTAGTATTCTATCGGTTGAGATCGGTTTTTTACATTTACAATCTTTGCCCAATTTGTTTTAAATTTAGTATCAAATAGGAGACAACAAACTTTCTTAACTATTGACCTATTTATTGTCTCTCTTGCAGAATCCATTTTATTCCGGCGCATACGAATTTATTTAATAATGGGCTATATCGCATTGCCTCTAATAATTTGCCATTTCTGCTAAAGAAAACGGTCCACCATTCTCTGATTTTAATGTTTTAATCTTCTTAGATTGATAGTTCTTAAAAAGGTCTTTAAATTATTTACAATACTTGAAGGTTTTTTTCTTGATTAGCAAATATAAAAAGTACATCTTTCTAAAGTCATTCACAAATTGATAAATAATGTCTAGCTTTGTCAAGTGATCGATTCTCCATTGTTCCAAATAAATATGTGTGAATCAGTTATAATACTATCTGATTTCTATGGGTTCGGAAACAGAAAGGAAATGGAAGCCTTGTTTGCTTTTCTGTTCAACAAAACCAATACCTTTGACTACTCCATTTTTCAAGTTTTTCATTTCATTTGCCTTTATATGTCCTACCCCAAGGATTTATAATCTGAGTTGTAAATTGAACAACCCTGCTTACTAAATGTTACTCTATTACTGTTTATCGTAATTCTGTTTACCAATAATAAACTGGTGGTGAGGTTAGGCACAAATAAAGCACTGTTTATATTTGTAGCAAACTTTATCACCCACGCGTATCGTAATCTCTAGGTCTTCTGAGCATAAAACCGAATCAATCATTTGACTTGATAATAAACACTGTAACATTCGAAATAAAGTGTAGTCTACATGGTTGTCGGTTTGATTGAACTCCTTATTAAACAAAACTGTAGTAAATGTAATTGTGTTTTTTTTTCTGCATACGAACAATTATTTTTGAAAAATTCAATCTACCTATTTCTCTAACAACATATTTTGATTTTCTCCACTTATATTGATAGATGACAAATGCATTTCACAACCATTCATTACGTTCAAGCCGCCAAGTTGTGAATGTGCTTTGTTAATATCAGTGCTACCATGCTTATGAAATTTCTTAGCAACAAATGCACCTTCACACTTAACCTCAAAATCTGCACCTATATTCAACATCTTAATTTTGATAGCACTCCCACTAATTTTTATGTCCGAATGCGCAATAGTCATGAAGTCCTCAGAATTGAAACGACACAATCTATTGGTCATTTATTTTAAATCCAGTTCTGGTTATTTTTTGTGCACTTTCTATGAGTTGGCAGACGTAGCTAGTTACAGATTTAAAGTTGTAAAGCCGTATAGTTACGAGGTTTCTCAGCATGATATTTTTTCCTAACTAACTTGAATTATTGAACATGTTCTCTAATGTAAGTAATGCAATATCCACCATTTCCTATAATACTAGCATATTTTTCACCATAAAAAATTCAACCGCCGTAATTCTCAAGGTGTTCCAAGACGTTAACTAATTTGTCAACATTTTAAACTCAAACACACTGTTTTATAACTAGAATAATATCTAAAAGCGGGACTGGACCTTAAAACTAATAAAAAAAAGCGTGATTTCTGTTATCGATTTACATTTTTGTTACGTTTTAACTAGTGTTTCCTAAGGAAAGAAATATAAATTCCACAAAGGGTGCAAGTTGTCCTATTAGTCTACTATGTTGTTACACCTGTAAAACAATTAGTGCCTATAGTGAGTAATATTAATTAATTACCTTTAAGATCCACCCACTGTAAAGAACCATACCGCTCAACTTCTCACCTAGTATAAGTGAAACTACCATAAAAACAAAAAAAGAAAATAGTGCAATATTCAAGTTAAGCTACCGTCTTACTTTATGACATGAAGTTTAGATACACAATATACGTAAGAGTGAAAATAATGAATATTGAATATATTTGGCGTTAATTTTGTAGAAATTCATTATTCACAATTAAATGAAACTACGTGATGTAGTATTATTTCTATTATCTTTAATTTCTTTACCACGACCTAGGTTTCGTTGTATTACAACATCTTCAGGTGGGATATTAGCAAAGATGCATATATCATTAAGGATAATTGCAGATAAAAGAGATTAACTCCCTGCTCCATCTTCTTTAATATTCAAAACTATTTGTATATGTTCAGCGATTCTTATAGTTCCTGAATTTAAAATTTTTTATTCTTTTTTGGCAGACTCACAGATCAAACACAATAATTTTTCATGGTGACATGACATCAACGATCTAGCTTATATTGGATAAACCATTAACTTACATACGTCTTTGCACGGTGTCAATACATAAACATACACACGGCAATTCTGAAAGACCAGATTTTGAACTTAATTTTTGACGTCATTTTAAAATCAAAGTTCCCACAATTTTTTTAAAACTGATGGAACAATATGATAAGTTTCATTTCAAGGAAATCCTGAGAAAATAAATACTTTATTAAATAACCTTCCATTAACAGACTGATAATACATATTAATGATCGTTTTTATAGATTGTACATTAGAGGTCAGAAACTTTATATGTGTTCAATTTTATTTCTTCTTTATAATTAATTTCTTGATGTAAGATATTATTTCTCAAGTAAATTTTTAAATATGATATGTCCATATGGACAAAAAATATACTTTATAAAAATTTCTTCTTATTTCTAGGAAATAGGATGAAGTAAAAACAAATTAAAAAAGTGTAAAAGTTACATGTCACATCATAGTCATCATAGTTCACAAAGACTGCCGGTCTTCCTATATTTGCTTTGTGACTCTACTAGATTTTAATAAAAATTATTTAATTATAATATCGATTATCTAAGCTAACCCAACTTTTATTATAATATCAAAACAAAACATTACTAAAAATCTCGGTTTTTTTAATAAACTTGTTGCGTAAAATTTCAATTAAGGCTATCATAAAAAAGGGACTTTATTAAACCCAGGCCTTATTACAAAATTGTAATCAACAGTTAATTTTTAAGGATAATCGTCAGAATAAATTTACTTAATGTACCATTTCTGCCTAAGGTTATTAAGGGAGTCTATAAATTTTTAATTAAACAGTACGATTAATGCAGCGATTTCATTGGCAATTTCAGAAGGGAGGTTTTAAAGCAACTTCCGTTTCACAATGGAATATTCCCTGGGTGCATTTTGTGTTTCATTAATTTATAAACATTGAAATATTTATTTATAATGAAAGACTCGCCGGATATTGGTCTGAGTTACCGGATCCTGCTGTATTCTATCCTTAAAAGCAAGACGAGTTTCACAATGCGCGGTATCTTTACGATTAAAACATGAAATATTTTGCTATTTAATTTCACTCGCTACAAAACGTAAGTTCAACAATTTCTTTTATCATATAAAATAAAGTATAAAATAAGTATAAATGAATATATGTATTTTAAAATATATGCAAAATATTTTATTGTAATTTTCAATTCAATGTCTTACACGGATGAAATAATCATGAAAATTTTCACAATATTAATGATCGTTTTTATCGATTATTAAAGAAAAAACTTTAAATATTAGGACAATAGCCACAAATATAATTAACAGAAAATTAAACTGTACGACTTTGTGAAGCTTATTTTCCTTTGTTAAATTAATTTTTCTGAAATTTTGCTTTGGTTCAAACTCGGTATCTAGTAGGCTTCTTTTGGATTTATCAATAATTTATATTTTGAACAAAAAAAAGTCGGCGAAAATAATTTCGTATATTTTCTCATTTTATTTTTTTCCTTTTCTGGTAAATTGGTTATGGCGGAATAGGAAATATGAATTGTTCGGCGAATAACTAAATTTAATTCGTCGCTAAATTTTAAGACTGTGGGAATGGAGATTGTAAATTAAGTTATAGTAGTAAACAGTTCTACGAAATTTCCTTATCCCCTATTGGTTGTGCTATAAAAATTTGACGATTTTGATATAATTATTAAAAACTATATCGATCTTTTACTTTAGTCAGTTTTTAAAATGCGTTATTAAAGAAAAAAAAAGCGTTCGTAAAACCTATTTCCATAAAAAAATAACTTTCCAGTAAAAAAACTAATTATTAGGATGTGTTGTACGAATATAATGAATATGTTTACACCAAGCTATGAATTACTTATTGATGAAAAAATTTAAAAAAAAGTAATTAGTGTTAGAATTATAAAACACAACATTCCCAATGACAATTTTTAGAGCAGGTATTGGCTACTTGACTTATTGACAGACTGTAACTGCCAAAAATAATTTACTAGTAAATTCACTCAAAATCAAACCAGTATATTAGGTGCATAGATAATATTTCGTTTTAATAAATATTGAAAATATTTATAACTTCATTTAAATTCTTGCATGTGAAGTGCGTGAGAAATATGTGTGTCAATAAACTGAAATTTATGCTCCGCAATTAATGGACCTAGTCAAAATTTTTCTGATTATCTAATTCACGCAATTATGTCAGTGTTCCTGTAGCAGATATACCTACTTTCGACCTCAGGCTGAAAGTTGAAGAAGAAGATCTGACATATATCACAAGCATTGTTGCCAATTTTAATTATTTTTTAATACCCTCTGACCTGTCCCATGAAAGAGCAATATTTTTGATAGTCGAACTCGTTAATTTCACGAGGGAGAAATTGAATCCATCAATTAGGGGGGGCCCTAATTGATTTAATGGGAATAAATAAAATTCGCGATGGCTCATTAGGATTTTCAAAATTTTTTTTTCTTCTATTCCAGATTTTTGTAAAATATGCACTATTTATTAGATATATTGTTATATTATTTTAAAATAAGAGTATTTATATTTAATTTAACGAGGATTTTGAAGACACAAATAATTTTTTCGAAGGATAAATGCTTTTCTTATACGGTGGTCAAAGAAATGTTTGCGATGCATTAACACACCATTCAATGCATAAAATGCCCCATTATTTAGAAAATTATTCTTATTAATATTTTTAGTATCACATGGGCTACACACATTATACAAATACTCTTGTAATTAAATATTAAAAAATTAATTCTATCCACTCCGATGTAAAAGTTGTTTTTTTTTATTTACATTCTTTCATGGGAAGTATACACAACGCCTAGCCTTTCAATGTTAAAATGAGTTAATCGTATGTTAATCTCAAAAAACTGAAGCTCTATATTTAAGTAAGTTCTTTATTAATAACGCAAGGCTTATGTAAGTAAGTTAATGATATATGATTATTAATATAATTATAGAAAGAAATATCTATTTTGAAATTTTTTTTGCGTTGTACGAAACTTATACTCTACATAATCCATCTTTAAAAACGTCACTCCATTGAAACCATTTAAACCCTTAGTAGGTCTCACTATGTATGTACCATCATATTTAGTACACTCTTTCGAACCATCGAATCACATTTTTGAGAAGATGCTCGTAAAATCCGGTGCTCGTAAAAATCATATAAATTTGATTTTAATTCAGTGTGTGTTTTCAAAAAGATTAAGTTTAATTAATTAAATCTTTTAAAATATTAGGTGAAATAGTAAATAAATAAATAGGAAATAGAAATAGGAAAAACAATAGTATCAAAATATCAAAAAAAAAGTTGTAATAACTTTTTATCAGAAAATGTCTCGAACACTGTTTTAAATCAAATATTTTAATTTATATAATGAATTACTTTTCACATAGACAATTACATTATTGCGACGGAATACTTCTAAGTATTGAGTCGTTTCGGTAATTCAAAATTTTGTTCAAGCTTTCGAATGTTCACTCAATTAAGTTCTAATTTCTGAAGTTGTTAAAGGATATCTAATTAGTGTTAGTTTTATCTACAACAATTTTGACTTATAAAATGGTATTGAACAAATCCATTTAAATGTGTCTTGAATAATAAGTGGATACGTATAAATTTAAATTTACAAAACTGTTACTGAGAGCCATATAATGTGTATCACTCGCTTTTTGCTTTTCAAAATCGTTACTTAGCTTATTATTTAAATTGTAAAAAGTCATAACTTCCAGTTAAAAGTTAAACCCTAATTTTGGAGTAAAATGGCTAAAAATTAAGGCCTATATTTTGACGATGTGGCTAAAAATTAGCCTCATCGTTACTTCGTAAATAATTTTATTTTAGCTTTAAAATTTTGACATTTAACCATGAATGGTTTTAAATCACAAAACTTTCTCTTTACTTTTTATTAATTTTCAAAACAAACTGACTAGCTCAACCACCGGGCAATGTTTTGAATAGTGGCCCATTCGACTTTAACGGTAGAAAAAATGAATACATCACGGGCATCGCCCTATCTGAATTGATTGGAACTGCGGCTCCCTGCGGAAGTAATTAAAATGAATATTCCGATCGCAGTACGGAAACCTGAATTCAGACATCGTAATTAATTTCGTGTTGGGCATTTGAATCAAAAGTTTCAGAAGACTAATTTTGAACAGATTCAAAATTTGCTACAGTTAGGCCCCATTAATATATAAAGGAAATATTGTTTCTCTCCGTATATAACAAGCGAATGATGTATTGCAAATTCTGTATCAGGCTTTATGAACTTTGGCAATTTTAGATTAGTTCTAGTGGAGAAAGTTAAACTTAATATGAAATTTTGTATCAAATTAAAATGTGTTATTTTTTTGGAATTATGCGATTTACGAAAGCTAGAAAAAATGTTTCCATGTTAAGTCAGAATTATAAAATCATATAAATATTTGAAATTAATATTTTAAACCTGTTTACGTAGAAATATTTATTTATAAAGCAATTATAAATAAATATTTCGAAATTTTTTCTTTTTTCGAAGGTTTATGAAACGTTAAACTTGGCAATATTTCAATAACACTAAATTCATTCACTAGAGTCATTCATTGTAGTAATATTAAGTTATTTATTTAAAATAAGTAATTATTAAACTGAAACTTCAATATTAAAATCATTTTAATTTTAAATAAAATAAAATTTCTTTATTTAATACACTTCAGTTTTCAATTGTGAAAACTACCGATTTATTTACTTTTTTATGGTTCCTTTAACAATTAATTCCTATTCTGATATTTTTATGGTCATAAAAATATGTAAACATAAAAATATCAGAATATTTGTCTTTTAAGTGGCTTTTTCAGAGATAGCATGAATGTCTTGTTAGGGAGTCTGTTTTAATTTATACCCGAGATAAATTTCATTTTAAAATTTTGCTAATTTCTTATTTGTGTGCTATGGTTTATTAAATATTGCTACGTTTCAGCCTATTATAAAGTATGGCTTTTCAAGAAAATAATATTTTTGGAAGATAGTTAAAGTAAATAACTAGAAATGGTTACCTCCAAAAAAATATGGTTTTGCGAATTCGTACGGACAATACATTTCTAGCACCGTAATTAATATCGTGTCATGGTTGAATACTCAAATTTCCATAATAATTTTTTGATGATATATTTCAAATACTTTCATTCACCATGAAATTTGTAGCGGTCATACACAAATACTGGGAAGTTGATTATTATTTTTGGTATTGACGTGATACTGATATATTGAAGAGATATCAGAACGGCTATAATATATTTTATTTGTTGAACAGTTGTAATAAATAAAAATTAAAACAAAATAACTAACCTAACCTTACTTTACCTGCCCACGTATCTCTACATTTTAAAACGTAAAAAGACATTATTTGTTTCACACGTGCTTAGAATTTTGAAGCAACGGTATTTATTAACAAAAGCTTTTTTCTTTTTGTAATAAATTGCACAAGCCAATCGTTTAAATAATGAGACAATATTCTGTTCAAGATTCTAATGAATAAATATCTAGATTCTCGGATTCTTTCAGAAAAATCAATTCCTGGTACCATTTAAAATCATGCTTATTTTTTTTATGTTTTATTTTTGTGTAATTCCTTGGTTAGAAACACTTCATAAATATTTAGACATCAGTTTTTGAAGCCAACACTTTGCCTTATGATTTTTTGTTTTACATTTTGATTTACTTTGACGGGAAATAACCACAATTAAATGAAACTACGTGATGTAGTATTATTTCTACTTTCTTTAATTTAAACCAATTAATAGACGTAGTTTTAAATCAATTGTTGTGATAATATATTGGTAAATACAATGTGATATCTCCACTTTTATATTTTTAAATAATACTTAATCACTTACAACGATGCATTGTTATGTGTATTGGTAGATATAAACCAGATACCACGTTTTGTAACTCTAATTTTTAAAAATATTCAAGTGAGAGGCTTACACTAAAATGTCTTCAATTTACGGGAATTAAATTGTAAGTATTAATATAATGTACTGCAGACTACACGACTGTTTATTTTAATATACGTTTTACATACCTACGTATTTTTAAAAGTATTTTCTCTTATTGAAAAACTGATCTTGCAATGGAAGAAACATTAAATAAATACGAAGCTACGCTGATTATCTTCAATATTTTCAGACTTAATTGTTTATTAGTAAAATTATTTGTGAATTGGATAGGTACTCACTAATGTACTTTATTCAATTAATATTCCTTTATAAATAGAAAATTAAACGTTCGCTGATGACAAGCGATTCTCCGATAAAGGAAGCTTTTTCAATTACTTATTGACGGCCAAACATTCGAAATGGCAACAAAAGCACAAACTGGCAAGCGACATTTGTGATTGACATTTTCTTTAAAAGGTTCATCTCATTTTCGCTGAATTTCACTTTTCAGGGGCGACAATGTGATAGCGGCCTAATGTGTAACAATAATGGGAAGAAACATTTCCTTTCTCGGTCTTTCAACTCGAAAGACGTTTTCTGTTGACAGGTGTTTATTTATTTATTTATTTATTTATTTATGGACCCCATGTCCAACTGAGAGGGTACTCCAAAAGATTGGATATATGCAAATAATAAAAGTAAAACTTTTTACTTTACACACTATAATATAAATAATAATTAACAAAACAGAAAAAACGATCCACATTGATTGAAATTAAACATAAAGTGAATTTACATAAAGTCCCTTGGCAATGAGTCATTTGAAATCTCCATGTTAAAGAGCGCATTTTGCAAACGTTCTATATGATTCAAATATCAGTCCACAACTATATGACGGTGACTACATAATTGAGTTGATATCCATTATTGTCTGTTTTATATTAAATTAAACTCAAACTCAAACTAAATGTTTATCTAAATTTTTTTGTGTTTATTTATCTAAATAAACACAAAGCATACCTAGCAAAATGGCTAATCAAAAAATAGCTAATGTAGAGACTTAATGTTTTTATTTTTTTATGTTGAAATTTCGTTTAAATATTAAAGCAACAGACATATTTTGTTGGTAAACGTATTTAAATGTTTTAGAGGACACAATAATTGTAAATGATACTATATTAATTATTCGGCACATCTCATTAGCATTTAGTTTTAATTTAACTTTATCCCATGTTTTTGTTGCCTTCTTTATTATTACTTCCTTGTAAATAAAAAAAAAGAACAAGAGTGGCTACTTTGGGACAATCTAAATAAAAATTCTGTGAAATCATTTTAACTAAGAAAAACGCATATATAATTTTTTAAGAAATTGAATATTTTTTGAGATTCTGCCCATGTTAATGCAAGCTAAAATTAATAAATTTTATTAAAATTTTATTACGTTGTTAAACTGAGATTAAATAGGGTATCATACTATTACAGTAGGGAATATTATAGAAATATAGTATTTAATGAATTAATCAGAATTAAATATCATGTTTTACTTAACCTAATGTAAATGAATTATTTTTGTATTATATTTTATCTCTATTCTATAAACTTCTTAAAAAATGTATTATTTTATTTATTTTTTATTGACGTTGCCTTACAACATGGATAATGTGAAATATGACATTCGAAATAAGAAAAAATTTCCAAGTCGCTTCAGTTTATATGAATCAACTTATAAATACAAAATTTTTTAACCATAATAATTCCGAAGAAAATGTGTTTCAGTAGCGGATAAGAAAGCGATATTCAACGAAAAAAGTAAAATTATAGGCTTCCTTCAAATAAAATTACAGGCTTTTTGCCGAATAAACATTTCTAAAATTTAGTAACATTGACATTGACTTTTTTCTATTTCAGTTAAAAAATTTTCATACAGATTTCTCAATTCGGATAATTAGGAAAACATTGAAAAGTTCAGAAATAACAAATTAAAATATTGCTTTATTAAGTATCCAACGATATATTTACTTAAAAACTTTTTGTTAACGTGAATTATTCCTACATATTTTTTTAGCAATTTCCTGGCCACTGCTGGTTTTAGGTCACCTCTTCAAATTTCATTTGTGCAATAAAATTAAAAAAAAATTAAAATAAATTTATAAACCTTACGGTCTAAAGTGGGTGGAAAAAGTTTCGAAACACATGACTATGATATTTAGGTCAGCAGTCATTTTTTGTAGTGAGTTTTATTACAACCCTGGACAAGGTTGGCTCGTCTATAACTAAATGAACATTTCCGTCCTCTGGAGTTTACCAACCTTAGTGTATACAGAAAAATCTTGAATACTGTACTTTCTGATACACTAAAATCTTCTGTTATTTTGATGCAGATTCACCCACCATATGACTAAACTGTTACCACTTTTAGGTCCTGTATATTTTTGTATATATCTTAATGCTATCTTCTATCACTGAGGAGTTAGACAGAAAATATTTGAAATAGTATTTTCTGTATGGCAGGACCCCAGAAGGTCTCCTAATAATATCTCGTATCAACCATAAAACGCTGGAAGCGTCCAATTGGGTAAAGGACTGTCCCTTCGAAAGGAGTCATTTGAAAGCTCCATTTTAAAGAGCGCATTTTGCAAACGTCCTTAATGACTCAAAGATCAGTCCACACTCAACCATGTGGCGGTGACTAAATAAATGTCACTCGAAATATCCCTGTAATTCTAAACTAAACCTCTCCGACAAACTCTATTCACATTTTTGTGCCCCCTTCCTTGAAACAATAGCGTGTACATATTCTGCTTTTAGAAACCCCAAAAATTGTGTACCAGTTTATCTCTTAAGGCAAATATATGGAAATTACAAATGAAATACATTCAATGCTTTCATTGAGCAAGTTCTGCAACTTTGGTCAGAACCGTAAATGGTACGCGCTGCCAACCAAACACAATCCGTCAAATTTGCTGGATCCCGATACACCATGATACGTACACTCATAGCACACAGGTCAATATACCAAGGTATATTGTGGAATACATTAGATTGAGAGTCGAGGAATTCAGCTCATAATGGAAAATAACCCTAGCCTTATAATTAGTCCCTTTCAAGTGATACATCACACTATGTAATGAACAAAAACAATTATTTTTCTAGAACTCAATTTGCTCCCCTCCTTGCTCCTCAAGATTCTAAATTACTATTTTGTAATTTTGACTCTTAATTGATACCGGTTAACATGTTTTATTATTCCGCCAAATTTGAAGTTTTTGCGTTAAGCGGTTCCTGGGAAAAACGTCTATGACCGATAGACAGACGGGCTGTATACTTCAAATAATGATAAAACAAACCTAAAATCTAATAAAAAATAATTATAATCTGAAAGCAAAACAATATTTATATGTTTTTAAATTCAAATTATAATTTACCTTCATCAAATTCTTTAAAATCCTAGATGACAGAGCACTTCCAAAAAATAAAAATACTAAAAGGTGTAGTGAAATATTTTTATCACAGCAAGTCTTAGTGCAACATGAACCGCGTTAATTCAATAATTCTAAATTCTTTAGGAAATTATGAAATGTTCCATAATTAAGTTCTTGTTTCTGGAGTAATCAGAAAATATATAAGCTTTAATTTCAAATAAACAATTTTTGGTTCATAATATGATATTTTTCAAAACCTATCTTTTATATAGCCTGACTACTTGTATATACTAAATGCATATGTGTAAACAAAATAATTTCAAATTCGTAAAATAGTTATTCAGAGACAAATAATATATACGACTTAGCACTTTGCTTTGGCATTTATAAAAGCAAAATGTTTTCAAAATTAAATAGTATACAATGATATTTAATATCAGTAATAAGCTTGTTAGTTGATAAATTAAATTGAGTATTTAAAAATGTTATCTATAAATGATAAAATACAAATAACAATTTAAGAACTGAATTCGGAAAAAAGGTTACAAAAAATCCTGCCCATTTTCTTTCGAGCATTCACCTCACCGTTTATTTCGTAAATAATTTTCTTTTCCCTTTAAAATTTTACCATTTCCCGATGGAGGGTTTTACATCACAAAATTTTCTCTTCGCTTTCAATTTATTTTCAGGACCACCTGACCAACTCGGCCGCCGGCTAATGTTTTTTAATAGTGGCCTGTTCCAATTTATCGGTAAAGAAAATGAATCCATCACGGGCATCGCCCTATTGGAGCTAATTGAAACTGCGGCTCCATGCGGAAATAATTAAAATTGATATTCCGATCGTAATAGAAAAGCTGAACTCTGACGTCGTAATTAATTTCGTGTTGGCATTTGAAATAATTTTTTTTGGAAAAAGCATTTTTCCCTGATCCAATATTTACAAGAATTATGCCTCGGTCATATATAACAAAAGGAATATTGCTCTCCATAATTTCAGAAAACGTAATTTGCAAATTTTGTTTTATACTTAGTAACAGGAAATTTTAGATATTGAATATATTTGGCGTTAATTTTATAGAAATTCATTATTCACAATTAAATGAAACTATGTGATGTATTATTTCTACTTTCTTTAAGTTCTTTACCACGACCTAGGTTTCGCTGTATTACAACAACTTTAGGTGGGCTAATAGCATCTTTGCTAATATCCCACCTGAAGATGTTGTAATACAACGAAACCTAGGTCGTGGTAAAGAACTTTAAGAAAGTAGAAATAATACTACAACACGTGGTTTTATTTAATTTTGAGTAAATTTTAGATTAATCTTAATGTAGATAATTAGGCATATAGTAAAATTAGATACCAAACTGTACAACAAATTACTTTTTATATTAAGTTAGAAATAAATAACACATCAATACTATATATATATATATATATATATATATATATATATATATATATGTATATATATATACATATATATATATATATATATATATATATGTATATATATATATATATACTGGTTATACTTTGAATTTAGACGTAAAACATTGTAACATCAATCACCTGCTTTTTGACTGTCACAGCTTTTTAGTTTCATGAACCGATTGAAGTAGAAACTTAAAATTTGGCAATATTTTTATAAATACGCTAAAAAATATTCACGTGGAAATTTTTGGAAGTAAAATGAAATGCTTGCATAAGAAAAGTGTTAAATTTCATATATAGTATTAGGTGTTGTTTGGAAAGACTAGTTTTGGGGGTCTCAAAATTTTTTTCACAAATTTAGGTAATGTAACTCCACAGATGTATTGAAACATATGAAAAAAAATTTGTTGTCTTTTTGAGACTAAAGACAAATGCTATGAAACATATTGTTGGCAATATATTTATGTTGTGAAAAATTAATATTTATAAATATTTTTTAAGAATTAATACGTAGGTTTGAATACTTATAAGTTCCCGAATGTATCTTCGTAGTAGTACGAGTTCTACTCGTAATGACAGGTTTTTATAATTAGAGTCATTGAGAGACAAGTCATTAATTACGATGAAATTAAGTAGTTCGATTAAAATGGCCGAATAAACTTGACAGTAAATCTAACCGATCAAATATCATTAACTCTAGCTAATAAAATAGAACTAAAGGACAAAAGGGACAAAAAGATATATCGATTTTAAGATTATTTTCATAATAGTTTTTTCAGCATATGTTAGATAGTACTTTATCCATGTTATTTATGCCTGTATAAGGGAAGTATCGAAACAATTGTCCCTGAAGAGTCATTTGTTAGAGGAATCACTGGTGTCTTTTTTAGATTATGTTCTAATATAAACACGGATTTCATTCATTTTAAAATTTTGGTTAATAAAATACATTTTATTAATTTGTAACGTATTGCCAAATGTACAAAAGCTGCAATCTTTTATACTAACTGGCTATACATCGAAACTAAACCAGTAATTGAATCGAGAATAGGTGCAAAAATAAAGCAATGATAAGAATTAAAAATAATCTATTTTTCATTAAATAGATCGCAATAAAATAAACTGCTAATATCTTCTAGGAATCTCTTTCAAATAACTGTTCTCAAATAAGTAAAAAATGTGTATTTTATGACAACCGACTAATAGTATCAATGCAGAATTAGTTTGAGGTGATTTATAAATAATTTTGTTTTATTAATGGACATAAAATGAAATCACAATTTGTACATTTAAAGTGATATTTATTGAAATCCCTGTAGAGTATGCCTATAACTTTCCTTTCTATTTTTGATGCACATGTTGACATGTACGGATTCATTGCAAAGTGTTTCACAGATATTTTGTTCGTATTATATCGTAAAATTCTCATCCCAATTTCAATTAGTGTTCGAGGTCACCAGTCCGTATCTCACTTCAAGGTAACTTGTCAATATTTTTATAGTACAAACCTAATTCGTTGAGGAAGAAAATGGATTAATTCCTTTATGGATTAATGGCTGATAATCTTGAAACGGTAGATTTCAAAGGAAGTAAATTATCTTTGTTTTGCAAAACTTCTTACGGAAAATAGATTTCTTTCGACATAATTAATTTCGTGTTATGACTCAAGTAAGCAAACGTGGATAATATTTTTTTTAGAGACAAATTTCGAATGTATTCATTCCATATTTATATAAAGTTAACCGTTATTTTCTACTAGTACCGGAAAATAACTGTTACTCTCTATTTATATTTTTTTGAGTATTTGTCTAATATAACGAGTAAGACAAAACAACTAAGGCACGTTATAAACTTAAAGAGGTGATATTAAACCGTAAAAAATCGTTTACAATTCCTGGTTGTCCAAAATTTTTAAATAAATAATATTGTTTTGAAGTTTTTTTTTATTTTCATTAAAAGTTCATTATAATTATAGCTCAATTTGATACTAACATTAGAGGTTTCTTTCAAAGCGTTAATTAGTTTAACACTTATATAACTTAATTGGATTTTACCTTCCTACGTATTTCTACCTATTGAAACGTAAACCGCCATCACTTTTTTTGTATGTGCGTAACAACATGTATAAACAAAGGTTTGATCACATCGGTTACTTATTGTGCGAAATTGGAAAAGCCAATTATACAAATAAGCCGACAGTTCATATTCGAATATCAGAAGCAAGATTTATTTCATTAAAATGTAGAAATAAATAACCAGGCTCTCCAGTTCTCTCGGAGAATTCAAATCACGCTACATTTTAAATGTTTTATTTTTAATCGGAGAACTGTTTTATTTCTGAGGGATTCTTCGCATTGTATTGAAGCATATGATAAATATTTGATCGTATGTCTTCAAAACTTAAACTTTTCTTTCCAATTTTCTCTCTTAGATTTTTAGTTTGGTAGGTTATAAGTATCCAATTGACGGACATAATTTTGAAGTGAAAATTACAAAAAAATATATTGGTGAACACACTGTGATGTAAAGCAAACCATTTTTTTTCATAATTTACAATCATACATCATTATATAAACTTGATATTGGGTTTAATAAGTTTAAGTTTTACTAATATTTATATTAGAGACATATTTTCCTTAATACTCGTAATAAAAGGAAACTATAGCTATGAATTATATATGTAATATAAGCATTTACCAAAATATTTTTAATTATGGTAATTAAATTATGATTCGGTTATATGTGGCACCTGCTATTAAATTTTTTATCCAGTATGAATCGGAAAATAAAGTCAAATGTTAAGTTATTAGGGTTTAAAATATATAAGTGTCATTGAAGATATTTCTCTTGATTGATTTTGCAAAGGAAAAAAAATAATCTCAGGCTTCTCTGAATATCTTAACCAGTTTTCAAATAAGATCATTTACTAGCGAAATGAATGTATATTTTCATAGTACTCAATAAATGTATTCTATTCGATTATTGTCCCTTTAGACAGATAGAAAATTTTGTTTTATTTGAAGATAAGCTATTCCTCGAAAAACGAAGTTTTTACAGTTATTTGTACATTAGTGACTGGCATTTTCTTTAGAAGTTTTGTCTTATTTCCGATGACATTCGCTCTACAGGGGCGACAATATGATAGCAGCCTAATGGGTAATAATAATTGAGAGAAACATTTCTGTTTCTTGTTTTTCAGGTAGAAAAGTGTTTTCACTTTTGAATAACCTTCTCATTTCCTTTAATGTTTTCAACGACAGGTGTGATTGTACTTTTGAATTTTTTTTAGAAGACCTTATTTTCTTAATACACGAGAGCTGAAATTTTAAATTTGTTTGGCTAGAAAATTGGTACATCTTTCATTTTTTATGTTTCAATATGGTAAATTAAATTATCAGTCATATGTTTGAGTCCATGTGGATTATTGTCAACTGTTTTTACTTTCAATTAAATTAAAAAAAAGCTGTAATGAAATTTTGCCAATGCATAAAGTTTCTATTTTTATTAATTTGTTTGAACTCACAGTTTGTTTTAACATACAATCACTGTGTTTTCTTTTTAGTAAGTTTATTCAATTAATTACGGTAACCAATGTATTTTATTAACACTCAGTGTTATTTTTACATTATGCAATATGGTTATTGCGTAGTTTTTGTGACATTTAATCATAAAATTTATTGAAAAATTAAAATATAGTATTTTTTTAAATTTAAATTTTAAGGTAAAACTATCTTTATTCTAGGCAATATGAATATCTCATCTTATAGATTACCCAATGTAAACTGTTAGAGCTGATTGAAGTGGAGTATATATGATGAGTGTGGCAATATATGCGAAATGTTATATGTACATTAAAATTTTAAAAAAAAAACAAATAATATTTAAAATTATTACGGTGGTTCATTTATTAATATTTTAAGCGTGGATAACATTATGTAAACACGCAACATAAAATATGTAATATTGATTAATAATAAATCATATGAATTTCGCTTATAAAGGTAACTTTATTTTGATATTGGTGATGTTTGTTAGTACGGTGTTCAGCTCAATAATCTTTAAAAGCTCCATAAAGAGTGTACCTGAATATTTCTGATTTTTTATAACAAACGTGCGTAATATTCGTCTGTCCCGATAAGTTAACATGCGTTTCCGCCCTCGCTGGTGTTTGCTTAATGCGGTTTTTCCGACCTTAGTAAATGTGGTTATATTCTTGTATACCAGTACACCAAATTCTTCTATTGCCCTTATATGTACGCATCTACTATATAAACTCTCAAAATTTGGATTTTGTGTATACCTGAGCATATTTTTAAACTATCTGCAATCATTGTATAATAAGACAGCAAACATTTAATGTAGTATGTAACCTATGTAGCAGTTCAGTTTATTTTCAGGTAAGGAGATTTTGATTAAATATTTTAATAAGTATTAGAACTTTTAAATACAAATAATAATGTTTCTAAATTGTTTTATATACGATTTACATGAATTTGTTCAAATGAGACATACAAATTAATTAATTAATTATTATTAATATACGTATTTTGTACATAGCTTGAAAATATTTTTACCTTATTATAATATTTTTCGTTGTGTTTTATAACGTAATGGTAAAATAATATAATTGACACAGTTAAAAACTAGTGTTTTAAGTGGTGTTTAAAATATTATATTGAGTATTTCATATTTTAATAACTAATATCTAAATTTTCATTTTACCTCTTGAACAAAACAACCTCTTTTTTTAAAACCACTTAAATTAACAAGCGTAGTACTCATAATACATCAAATTTTTCCATTGCCTTTATATAGACGCATCTACCATATAAACTCTAAAAATTTTACACAACAATACCATATTATACACAGCGCAATAAAAGCAACTATGAATGCAGGGAGAATAAAATACTGGCCCATTAGTTTTAAAAATACAACAAAATCAATTACCAGAAAATGTGTAAGTTATTTTAAAGCAAAATCGACTACCCATAATTTATGGACGATCTTCCGAGCATAAAGTTACACAAACTAGACCATGATTAAATGATGGAATCGACTGTTAGGGGCCATTTAAAATGAAAAAAAATATATAGAAACCCTGGTAAAATAAAAGTTAATACCTGCATATTTGTATCTTTTGCAACTAATGCGGTTCACATTGAATTAGTATCCGACTTAAGCATAGACGTATTCCTTACTAGTTTACGTAAATTTTTTGCTAGGTATGGAAAAGCTTTGAAATTGTATTCTGATAATGCCACCAATTGCGATGGTACAAAAAATGAAATAGGCAGTGTAAAAAACTTAATACAATCAAACATTCATAATGACAACATAATAAAATTTTTAAATAATAAAGGGACAAATTGACACTTCAAACCTTTAAGATGCTTTTCGATGAAGTGTGGGAGGCCATCGTAAAATCATTCAAGGCATATTTTATACGAACAATAGGTGATACCCTTTTTACCTACGAAGAATTAGGGACACATAGAAATCAAGGCAATCCTCAATTTGAGACCTATAACTCCTGTATCCGAAGACCCCAATCACCACCCAGATCACTTTCTTCATAGGAGATACTTTCACTAGCATTTCCGATCTAAATTAGAAATTTCACGCAATTAATCAACTGTCAAGTTAGCAACATATCCTGTACATTAAACTACATTTTTGGAAAAGTTGATATGAAGAGAACTTGAATCAAATGACGGTCCGAAACAAATGACAAGGTAAAACATATAATCAAATAAGAATTGGTATACTAGTTTTGCTGAAAGAAGACAACGTACCGACATTTTTATACTGGCCACTTGGACGCACCATAAACGTTTATTCACGAGACAATGGCGAAGTTCGTGTTATCACCATCAAGATACATTCAGGAACTTATAAAAGATCTATATTTCGAATTGCCCCTTTACCCATAACTTATGATAAATGTAATTAATCGTTTTGAAAATATGGGTAATTTAAATAACAAAATTCAACTTTATATTTTGTAATTCGTTTATTGAACGCGATTCGTTCAAGGCGGGTAGTATGTTAAGAGTTGTATTCTCTAAAATGTTTCAAATTTAAATCACGTATTTGCACAAATTGTAAAAATCTCTCGGTAAACTATATTTGTAAAGAAGTAAGAAAACCCTACTCTGCCAAATATCTGTATAGACCGAAAGGCCGCCATAAACGTGTATCGTCTTATATTATGTATTGAAGACAATACATAATATAAGAGGAGCTAGCTTTGCTATTGACTAGCTTTGCTGTCCATTAAGTACAATAAAAAGAATTGTGCAATAAAAGACTACGCATCCCGAAGACGGATGAAGTAACCACCCCATCACAATAGTTTAAGAGATTTAGCTAAGAAAATAATTTAAATTTAAGCACCAATGTGTTTTGTAAATCTGACAAAATTTGTAAACGCCACTTCCATCTTGGCAGTCAAACAGTGGACACTATTTTAATAAACATCACATATTAAAAATCTGTGTCTTATAATTCATTTTCTTTGAAAGTCTTAATAAAATAAGTTGCTAGTATTGTAACAATCTAATATTAATTAGATATTGTCATTTCAACTAAGCGCCCCATAACAACACTGTGGAAGCTTTGAAAATAATTATTAAAAATATTGCTGAAATCAAATTATTTTCAAAGACTCATTATTTATTTTCTAGTAATTTATATTGAAATTCAATAAATGTAAAGATATATCTTTAGATTTATTGTGTACAATAGAACAAATCTACTGCAGATATTGGAATAGTGCTATCTCATATTTGTAACTAAATTAAAAAAGAAAGTTCTACTTTTCATCGGCATGTACATTTGCGATTTTCCCAAAGGTACATTCACGATTTACTCAAATATATATTAGTGATTTTCTTTAAAACCAGTAAACCGATTATGATAATTATTTTATCTCGACGGTCTTAGGTCTATATTTAAGGGAATTTTAAGTATATAACATATTAAGATATCCCTCTTAAATTATAATTCATGGACTGGTGAAGGGTGAATTAAGTAAATTTTCAGTGCACTTCTTATTCGGTGATTGACGCCTGCATCTGTATTCTCCAATTGCATTGGATAATACAGATGCAGGCGTTATATTTTTTACATTCCCATTCATATCTTTTAATAAAAACATTGGAACGATTTCAGACAATCACCGAATAAGAAGTGCACTGAAAATGGTTGTAAAAAAATTGGTTGTAAAAAACGATTTCAATTTTCAAACATTTTCTCTCGGATTGGTAAATGGGAGAATCACTTATATTTTTTGCGTATATGTTTAAGCAATTTACTGTTAGTTAGCGTAATACATTTGTTATATTCAAAACACACTGCGAACAGAGCTCGCAATTTTATACATGTTTTAGAAATAGAAACCTTTCTTTGGAATGAAGAAAGACCGATGTGACATTTTTTGGTGTTGACAAACAAAATACAAATTTTTGTTTGTTTCTTATTACACGTAAATATTAGAACAAAATTAAATTTATAATAAATATACCATATACATAATTTCATTAGAACTTTTACGTAAAATGAAAACAGTGAAAGTGAGAAATCATAATAAAGTCATCAAAAATATTGGATTCACTTTTTCCATTACAAAAACGATGTTGTATTGGGGTCGCATCAATATTGCTCATTTCTTACTTTATAGCGTGTTATTTTACCAATGGCTCTTATAACAAAACTCTGCAATTCAATTCCAAATAAATTTAAAATAATTAGTAGTAAAAACGGCGGATTGAATATATGGGATGCATATTACATTATTTCACCTACGACGTTTTTCATATAATTTGAAAATTTTAAAATTTGCTCGTATTCTATGAGAAATGCCCATTCTAAAAATTAAAATTTACATTTACGCGTTTTTATGCTACGTTCTCTTTCACCATTGAACAGAAACTATCTAATAAGACGATGCAGATATAAGCCAAATATATCAAAAAATGAGAACCAAATTCACTTCCATTTAAATATGTGAGTATACTTTATATACATGTTCCATATTAACGCGTATATTTTTAAAGTAATTTCCCGCAACTCACGGTAGCGTGTATATTCCAAGCTTTCCGTACATATTTATCCTCAAGCTTTTCTTGTCATGCCATCAATATGCCAGGATATTAGTTTCGTATCAGGAGGAAATAAGGTTGCTAGTTTCAATATTATGAAAAATTGCGAATAGTTTTCAAAATATAGTGGAATATTAATACTGTCGCTGGAATGCTATATTTCAAGTTTAAATATGGTTATAAGTTATAGAACAGCAATTTTATTTCCAAAGGCATATACCGGTTATGCCATGAAATTAGAAACAAATTTTTTGCCATTAATTTTATTTTATTTACATAACTCTTTCACGTAGTTTCATTATACATTTTCATGTTTTTGGGCGTAGTTTTGTTTTCTATATTTCTAGATACCACGGTTCCGTATTGGTGACATGCAATTAAATTAGCTAAAAAGAAATAAAAATATCAAATCTTTTTAAATAATATTCCATTAAGACACTTGATATAAAAGAAATATCTAAAAAAAATTATTTTCTCTATATAAAGTAAAAGGAAAGTAAAATTTTATGAAACTTTGGGCGCTTAACAATTTTGTTCTGTTCGAAACTAATAATTAATGAGTTGTATTATGGAGAAACAAAGTTCCGATAGTGTGAGTTCGATATTTAATAATTAAATCTATCAAAGATTGCAACAAAGGACCGCTGATTCCTCTGATAGATGAAGTACCGAAATTTGCGGTACTTCTGCTATAGTTTAATTTTAAAAATTTCATTTGTTTTTTTTTTTGTTGCTTTTCTCTATTCCTCTCAGATTCTCTACAATGCTACTTATATTATATGACGTGTCATCCTGACTTGGCACATACAAGGACATATAGGATATGTTTTTGTTGTCATATCAATTTCATGACCTCAAAACTTATTGATTATATTCATATTTAAATTCGCTTTCTTCGATTACATGATTATGAAAAGAGGAAAATAATTTAATATTACAATCTTTTTTTAGAATTAACTGTAAAAAGAAATCAACAGAGCATTAAAGAGGATGATATCCTTGTAATATGTGATTTAAATGTAGATATTTGTTCTGTGTAACCGAAAAAATATTTCTCGGACGGTTCTTTGATTGATATAAGCAGCGTCATAATGTACAAGAACGATTCTTGTTTTGTGTTATTTCAATTATAGAAACCCTGAGTAATGCGATCTTTTTCTAATCAAAATATTGTTTTGTTTTAGTTAGTTTTTAGTTCGTATAAACCAATTTATCTACCATTATCTTTCTACTTCCGAGTTATATCGTATTCATTCATTTAATTTGTAAAATTTCTAAACTGTATATTGTATTTAGATTCCAAGTACTAACGAAAATTGAACTCAATGATTACCTAGACCTTCCGCCCTTAAGTGTAATCATTCCTCAGATTCAGAAAGCCTATGTTTTGAGTTCTGTAAGTCACTGCACCTTTTACAACTTTACTTTTTTCTCATAAATTCTATTTTTCTTAGCGGTAACTGGCGGGGTATATTATAAATTAGTTAGTGAAATAAGTCTTTGCTCCTATTTGTTTTAAATAAAGTTTTTGTTTTTTTTTATTCATTAAGATAACAATATATACTACTCATGTACATATATATATTACTTATATTATATTTCTATTCATATTAATTTTCCTTTTTTATGTACTTTTTCGTGGCTTTTATATATTCCAAAGTGATAGTTACTTTGATATATTACAAAAAAATTTACGTGTCAATCATTTTGAATTTATTTACGTATTTATCACCTACGTTAACATTATAATATGTAAGTGCCACATTTGACCACGCAAGTCAGGAAAATATTTTGAAAATTGAGGCGATATTAAAGCTAATTTCCTTCTTAAGACAATGATTTTGTCTCCGCTTAAAACGACTCCTTTTTGACGAAAATAGTACCTCCAGCTATTTTATTTATTCACGTTTTATTTTATCATTTTAGTAATAAATTCTTCATCCTAGGCGGTTTATAAATAGAGATGGCAGATTACATTTTCCTTGACAGATTACATTTAAGTTGATGTTGATGAAGAGTAATTAATGAAATTATTGGTGATAAATAATATACCATAATTTTAAATTATTTAGACTTTGGTGTTATCATAATTAGTAGTAACTTTTGTTAGTACCCAATTACTTTTAACATAAATTTGAAACTACAGCATATATAGAAATCTTAAAATAGTAGCTATCATTAGAGATACGGGAAATTTCTTGAATATAAATTCCGCTGAAAAGTAATTTTCTAATAAAATTTGTTATATTTTTTAGAAATTTATTGTTCAGATTTTGTTTTATATTACTGTTAGATAAGTCAACATTACGCACAATTGTGACTTTGATACGTCTTTGACAATTTATGACTTGGATATGTCTGACTTACCGAATAATCACTGATCGATGAATGTGTGATAAAATCATCATCACTGCAGAAAGTACGTTTCCGTGAAATTCACCTAAATAACCAAAGCAACAATGGTTATGTACCCGGTAATCTATATTACGCTCTTTCACATACTTTGCAGTATACATAATTTGTCTAAAAATTTCAAATATTTCTAATTTATCTTTCTAATTCTAAATTATAATTTATTTGTCTTTTTCGTCTTATTGATGGTATCTCAGCAAAATATGACACTTTAGCAGAGGATTATTATTGTTATTTTTGCATATCTTTCCCAAAATATATTATTGATAATCCATTGTCCTTGTTTGTTTTTACACAATTCTCAATTCTCCGACTGCCAATATCGTTATTATCCTCAGCACCTTTTTAATTCACGCAGTGGGTTTAAACCACTTGTTTACTAGAAAAAGAAGTTATTGGTGTATTTTACACTAGAAAAATATATACCAAATATAAATTTAGTGGTTTCAAATTTTTCCACACAAACTTTGAAATAACTTTAATAACAGGGAAAATAAGCCAGAAGATCATAAAAATAGAAACATAACCACTCCACCGTTAAGGAAGATTTTATATAAAATAGCACCGCAATACAATATCGGATTTATCCTACGATTTTTATTGAAAATATAATAATTGTTACTAGTGCGGTTAGTAATAAGTAAAATGATTTACCACAAAGTTAAGCTGATGTATTAAATATTACTGCGTATTACACGAGTAATAAAAATGGAATACTTTGGAGGAAATAATAATTTGAATTATTGCAATTATCTGAATGTTAATATTTGTAATTATCTACAACTTATTTGCTTACGTGTACAAATATATATATATATGTATATATATATATATATATATATATATATATATATATATATATATATATATATTTATAACCTTATAAAATCACGAGTGTTTTGATTAATTTTTATTTTAAACCTCCTCTCCGAAAAAATAAGCAAAAAATAAAAGATGTAATTTTATTAAACCGATAAATTCGAATAATTTGGTTAAAAAATACTTAATCATACTTACATAGAATATACGTAGGAGTTCCTATTAAAACAGTCAAAAAATTAGATTGAATATGTTTTTTATTTAATTTAGCCAGATTATAAAATATTTTGCTTGCTATATTATTTGCTATTCATAAATATCTTTTGACTGCATTAATAAGTCATTTGGATTGGACATATGCTAACATAAATCTCAAATACATGTTTACTGATGATGAAATGCTAGCATGAGGCGACAAAAAAGTAAGCTTCTAGGATGGAAATATTTTGATATATCTAGAAATATATTGATGTATTGATAGAAATTGGTAGGCCGCTTATGCAATTCTGGGCGTATACAGCTATGGAGAATCACCAAAAAAACCGCTTGTTTGGAGAAAAGCATATTTTCAATAGACTCATTGTCTAAATTATATTGCATAAAGAACACATAATCATAATAACGTATAAATAATCATAGACAAGGTATAGAATCCAATATACAAAAAGAATAGTTTATTTAGATTACCTCCCAATATTTTTTTTTAATTTATCCATTTAAAAATATATACAATTTACAAAACGTTAAAAAACGGGTTTAATGTGGTTGTCTGAAATAAATGAATTGATGAAAAAGAGGATATTGTATAGTTGTAAAATATACTCAATTGATTGCCATGAAAAAAATATTGTCAACTGTAAGGCAATATTTGTTAGATTATAATATATCACCTAACCGTGACGTGATATAAGAATAAATTGTGTTTTAATAAAATAAACTTTTATTTTTGGATAGATGGGTCCACATGGGTGATTGATAATTTTTATATATTATGTAATATATAAATCAGTTATGTAAAACCTTATATTTACTCAATTCCATTTATTTTTGTAATCAATGTATCGATGCACAAAATTGTTTTAAAAATCTACTTGAAATTTACAGATATTCAAAACGACGAAAAATTATCCCTTTTGAAAATATCTTTTCCTTTCTTGGGTGTTGCAAAATTTAAAAAAAATTAATGAAGAAAGTTTTTGTACGACGTATCTCACATAATGGTCAATGTAGCTGCATATACATACATATATATATATATATATATATATATATATATATATATATATATATATATATTGTATCTACATACAAAGGTTTGCATATATGTTTAATACGTCCAAGGAATTCTGGCATATTTTTAGCGGACTGACATACACGATTGCGTAATTTCAGTTCTTTAGGTTAAAAAAAAGAATTAAACCTAGTCTAAGCAAAAATTGTTTTCAACGATTAATTTTTGAGGATAATCATCAGAATAAATTTACTTAATGTGCCATTCTTGCTAAAGGTACATTAAGGGAACCTTTCACTTTTTAATTAAACAGTGCGATTAATAGCAATTTTATTGGCGATTCCAGTAGGAAGGTTTTACACTTACTTTTGTTTCTCGAATATTCCTTGGATGCATTTTGAATTTCGTAATTTTATTTATAATAATGGAAGGTTCTTCGGATATTGGCCTGAATTACTTGAACGTACTATTTCCTTATATAATAGGGTTCCACGCGGAGCGTATTGTACAATTGCCATTGTACAAATAAAATCTATGCAAAGAAAAAAAAAATATTTAATATTTTTCTACTCACTTTCACATATGTTAACGTATATATTTTACAAGAGCTTTTTGTCAAGAATTTTCAAGGTTAATTTTTTTACTTTACATATAATATAATGAATAATTTAAAATGTATGGCCCTTTCAGTTTGTTATCATCTTAATCTACCAATTCGTGCAGGTAATTAAGAATTATTATTTAATTGTCAAACTTCTCCCATTATGCTTCGGGATATTGTATAAACGGATATTTTGGAAATTTTCGGTACCTGATAACGAACATATGAATTAGAAAAAATAAAAATATGTAAAATATAAATCATTTATAGATTACAATTTTCAATGTATTTTAATGTACATTTGAGAAATAATTTCGATCAATATTATTTAAAAAGCTTCCCATTTAATTCAAACGATACTAAAGACTGAAAAATATATTGGGACTTAATATATATCACGAGCTTTCTTCCCAATTTTAATTACGTTTTTTACTCTCTAACCTTTCCCACGATGGCGCAATATTTTTAATAGTCGAACTCGTTAATTTCTCGAGGGAGAAAAGGAATCCATTGCAGACATGTCTCTGTCGTAGCTAATTGATTTCATGAAACTAATTAGAATTGATATTCAAGTTTTAACGCGCGAAGACTTTTCCTAACAGGATATTTAAAATGTCATGTTGAAATTCGTATTTTGTTTCCTGGGTATCTATTTTTGAAAAGAATTTTTATTAAAAATTTTTCAGAAATAGGCCCATAAATCAGTAAATATGATTAATAATAAACGTTTTATTGAATATAATAGGCGTTAATTTTGTAGAAATTCATCAAATCTTTGCTAATAGCCCACCTGAAGATGTTTTAATGCAACGAAACCTAGATCGTGGTAAAGAATTTAAAGAAAGTAGAAATAATACTACATCACGTAGTTTCATTTAATTGTTAAACGTTTTATTCTCAAAAAATTCATAATCAGTGAATGAAGAAATATTTTTCTCCTTACTTTGATAACGACATTTTTACGAAGATCATAATGAATTAACAACATTTTTTTTAAATTTACGTTTCCATATTCTTTTTAGATTTGAGTAATTTTATCCAAATAAATATCAAAATTAAACGTCCATCGCCATTTGATTCATTATTCCATTCATTACATAGCTACTTTATCAGTTCATTTCAATAATAATAATTTCCATTAATTTTCTCTAAGGATTCTAAGATAGTCAAATATTCATTTTTTAAATTAGATATTGAAAATTTATAAATAAAACATAAAATATTGACTTATTAATGAAATTGTTTTTCTCCAAAATCTCTATCTCATATAGTAGATTACGGTCCATGGATAATCAAGTCATCCAAACAATTGCTATAGGCACTTCCCGGTATGGCCTTTAGCTTCTTATTTGTATTTTTCTCTATGGTTTTAGTTGTCTCCAAACATGCTAGATAAGATATTTTTTTGATCCCACTTATTTCTGGTTCACAACAGTTCCTAAAGATTAAAAAAAACACAAAAATTAAGCTTTGTGTGAAAATAAAATTTATTACATACCTAAATAAAATTTCACGCATACACTTTTTAGTTTAGTGATCTTACCGATTAAGATATACTGCATCCAAACGTATAACGTTCAGTGTCCAATAACAGACTGGATTCATTTAATCAATAGCGATGTTTTATTATACAAAAATTGAAACTCTCACCAATATTATTTTGGCTAATATTATATGACAAATCTTTCAACTTAAATTTACCCTAGCCCTGCTTAAATATCATAATATTATGTAGCAAAGAGAATATGGATTTCAATACATTCAGAACAGATGGTTCCCTAAATCATTTCTTTTGATATTTTTATTCTTCTAATCCATATTTTGGCCATATTCATAATTATTTAGCATTTCGTTAAAAAAGAATGCTTCTATAATATATAATGGAAATTTTTAATAATAGAAGTAGTTGTGTTTCAAGACATATACTATATATTACAAAGAAGCCAAGCATTTTTCTCTTAAAAATTAATCAAAACTAAGCAGTTTTGTCACAGGGCGATCCTGGGATATGAAAGAAATATTTTTGATACAAAGTGTTTGTTGCATCCCTTTTATACGAAATTATTATTTTGTTTTCACGTGAGTTACATATATACTACAAATATGTTTGCGATAAAAAAAATTCAATATCATCTGTATTCGCCCTAAAGCAAACAGTGGACTTTTTGACGTTTTTTTTTGTAAGAAGTAATGAATGTTTAATAACTTTAAAGGCAAAATATGTAAACGGATAGTTACTTTCAAATAATGGACGCTCAACACTGAAGTTAGTTCTTTTATCAGCAGCCTGCACGATCATGTAAATAAATTGGTTAAATATGATTGAAATATTAAAAAAAAAACGAGAAAAATTTTAGATATTTTAGAAATAATTTTCCTTGCACTGTAAAAAACCTGTACTTCATTACACTCGCCAACAAAAACTTCACTATTTCGAAATTATTTTCTAAGTTTATTCATAATATGCGCACCGGATTTTCAAAAATTTTTTTTTTATCAATTACATAATTTATATATATATATATATATATATATATATATATATATATATATATATATATATAGTGAATGTGAGTGTCGAATTAGGCAATATGAAATTATGGGATTGCAGCAAATTTCACGCACGGTTTCTGAGAACATCGACTGCGAATACAGGAAAAGATCTCACTTCTTTTGTGCATTTTCTATATCTTTCATCACTGTATATTTAAAATATTAAGACATCTAGAATCATAAACGCAGCTTTCTTCTGATCTTTTTGCGTGGCTTTTAAACATAAATATTTTTATTATTTTAAAGGAAGTAGTTCCTTAAATAGGAGGGTTGAACAATTTTTTCCAATTTTTCAGCGTATTTCTGACAATTTAACACCCCAAAATTTTATAAAAAATATTTTTGAAGCCCTTGTGACTAGCTCTTTCCAACAATTATATACAGAATTAAGCAAAATTTCAAGTCCTTATTTTGCCCCACCTCAAAGTTTCCAAATTAATATTTATAGTTTTTAGCTAATATGTTTCAGCTATCTATGCAGGTATGGTCGTGTTAACATATTTTATTACTATGCCATGTTTTAAGTTTCTTCGTCAAACGGTTTCTAAAAGAAACAACCAACCGTCACAGTCAGACGAACATACATTTATCTTAAAAGAGTTGCATTTTGCTTTCAAGTACGGAACAATAAAAATAGAAAATAATAATAGTCTGATAGAGAATGATTGTTTGTATTTTCAAAACTATTTTTTTCAAGTTAGATTCATCAAATATTTCAACAATAGAACACCTAAAAAATCTAAATATTAAAAAAAAACTCATTAAGGAAGGCTTTAAAAGAAAATGTTGAAAGTAAATTTATAAGAATAATTTCAATATTAGCCACATCTGTTCAATAATTTTAAATTAAGTAGCATGCTTTCAAATGTTCTCTCAATTAAGTTATAATTTCTGAACTAGTTAAAAAAATATAGCTTTACCCTTCACTTTGTAATATAATGTTAACCAAAGGCTATAATCTTAATAATTTAAAATTTATGCAATTACTACTTAGTGCCAAATAACGCACCGGACTCAGTTTAGCTTTTATGAACTTCAAAAATTAAAATTTACAAGTTAAATGTAACAGACAGTGATGTTGTATATCAGTTTATTATTTAAAAAAATGAAATGTAATATTAAAAGTATTATATAACGATTGTGAAATTGACATAAGTGTTTTAAATTCTAATTCAGGTTAAAAGCGATGAAAAAATAATTATTGAGAGCATTCACCTCGTCGATTATTGCGAAAATAATTTTCTTTTCGTTTTAAAATTTCAACATTATATGGTAGAAGGTCTTTTAGCACCAAATTTTCTCTTCGCTTTCAATTAATTTTCAGCACCGTCTGACGAATTCGGCAGCCGGGCAATATTTTAGAATAGTCGCCTGTTCTAATTTATCGACAGAGAAAATGAATCCATCACAGGCTCGTTTATCACAGGCATCGATCTATCGGAGCTAATTGAAACGGTGGCTCCTTGTGGAAATAATTAAAATTTATATTCTGATCATAATATGAAAAGCTGACTTCAGATATAGCAATTAATTTCGTGTCCGTATTAAAAGACGAATTTTGTACAGATTCAATATTCGCAAAAATCAAGTCTCGTTCATATGTAATAGGAAATATTTTTCTCTCCGTACGTAATTTGCAAAAGAAGTATTACAACTGTTTGTGTCATGCTTTGTGAAATTTTAAAATTTAAGATTAGCCGTTTTAGATATAACAATGCCAATTCTAAAATTTAGCACCAATATGTATACCAAATTAGAGTGTTATTTTTAGTTTTGCGATTTACAAAAATATAGACAAAAGATGTTTCCATTCTAATAATGAAGAAAGTTAAATAAACTTGTTCTTTTTGGTAAAGGCATTAAATTATTTTGCAGTATCCAATGTAATTAAACGATTTGGTTTTCAACATTTAATATAGCTTTCTTGTGAAAAGCCTGTAAACAAAAAGTGTGTAATGGTCTTTCTTATATTCAATATAAAAACGTGATCGAAAATCTATTATAAATTCTTAGGGCTGATCGAATTGGAGCATATAAAATTGATATTTCGAATTATCTATGGATTTCTAAATATAGTGGAATATTACGTTTCTAACTATTGTTTGCATATTTCAATTTGAAAGAAAAAGATAAATACACATAATGAGCAGAGCAATACAATTTTAAATTTCAAGTCCTTAATAATAAATAAACGGTACATTTACATAAAAACTTTGGCAATGTCGATAATTTTTTTCTTTTTAAATACTTTTCTAATCACTGCAGAATATAGATCATCCCTTTAGAATGCAGTATGAGCCATGTTGTACTTTCTGCTATTAATAATTTCGAAATTCCGTTGGGCAATCTGGCTGGTACACGGTCAACGCCCTTGATTTCTCTCCGCAGTTAAAAAGTTTACAATTTTTTTTCAAAACATAAAACAAACAAAGATTACCACATCCCAAATACATATAATAATTAAACGATAATTCTTAAAAATATATCATATCATCATCATCACCATCTCAAATCGCTAATCGTGTGCATCACCTCTTATGGGGTGTTTGGGGTTACTAGATTACACTGGATGATTCCAAAACACAAAGTCATAATCTATTTGCAGTTTAATTTCGGACAGAGAAACTAGGTCTTGGAGATATTTACGTTGCAATGTCCAAGATTCTTACACCAACGAAATATAAAACGTACTACCGATTCATATTTTGCTAAATATGGTTGAGATGCAGATATTGCTAATTTTGCTATAAGTGAATTTATGCGTTATTCTGTTTACAATAAATTTGAGAATAAGTAAACAAATACATTTATCGGTTTTACGGTCGGCATGTGGTGGATAAAAATATAGAAACATACAAAAAGAAATATGTAACCTTGACTAACATGACCATATGAATATTGCTCATGAAGTTCTTTTAATAACATTGAGACATAGGTAAGATTTGTGAGTACAGTATTAATTTCAGTAGTCACGTATATGGCCGTATATTTCTATTTTTTTTAATATAACTCCGCACAATGTTCGCCTGAGCTGTGACTCAATATACATTTCCTTCCTAGCTGGTGTGGTTTCTCCAACCTTATTGTATGCAGTACATTTTTGAATACTGTACCTAATAATACACCAAAACATTCCGTTGTCTTGATATAGAGGTATCCATCATATAAACTATCGAAACCGATTTTCGATTCTATGTATTTGCGTAAATATGTTGAAATTATCTTCTGAAATTGAGAGGTAAGACAGCAAATACAAAATATAGTATGTATAACCCATTTAACAATTAAGAAACCAAATTCTTAGGAAGTATAGGAATGATGCATGTAACAATAGTAACTTGGATACTTCATATTTTAAAAGATTATATTTGAATGTACATTTTCTCCGTTAAGAAAAACAAAATGTCCAAAATCCACTTACATTTAGGAACAAAACACTACGCTCACTTAATCTAGTATTAGAATATTTTTTTCCAAAAAATACCGGTATATTTATCTCGCCAAACAAAGTAAAGAGTATATTACCGGGATCCAGTTCTTTTAGTTATTGAACGAAATACGCTTGCAAATATTTTAGTAGTACGATATAGAAATTTGGTAGATCTCACGACTAGTTCGTGAGAAGTACCAAATTTCCTTTTGGAGCAAAATGAGCCTTAAATAATTTACGGCCTTTTTTATGGATACATACATACATTTCTGACATACTTTCTATCTGGAAAGGACCATCCTACATTTTTTTCTTTCATTTTCCACTTGTCTTCATGTCTGTAAACTATTTCGCCTACTCTATATGGTAGAAGTGGTGTCGCCTACTTTATATATCATGATATGTTTGTCATGTTTATGAATTACTTTCTATTTTTTATTATTAATTTCCCAAAAATTATGCTATGGAACGACGTTAATCTACTCTATGTTCTTTTATAAATTCATTAACAAGTATGTTTCCTCTGTCGCCATCTAATATAAACGTATTACCACATATGTCAAAACTGAATTTCGTTAGGAATCCGATAAGTACTCGAATGATTACATCTCAAATCGCTAATCGTATTACTTCTATGATAAACGTGTACGGGTAATTTTTCTTAATGTAGAGTGTAATCTTTATAAAGGGTTTTCGATTTTGATGGTGAGATGTATTGAGTGTGATGTGCAACTTAATTTTGTGTAAAAATAATATCTCTCTCACACGTGACGTATGTATTTTATTATCATTTGCCACCATTTCATCCGGTATTCTTATCAATGACATAATCATAATTAAAGCTTCTGCAATGTGTGTCGAAAGTGTACTTTCCAGGAGTTAAGCATAGGATAATATTTCAAAATGTGCCAAAAACAACTAACGGTAAGTGTGTTAAAAACAACTAACGGTAAGTGTGTTAAATACAACTAATGGTAAGTCTTATATACATAACATGCCATCGCTGTTTCTTTCCACTTGCGATATTCATCGGAATGTCTAGTAAAAGTCTAGAAGATTTTAATTGATTACAAATATTGCAGTGTTGTGTATATTTTGAAACTGTTTTTTTTAAATTTCTAGTCAATGATTATTTCTTGAAATTGCTCTACAAGTTTCTTCAATACCGCGACAGGCTTTTCTACCACTATACATACGAAATATGCAGTTATATCGAAGTTATTGTTAGCTAGGTCTACAACATCTCAAAAGCGTAATCTCGTTTTCTTTTTAGGAGATATCTGGTTATAACATAATTTTATTCTACTTAAAATATCTGCTTTAGCTTTTCCTTCTTTTACTAAATTTTCATATTATATTTGCTATGTTTCAATTTCCAACTTTTAATTATGAGTTTTGTTGTTTCAAGCGTTTCAACCATGCAAGCGGTTAGTGATAGGAGATTACTTTGTAGCGTCGACCGTATAAGTGTGGTCTAAATTATCTGGGGGCCGAAAAAATTTCGGCAGTGGATTATTTAGTGGCAGTGTCTGACAATATTCTTGAAGCATAGGCAGTCAGAAAACCGTTTTTGATAAAGCGGCTCCAAGCTCTATATCGCTAGCATCATAAATTCTTCATTTAAATCAGGATGCTGAAGATTTGGTTCATTCGTTAATATAGGAATTTAAGCCTATGATTTATTTTTCATGGTTTTTTTAAATAACTAGCCAAAGGTTTACATATATGAGTCATATTTAAAAAAAAAATATAATATCCGATTAACCCAAGAAATTATTTCATTTCATTTAGCGGAGAAGACACGCTCGGATTATCTTATAGGTTTTACTCATTCAGTCGTCATCTGTGACCAAGGAATAAAACTTCCTTGCGCAAAAGAGTATACTTATTTAACTGAATTTTAAGATTTGCGAACTTTAACTGTTTAAATACTTTATCCAATTTAATCAAATGTTTTTTTCTAAAGACGGTAAGTTTAAAGAAATATCATCAACATAAATAATACAGGCATCCATAAATAAACCTCTCAACACGTTATCCATAACTCTTTGAAATTTGCTTGAAGCATTTTTAGTCCAAAGGGCATACGTTTGAACTCTTAGTAACTGTTTTGGGTTAAAAATATTGTTTTATTGACATCGTTGTAATACGTATATGTTTGGTGGTAGCTTGACGTAGGGAAAGTATAGATTGACGTAAGGCGTAAATTAGTAATTTATTGTTATTTCCCTAATGTGCCAAAAATTTCTTCAAATATTAAGATTCATTACTTATCGTCAGCCATTTGGTCATTGAGTTTACGATAATTAATGAACATTCGCCGTTTTTGTGTGCCGATTACATTAATTTTTTTGGTTTAATGTACACTGGAGAAGACCATGATGGAAATGAAGGTTGAATAATATTTTTTGGGAAGATTCTTTATCGGTTTATCTATTTTAGGTTTAAGTTTTCGTGGACATCTATACACTTTACTGAATATGGGTTTTTCATTCTTCAGTATGAGTTCGCGTTCAATTTTATACAAATTTTACCTTTTTCTTCTTCATTTAGGTATTCCGAACGGAGACTCCTCAGATTTTGTTTTAATATTACATAAGTATTATTGTACATTTGGTGTGTATTTCGCTGATTATTTGAATATGTTTTCTTCTAAAATTCCTCAACTTCTAAAACTGTTCGGTTTTGAAGCACTCCTCAGTATTCGAAGTAGCATAAGTAAAGTAAAAATAAACCCATTGTATGCTTAATTTTATTTTTACATTTAATAATGCACGGACCGAGTAATTTATCAAATCGGATTATTACAATGTGTAGGTGTCTAGCATCTAGCTTAAAACAGTAAATCATTTTGTGAAGCCATCATAATTGTCGTCCAAGTTAAAAATGTGAAATTTAAGACGTTCGTTGCGGTGAAAATATTTAAGTGATGGTATCACGTAGACATATTTCTATAAAAAAGTATTGTGAACTGTGCAAACTGGATAATTTTCTGTTTCGACAATATTCGTCCAAATACCTTTACACTAATTGAGGACGTTTAAATAATTTACATGAATCTGTATCAATTTAAAATTTACCAGTTTCTATTTAAAATATTACGTACTTTAATTCTCTACAGTTATTTATATTTCAGTTATTACTATTAGATTTCCGCTTAGGTCGTTCCGAGGAAAATTTTGACAGGGTTCATTCCGGTAAAATAATTCCTCTGCTACATATTAAGACGTTATGGATTCCTATTATCTCAACAATTAAAACACAGGTGATTGTGTATTTTGTATACATTTACTGTCTCCATTGATAGATCGTTCGAAAAGCGGTTGAAAAAATTATTTTCAATTTGCTCCAGCAGAATATTGACGATTTCTGTTGTTACTAAAATTGGAATTCAAATCATACGTGTTACAATTTTTCCAAAGTAGATTCCTCTGTATACATTTTTTCCACTCCCGTCATATTATTTCTTTCGGAAAATAAAGCTCAATTACTTATGTAGTTGTTATTATAAAATACTTCAGATTTAGCCTCATCAACTTTGATCACGAGATCTAAAACTTCATTCATAGTTTGTTGATTATGAAGTCTGATTGGTATGCTAAAGCTATGTATGTGGTAAACAATTTAAGAAGGTCGTAAATGCAGCATTATTTTATTCTTCCATTTCTATGTTTAAAGTATCTTGTGCAGCGTGCTATGCTTTAACCTTCATGTAAATAATATGTTATATTTTCTAATCTATCTCCAATTCTTTATCTATTTCCCCGTGCTTTATTTTTTCATTCGTTCCTCTTGAGGCGTTTGTACTGAACGTCTATCTCCAAGAGAGCTTATGAGCGTTTTTTTCACAATTTTGCACTTATAATTATGAACTTTAATAGATATTTTCATTTGGGTTCTACCCAATATATCACTAAACATTACTCTGTGTATAACTAGTGCCTTATTATATAATACGCTTAAATATTTATAAGAATTAATATATACATATAATTCGCTTAAATCTCCCACACGTATCGAAATGTGAATACTAAAATCTGAACATTTTTCGATATCACTTGCTATTATTAAATAAATTGGGGAAATATAAACCAATAAATGCAAAACAGTCACATTAAAAAAACTAGGCAAAGGAAATGATAACAGTAATTAAAGGATTTTACTTAAAATAAAATATTTATAAGAATTAATATATACATATAATTCGCTTAAATCTCCTACACGTATCGAAATGTGAATACTAAAATCTGAACATTTTTCGATGTCACTTGCCAATATTATATAAATTATGGAAATATAAACCAATAAATGCAAAACAGTCACATTCAAAAAAGTAGGCAAAGGAAATGATAACAGTAATTAAAAGATTTTACTTAAAATAAGGAAAGGATCTTAGGTTCCAGTAACTAAAAGATTTTATTTACAATGCCATCACCAAGCCGATATTTTGCATCTGCCCTGGACTTTGGTCTTATGCACAAAACTAAAACCTATTTATTCTTTCGTATGTACTTCCTAAGATATTAAAGCTATTTCCAAAAACTCAATCATAGTTTTGGCAGCAGAAACTACTGATTGCAATATTAATGTGTCGTTGTACGGGGGGTTAATTTTGAAATACTTTAATATTACAATTCATCTAAAAATATATTTGCAACTTTAATTACAAGAGTAGAATGAATATTTTCTTCGAAATTCTCATGAAGCATTCTTCGTCCCGCCTCATATTCTCCTCTGATCCACTGTATTAGCTTACTTGCAAAATTGTAGCTGAGTTTTGCATAACTAGTAATATAGCCGACTGTTGCCCGTAAGCATAAATCATACTATGAGATATGCTAACTTGTCAAGAATCATATTCTCCTCCTGTTGGCTGTGTTAGCTTGCTTGTGGGAATTATCGATGGATTTTGTGTGATCAGCAATGTAGCTAACTATTTTCGGTAAGCATAACTCATACGATGATATATGCTAACTCGCACATGAGTGGATACGTGCGAGCGCGTACGCATGCGTGTGTGTGTTGTGTGAAAAATGATAAAAATGTACGGTTTTGATGATAAGTATGGTCAGATGATAATGAGTAAGTTCATATGATGATGTATATGACATGATGACTTTAAGATTGTCTAGTAGTTCGGGCGCATGCTTAACAATGGGTCACACAGATTGTCATTCTGTTCAACAAAGTGTGAGCGGTTATAGTGTACAATTGCATTTATCTTCCGCGTTTACTGTGAGTTTCAATGATATTTTTGTTAGTCAGCACATAGTCTCATTGTTTAAAGTAATTTGAACAATATTTAAAATAAAGTACAGGCATTAACTCCACTTGATATTAATTCTAAACTAACAACAAATGTTTGTTACGTACATCGCACGAATTGAAATATATAAATCAAATTTAGTTTCTCTAAGTGTTTTATATCTTTTTATAAAGGTTATATACATAAATATATATAAATATATATATATATATATATACATATATATATATATATATATACATACATATATATAATGAAATAATTTCCCTTAAACATCGTGGTCAAAGTTTTATCCTTGCCATGTAAAAGTGAAAATTCTGTATAATATTTATATGTACTTTAACTACAATCAGGAAAACTACTTTATATATTTATTTCTTGTTTAATCATGAAAAATTCACACATTAATTTTTAAGGGAGATAACTTTGATAAATAGAAAGCAAAAATATTATAATAATATAAATTATAAATTTAAATTTCTTCTATTTTCCTTAGATGGTGACTCAAAATATCATGAAATCGATATTGTAATCTATACGCTTCGAAATACTATCCAAGTATATTTACGACTCATTCATCATTCAGAATATTATTACCTTCTTATCATATTTATTTCTCTTAAATTAATTAATTTAACGATCTCAAGTTAAATGAAAATGGGTTAAATAAAATGCTGAGATAGTTTTTGGTCAAGCTATCAAATAAGATAACCAGGCAATTATTTATTGTTAAAGAAGCACATAAACGCTATTGTTATCGAAGTGCGTTTTTCAGTAGCTTTTTGAAAAATTAGCTGTTAAAAAAATTATGAGGCGGAGAAGTTCGGGAGTAAATGAAATCATTATTAACTCAAAAAATTAAACATAAACTAAATCATTTATTCAGTATTTTTTTATTGTTATGCTGCCTTGTCATAATTAAAATTAACTTTTTTCAGAAGAAATGCCCATTTTAGGACAATACATTTAGTGAAAATTTTGCAAATTATCTCCTTTTTATCGAGAGGTCGTAATTAACTCGGTTATAAATCTAAAATAATTTCCTAACACAAATTTATCCACAGTAATTGTGAGTAATTTTCACATTATTTAAAAATCTAATAGACGGTTTATACATAATTTCCAAATTTGTTTTAATTTTACTTACATTTGCATGACGCGTTATTATAATAGACTAGCAAGTATTTTAATAAAGTGTCTTATTTTGTACATAATTCGTCGTTTTTTCTGAAAAACTTAACTATATTTTACTAGCAAATATAAGATTTTTTATGTGTGGATAGACAAGTAAAAACAGCTGATAAACACGGTGCATTGCTAGAATATTGCTAAATAATATCATATATAGTTATACCGATAGATGATTTTTGGGTTTCCTAACAACCTTGTTTGAAAACAGTTTTACATATTGTTCAGTTGGGCAAGGGTAAAACAATAAACGAATAACGAATAAAATAAAAAAAATCACAATAACTGCAAAGAAATATCTAATTATGTCAGTAATTGTTCAAATCAGTATACGAGTATTCATATTCTACAAAGAAATGAGAAACAAATAATGTGAATTTTTAGTATTAAAGCTAAAATATGTATGTAATTATGCATATTTTATGAACATATGTTTGCCGAAAGTGGGACACGTTTAAAGGGTAAGTTGTAAAATCAAAAACAATAATGAATTTTTAAAAATAAATTAATGTTAAAGAAAAAAATATGTGACGACATAATTTCATAATTACACAGAAGAATATTTAACACTTTACTTAGAAGCGTATATATTGTTATTGGGATATCAAAATTAATTCGATTAACTTATTAGAGAAATAGTACACTTTTTCTACTACATTTTAACAAATATATATCTGCAGCCTATAATATTATAATAAACATGAACATTTTTCATACTAATTTTAGTAGAAACAATTCATTTCACAAGAATCATAACAGCTGTTCTAAGCTATTATGCTTACCTTCCTTAAGGCTAATTTGTTGATCATCATGACATTTTCCGCGATTGTCAGTAAGGTTTGTTTAAAAACTAATATGTTTATGACCGTAAAACAAAGAAGTGATTTCTTTTGTTTCGACGAAACAATGTTATTTTGTATTTAAAAACACAAAATGAAAATATTTACTAGAAACATTCATTCGTTTCATATTAAAAGTAAAAGAAAAAAGAATCTTTGTATCATATCGTAATATTTGAAATTTAATATTTTATCAAAATAAAGGTAGGATAAGTGGGAAAATGATGCAAATAAGAAATTTCTCGCTATTATAACTTGAACCCTGTTTTAGAATTAATATCTTCAAAAAAATTATTTTTTCATCACATTTGATAGATATTGCGAAATGAGAATTGATATTTTATCGCCGCATTCGGAAGAAGAATACAATTAAACGGAATTTATTTAAAACTCTAAAGGATACGTTTGTTTACAAAGTATTTATGTCAGAAAGTCTGTATTCAAGACCTTAGATGGGCCTTATAACGACATGGATAAGTACAAAGCGAAAGTGATACATTGAAGTTACGGATACATCTTATGGGCAAAGCAAGTGTTATAAATGTAGTTATTTGCGCTACCGATAGCGATGGTCTCATTCGCCAATATTTAGTAAGTGAGAAAATAAGAAAGAGAAATTACTAAGAGCGTTCGTTCATTATTATCTACAGTATGTAGTTTAAATTATATACGTATAATAAATATATACCATTGTGAAACAATGTCTCCTTACTATTTACCGTCCATTTACCGTTTAGTTTAATAAAATGAACTATTACACAAAATAAAATCATTTGCAATATATAGCTTAAATTAAGCTAACACTTCTCATTATAACATAACCATTGCGTATGTAACAGTATTCGTGAAAACAAAAACATTCTTTTGAGAAGTATAAGAGCTTCCGTTATTTACAACAAAAAGTCAGTAACCGAATCTCAACTGCAGAATATGGACTCCAAAATCAGAACTAAGTCAGTAATTCGAGAAGAGACTAACCAAATACCGTATTCTTGATACTCAAATTACCAGAGTGTTCAAATATCGTTTCAAAGCAGTGGGTCCCATCACTACTGGTTGGCTCGAGTCCTAGCTTCATTATAGAGATCAAGATGGTGCAAGTTTTGGACCATTGTCGCCATCTATTTTACGTTGACATCAGCGTAGCTGTTAAGAAAAAATACTGTCTATGGAACGCTATTATTTGATCTATTGCATTACGTCATTTTATTCTACAATACTTTAAATAAATATAAACTTCTCAGTAAACTTACATACATACATATTTTTTTTTAACTACACGAATTCACCAAACACATTGGGAGCGGTACATTATATTATTATTCCATTGATTTGCTAGGAATTTGCTCGTGTTTCGTACCATATAAGCTTGCAGTTCTGAATTTTACGAAAGGATACATATGTTTATAAATTAAACTACAATCTAACTAACCTACTACTAACCTACAATCAGTTTAAAATTTTCCACAGACTTTCCTCCCGAATTTTTGGATTAGGTTATGTAGACTTTGTTTTAGGTTTCGTAAATTTTTGTACCTGAACAATTATGAATCAATATTTCTTCATCATCATAAACATGTTCATCTGTTTCATTCGAATAAAGATTGGAGAAAGATTGTCTTTTACAATTGGTAAATACTGACGAACAGAATAATCTCGCACTTCTATAACGACCTTTACTGCTTCAACTCTTCTTTTAGTTACAGAATATAGTACTAAGAAATTTTCCTGGAGCAGATAAAAGTGGAGTTTGAATAGGCTCCAAAGTATTATCAATTAGTTTCCATCCCAATCTTCTGTATCCAGTTAATTGACCTGTCACACTCTTACTTGATAATACACACAGTATATATGGTGATAAGTAACAGCAAAAGTTGAGGAAAGGCAAGATAACTGTACTCTTTTATTGTTTCAGTTATGTTTTGTGAAATTAAATATCTGTATTAATCTAGTGAAATATTTTTTTGGAGTTCCGTATTTAGCTACAAAAAAGCCAGTTTTTCTTATTTTAAAAATAACTGACGTAGCGTCGCAGCTAGTTAGTTATAGCATGTCAAAACAAAATATTTACGCGATACATTGGACATGCGCTTAAATTGGATCTGGTCTTTGCCAGGTTTCAAAGTATAAATAATTCTATCAATCGGAGTTCGTGCACTCAGCAGTATTAATAGATCAACATCTTTATCAATGATGGCAGTTGTACTTGAATCAATCTAAAATGTCTTAAAGATATTCATTCGTTGAAATAATAATATCAGCTCTATAGGTACATCATGAAATTTTAAGTTGCCACTCATATTTAAAAGAAGGAGACTTTTACAGCGCGTTTTAATTTAATATTACTAAATACTAGGCTAGTCATTTTAGCCATAGCACTGTTTCCAATTTCACGAGCGTTACAAAAATTAATTTTATTATTACTGGCTACTACATTAAGAAATAAAATAATTTTTTAACCATAGGGAAAGGATCATGCAATATAAGTCACTGAATAAGTTTTTTGATATCTTCAATATCTCCATTTACCCGTAAATCGATTGCATCAAGAGGGTGATGGGTTCTATTCATTTTAATATTAGTAAGATCTTTCAGTCTTTACACGCAGTGTTTATTCCATGCATGCCGTAAAGCAATTTACTCATAACAAACTCTTACGTACTTCTTTCTCGAACAAAATTTAAATCGTTTTTCATTGATTTTACCATAGATTGCTCAATAATTATGTTCGTTGGTTTCCATTATTTCATTTATCGGAACGGCTAACACTGAAAAATACTTGTAAACAACTTTTGTAAACACTAAGATAAATGAAATTTTCCAATAGTAATATATCTAATAACTATAAATGAACAGACTTGGCACAAGGAAAATGTCCGCTGCATGAAAATAGAGAATAATTTCTATACCGCTATTCAAACGAGATTGTCAATCGCCCATACATATAGCTCTTTTAAACTCCTTTTTCAATTGACACCATCTAAAAATAATGTTTCCATAATTTTTCTGTAGGTCCCCGTTCTGCATATTCCTTTGGTATCTAATTAGACTGATCAAGTAATGTGTTAGCCATTTCATTACCATTTTTGATGTTATCATTTGAACTACTATTTTTCATTAAATGTACTCGTACAAAGTTATTTTCAAGATTTATATACATATCGTCATAAATAACAAGTTCTTTTGACAAAATTATTGCCAAAGTAAAATATGAAATAACATATGAGCCTTAACAACTCTTGCATTAACCTGTCAGCATTTCATCTAACGGGTTAGGTATGTATTACATAAATTAAAGAAAGGACCCATTTTATACCACTTCTTTGCATAATAAACCATGACTCTAAAAATAGCATGGGCAAATGGAAACCTCCAAGTCTTATTGCAACCTCGATAATTTCGATTCGTCAGACATTGCAGATACGATTATTCAAGCTATTGCATACATCATCCGATCAAAAGTAATAATGCATACATCATAGCTACAACGTTTTGCATTCTCTACAGCACACATAAATTTTGTGTACCTAGTATTGTAATTACTTGCTGGCTAATGGCCACATAGGCTTCTACTATTAGCAACATTTTTAAAGTAACAATTTGAATGATAGCTACTATATTATATATTACGACAGCATATTAAAAAAAATGTTCCAGTGTTCTGTACTAACATATGAAGTGGACGATAAAAAAACTATTACTGCCTCTATATACTGATATATCATATTGCCAACCTGCATGTACCAACCTGACAAATTCTGTACCGAAAGTGCTGGGATTATTCCTATACTGCCTCTTCATTTACTTCGTCACCGTAAGATAAACATTTGTTCTTAAAAACACAGACTCGGCTACTCGCACTCTAGTATAAGGTAGACTTATATATAGACACAGTACGACACGACATAAGACAGTAAACTCCGATAAAATGGAACAGGTAGATATTCTTCCCGGTTATACTAGCAAACGGGATTAGAAATCGATACAATATTCAGAATTACATAAAAGCTACAATTTTAGTGTATATGTGTCAGAAAACCTAATACTCACATAATGTTGCTCATATTGAACATTTCATGACGTACGCAGGCCGCTAATGAGCGCATATATTATATTTATTCAAATTTAAAAACGGCAATATCTCATGGCTTTGGGAAAAAAACTATCTGACTTATTTTACGAAAACTTTTATCGCTTACGGGTTATAAGAGAAAAATCCTCTGACATATTATTCTAAATAATAAATTAAAGACCGCTCCCAATTTTTAGGTATCAATTGTTTTATTAAATTTCACTGGACAAATTTGTAATAAAATTTTGATTAAAATTTTGTTACGTAATTAAATAAACGCCATCTTCTATTAGTAGCCTTATCTACATCAACGATATGTATGTATATATCTGAATTTAGATGCCATACTTCATACCGGAAAAATGAAATAGTAATTAAGTAACAGCTTTGTTAACGAATATCTTAAAATATAGAATCTAATAAACACAGCAAATATTTAAGAAATATTTAAGTGGATTGAATTTATTAACGCTGGAAAATTATTTCAATATGTTGTCGCGCATTCCTAATTCTGATTATTTTCGAATAAATGATGTAAATTATTGTGATAAATTGTAAATTATATTTTGGTAAGAATGAAGGAAGAAAAAAATGGGAAATATTAACAAGAATTATGAAAGTTGAAATCCAAACAGATGGCTTTTGATGCATGTATTTGAGAGTCGTTTGATATATTGAAAGTAATTTATAAATTAATTTAATCAAAAAGCAAACTGGTATATTTGGAATTATTAAATTACGTAAGTTCAATAAATATGTAAAATGTTCATACTTTTTTTTAAACTAATTAATTTTGGAAAGCACCTAACGTGTTTGCTGAAAAAATAAAATTAACAGAAACCAATCGGTGTTTCTCGGATCGTTTATTTGAAGCAATTACACCGGTTCACGTGCAGCAGACATGTTGTCTATAGAATTAAAATTTAATGACATACAATGATAAAATATATATAGTAAGCCTTCTTTCTAATTTTAATTAGTCTATATACACTCTGACCTGTCTTTGAGTGTTTTTAATGGTCGATCTCATCAATTTTACGAGGGAGAAAATGAATCCATCACGGGCGTCGACCTATCGGAGCTAATTAATTTCACAGAAATAATTAAAGTTGATATTCAAATTGTAGTGTAAAAGAAGGTTTCTTAACATGATGTTTAACTGAAATTTCCAGATTAAATTCGAAAGATGATTTTATGAGACCTTTTTTTAAAAAAAGTTCAGTAAATATTTCTCAAAAATAAAATCTCAAATAGATTATGCCAATTGATATTTAATATTTTATTCTGAAAAAAACCATAATCGACGGATGAAGAAACTTTTTTTTTTCTTTTACTTATATTTGGGAATATCGAAATTAAAAGAATGTGAATTTTTAAAGTTTTTTTTAAATTGAGCCAATTTACTAGAACAAATCTCAAAACACCAATTTAATTTATTATATTACGTTCACTGCGTTATGTACGTTTAAAACATATTAGTTAATTTTAATGATTAAATATGCATTCAATGATCTTTTTATTGGTATGAAGCTTTTGAAAAGGTCAAATATTAATTACGCCAAATAAATACCGAACATTGCTGAATAAATTATAAAATATTAATTTCTGAATCTAATTTTTTTTTCAGAATTTATTGTAATAAATTTCCATAGACGAATAATTAAATCGTAGGAAATTTTCTGTATGTCCATTAACATTAACCTCTAAAAGAACTTTAACATAGATTTCTTATGAAAATCAATGTATTATATACTTACATATATAATTTGCACACACGTACGAGTTGGGCTATAAATTTCGTTCATTTGACAAGAAATAATTAAGAAAAACAGGTACTTAACCGATATAACAAACAATAAACAAATTAAAATGTTAATATAATACGTTAGTTTAAAATGGGATTGAGAAGAAATAGAAATTAAAAAATATAGAAATAATCTGTATCCATGGTTATTGGATTCAATATATCATAAAAGAGATTGTTATATATATGTATATATATATATATATATATATATATATATATATATATATATATATACATTTTTACTCTAAATACAATAAATGAACAAAGATAAATATTATTATTTCACTATTATTTGGTAAATTAGGCCCACTTGTGTAATCTAGAAACAATCAATCAATGCAGATAATAAGACATTAAAAAACATTTTAAAACATGAATGTATTAATAAATTTGCATTGTATAGGTTAAAAATTATAGTTAACAATTTTAAATTCGATACGTATTTTGTTTAACACGATACAGCATAAGGACAATAAGGCACTAAACCTGAAACATTTATTCTTTTGTGGGATTAAATGTTATAGTTTTGTATTATTTAAAAAAATATTTTAAGAATTTTACATACATTATAATTTTCCTAGACTTATCTAAAAATAAGTCAGCTTAAAAACCATAAAATTATATTGTTAAGGGAATGATTATTTAGGCAAATCCGATTTTTGGGCATAGACCTAATCAATTAAAATCTCATTCCGAAAATAAATACTACTTATTCAGTATAAAAATATTTCGAAATGAAAGTAGTTGTACTTCCAGTAATGAGTGTTTCAAAGAACCAAAAATTATTTATCGAATAAAAATCAAACAACCTTTTTTATCACATGGCATCATGACGTGGAAAGAAAATATTTTCGATTCATTCGATACATTAAATGCAATGCAATAACAAATTAGTTATTGCATTAAGTATCACTTTTTTAGGAATTTTCTTTACAAACATTTTCCGTAACACGTGACTTATAGACATTATAATTATAATAAAAAATTGAAAAAAAATTTTTCTATACATGCCGTACTCATAACCTAGTGGTTATCGCAAGGATAACCACAAACAACGGAAGCCCAACTATTAAATCGGTCCTCTTACAAATAGCCTGCACGATGATGTCAATAAGTTGCTTAAATAGGAATATGAAGGTATAAATTGTATGTAGGTATAAATCAGAAGAATATTAGATATTTTAGAAAGAAATGTTTTTTTCGGAATTTTTTTTTAATTGTACAAAACTTGCACTCTTTACCTAATCCATCCATCCAAACACCACTCCATCGGAAATATTTCTTTATTTGTGTTTCATCACATGAATATCGTTTGAAGGGGGGAAACAGTTTAAAAATAATATTAACGTGATATAAAAGTATTATACATATATATATATATATATATATATATATATATATATATATATATATATATATATAAATATATATACATACACATAATTCCATTATTAATATCACTGTTTATGTGATTCGAAAGTTTTGTAGTCTTGAAATCTAAATTCTTATTAGAAAACCGAGTCAATAACATTTGTCTTAAATACTTTAAAATAGTGAAACACACAATTACATGAGAAATAATTCCATTCCTTTTCAAATAAATTAAATAGAATTTTTATATAAACAAAACATAAATACCGTATGAAATGTCGAATCAAACGAAAATAGTTACACATCCACAATTCTAATTATGCTCGAATAAATAAATTGAATCTCGCTTTTCGGTTTCACGGGAACTAGTATCGAATTATGACTTATAACGCACGTATAAAAATAATTATTTGCCTGTAATTAAGAAATAAAATAAATTTACCCATGTCGATGTGGCAACGTATATAGACTAAGCGAATTCTTGTCGAAAATACATCGTTTTTGAAATTATAAACCACTTAAAACTATTTCTGTGACAGAGTACTGAATTTTGTTAATTAATTTTTGGTGCACGGTTGAGTGTACAAGATCTTATATACGAGAATTAATTTAATTTCGAACGATCAATTCGACATGTATAATTAAATAAGTAATTTTGAGTTTATAGTATGTTACTAATTCCATCACGCCTAAATGTAACGCCAGAATTAGTTGCATATTTGCTTATTCATGAAAATGGATTCAAATTTATAAAGCTCTTATTTAAAGGCAACTAATATAACCAACTCAGCATTTTGGTTTATGAATTTTAAAAATTTAATACTTACAATTATATTTCAATTACTTTTAATTAGTAAGGAGTTATTAAATAATAAAGTGAATATTTCAAAATAACTTTTAATAACTATAAAATTCAAGAAAACAATTATAAATTTGATTCAAAATAAAATCGCATAAATTTTTGTTTATGCTATTTAGAGCATTCACCTTGTCCTTATTCAGTAACTAATTTTCTTTTTGCTTTAAAATATCAAAATCATGGTGGAACAACACCATGGTGGAGGGTTTTACAACATAAAATTACCTTTTTTGCTTTCAATTAATTTAGACTGACCGGAAATATTTGGAAAGGTAACCTGTTCTAATTTATCAGCAGAGAAAAATGAATCCATAATGGACGATGAAGTTCATTGAAACTGAGGTTTCAGCGGAAATAAATATAATGAATATTCCGATCGTAGTACGAAAAGCTGCCTTCTGATATGCTAATAATTACTTGTCGGCATTTGAATGAAAATTTTTCTTCCATATATAATTTGCTTAAATTCGTAAACTAAGATTCGTAAACTATGGCTTTATAAGTTTTAAAGTTTTCAGATTAACCGAGGTGGAGATAATAAGGAATATCACGAAATTTATTACCAAGTTGTATATCGAAATTAACACGTGTTTTTCTGGAGGTGTCCAGCTATGATCGAGGAGTAATTCATATATATGTAGTTTGCAAGGGAATTGTTTTACCTAGAGTCTTTGATAAGTGACTAAGCTGAATGCGACAGAATATTAAGGTGACCAAAGCACAGAAAGCAAGCTTAATAGAATGTGGCAGGAGACAAATATCAATAAGGTCTCCAGAAGAGACTGGTGCGAATGTTTATTTTCTCTATTTATTCACATGTATTTGAGTCGTAGAATTCGCGTAGTGGACAGAAAGACAATCGATGCTTTTGAGATATGATGCTGGAGGTGAATGGTGCATTTAAAACAGACACCTAAAAGATCAAAAAAATTAGTACTCGATCAATTCTAAATTATAGTCATGTTTTCCACCCATCTGTTACCAACGAATTCTCGGTTACTCCAGCGAAACAGTTCCTGGAGAACCAGTTAATCTAGACTTTTATCTAGGTACTGTTCGGAAAATACATGGTTATTGTACGGAAAACAAATAGTTATTGAGGGGAAAATAGAGGACAATGACCTTGCGGTTGATATCTTATCTGCTCGTCCAATCAGATTAATAGCGTCATAGTACTCCCTACTGTTTTCGTCTTCAGACAAGCAAAAGACAAGATTGGACGGAAGCAGCTAGTCAGCTCCTCTAGTAAAGTACTTCAAGACAGTTGCGACTTTAGTAAAGAAGATGCAAAAACTATAAGAAAAATATATCTATATTAAGCTAGAATTAGAAACTACTTATTACTTCATATGTTGGTTTAAACAAATATTTTAAAAATAGACTTCATTAAAAATGTTTGCTGTTTACATTTGGAAAAAGTAATACATAAAGAAATTTGAAAAATATATCCATAGTTGCTGTTACTGCCTATCCCACAAATATGACGATTAGGATTTATGACCAAAAGTTAAAAAGGTTACAATTGTAAGTGTAATTGTATTTTAAAACCATCATCACAAACTTTTTAAGAATATAATTATGAAAACTGATTTCGCATGACAAAGTATAAAACAATCACTGCAAAAAGTCTTTTCGCATTTTTCGCAAAAAGTTAAAAGCCTTTTTTTACAAACTTGTCCTTGGCCACACCTTTGTTTGTCTCTCTTCCTCATATAATGACCAAAATTATCAAACCTGACAGGTTACAAAGGAACTTCCGAAGACCCCGAAATAGATTAACTTGCCCTGCCTTCTGAATTTTTTATCAAAGAAAAACAAACCATTTGTCTAAAATCTAGTAGAGAGATTGTTTCATTTTTATTTACATGGTTGTAAATAATCCATGTATTTACTAGGGATATATCTAAAACTTTAACGAATATGGGCCAGTAAAATTTCTTCCCTCTGAAACAAATTGGATATTCGGAGATGAACCAATATTGGCTAATTTACAGTCAATTTGGCCTTTTCTGTCTTAGCATACCTATTAGTTTTCATAAAAGGTTCAACAGTATCGAAAATAGTGAAACGACGTATTACATTGTTATCATGCCATTTCACGCATAATATTTCATTACTTTTATCAAAACGGTGATCCAAATAGCTTCGTTATTTCTTTTTCATTTCTTGTTTTTTCATAATAGGATATTTCTTAGTCTGATTGTCTCTTGATGTGTCCGTAGCTCTAAACCCTTAAGATTTTAAATCAGTTAAAAACTGTATACTACTGAAAAAATATTGAAGTAGACTACGCGCTCGCTGGAATCCATAAACACCTCAATTACTTTTTTAACACTCTTGATCCTTAACCATCGCCTTCAGAAGTTTGGGTGTCCTTGCCTGTATATAGCGAAAAGTTATAAAAATAACCGCTGACTCCACATGGAGTTAAAGCTTATATCTAAACCTCAATGTTTTACCTTTTATAAACTGTTTAATACCATGATGACCGAAGTATTTGACTAAATTCGTTTACAGCTAAATTGCATTTAAATATCGCAAATTTTTGAGATGATTCATTAACTTTTTCGATAAATAGACGAATTTTGAAAGCTTTATCAACGCTATCAATTACCGAGTTGTCATTGAAATTCAAATATGATTTTATTTTATCGAACCAATTCCGTGACATTGCGTTTTGAACAAATGGAATGTGCACGTCATTGTATCTACGCCAATAAAATTTGCTTTGAGATAAATGCTGATAGGAAGAGGAAAACAAAATTCCAATAAAAACGTTTAGTCCGCTACGGTTCGATTAAAATTCAAATCATTATTTTAATTATGATGCAGGTAATTGTTTCGTGCGCAATATACAACAAATTTGTTGTCACAACAAATTTTCAAATACCTCAACCCCTAATGTTCCTTTCAACTCCGTAATCATATTTTCCAAATATTGTTTAGAACTTACTTTGTATTAGACTTACTTTGTATTTCAGAATAAACTGGTTAACTGTTCCTCGACCTTATCGATCGTACATTAATTTTTCACTTGACCAGCCACATCTGTGACCGGATAAACTTCCATGTCATCATCAGGACTCTTTTCTATGTCAGTCATTTCATCCAATCCGTCTGGAGGCAATATAGCAACTTTAACACCTTTCAAATCCTCATCACCAGAATTTTCGATGTCTTGAATATAGTATGCAATTTCGGACACTTCCGAAGCTTTTTTTTATTTTTTTCACTCAATTTATGACCTATAAATAACAAAAAATATATGGATACAAGCTTATCAAATTAAAATAAGCATATTTTTTTACATTTCAAATATACAAAATCAAAATAGTTTTACTTTCCTTGATCGATCTTATAATTCACACACATGTTTTTATTTATATCAGTACATTAATCACAATCGCGACACGAAATGTACTGTTTTTGACTTCAGTTTATACACCAATGTAAGCACAAGACCCTCAAAAAACAAACAATCTAAAAGTTTGAACCTGCTGTTGTACAGGATTGAATATGTTTTGGCGTCAAATAGTAAACACGTGTTCCCAGTGTGATATTTACAGCACAGCTTATTTTGAAGTTACATAAATTACATCCTAAATATGTTTTGTGTCTATTTTTGTTTATTATTTATTTAGTAAAGGTCTAAAAATTGTTTTCATTTCCTTTGAAGTAATTTTTTTTAAAAAAAAATTAAATAAAGCTCCTCTTTTTTAACAAAACCAAATTGACCAATTTAAAAAAAAAAACATAGCGAATTGACACAAATATGTTTCACTGTAAATAAAAATTACTTTAATAAAAAAACGGTGTATAAATACATATTCGATTAGAAACAACAAATAAAAATAAAAATACAAACTTGTGAAAAAAATTTTCAAATATAATATTCCAGAAATAGTACAGCGGGAAGGAATGCGTTAAATATAAGTAATTCTCTTGTCATTTTCCCATAGGGGTTATTTTTAAATTTTATCCTTATACCCGTATTTCACACGCACTTTTATAATCACAGTATTGGAATACGAGTCCACTAAAAAACATTTTCTAAATTTGTCGCGAGTATCTTGTTCTAAAGTGCGTATTAACTTATACACGTGATTTTGTTCACTTGAATGTGTTGAAAAAAAAATAACATTTTATTTTCTGTTATGGATTTTTATATATATTCGAGCTTCAATTTGTTATTAAGTATTGATCATTTTCATGAAAATCAAATCAGCAACTGAATCGAAAATAGATGCAAAAATTAAGTGAGGAAAAAAGTTAAAATCATCCCAATTTCCATCAAGTGACTGGAAATTAAATAAATTGCTACTTACTTCATTTAAACTCTATTATAAAAATTTCCACAAATAAATAGAAAATTTGTGTATTTACCATGTAGACTATCACCATTAGCATGAGTGAAAAAGAAATAATGTTAATTCATATCGACTTTACCATGTAAAAACAATTCTGTTTAATTATAGATACAAAATAAAATTACGGTTCTTGTTTTTAAAGTGTTGTTTACTAAGTTATTTGTTCCTTACTTTTTCACTTTGTTTATTCCTTACTTTTTTAGTATGTACCCATGAATTGATTGTACGTCTCTCAGTTCATATAATGAATTTGTATATACACGTCAGTATTTATGGACCTTGTATTATATTTCAGTAATTAATATACTTCCAATATTGAATCGATTTTAGGACTAAATTTCATAGCTATTAGAAATAATTTCGTACCGTTCTACATTACAAAATTCCCCCTACAACTTCAATTAGTTTTCGGGATCTCGTCACTATATCTCATTTCAAGATCACTCGTCAATGTTCTTATAAAACAATCCTAATTTATCGAAAAAGAAAATTAATCAATCATTAGTGAATACCCTTAAACATAATTGAAACGGTAACCTCTAAAGAAAATTGTTATTTTTAATTTTAAAATTTTCTTCCAGGAAAATTATATTTAGCATAACAATTAATTTCGTGTCAAAATTCAAATTGTCAAATGTGGATAGTAATAATTTCAAGATGAAGTTCAAATATGTTTCCCATACGAAATTTGCCGTGGTTTTCAATGAAAGATGGGAATCTTAAAATTATTCACAATAATATAACAGTTGAAATAAATATTCATACGTCTAAAGCAAATTAAATTTATAAATGTGATGTGAAGTATTTCTAAAAAAGTGGTTAAAACTACTATATATCTAAAATTCATAAAAAAAGTTGATACTGATTAGAACATTCATTCCTTTTCATTGAAAAGACACTATGGTAACAATTCAATTTTATACGATGCTTTTTTTGTATAAACATGAGAAAATATTTTTAAGCGTCAAATTAACCTGATGTAACCAAGCTTTACATGCCCACGACCTCTACATATTACATCGTAAACAGGCATCACTTCTTTTGGTACGTACTTAGATTTCGCAACTAACTGCATATATTAGTAAAGACTTGATTACATCGGTTACCTCTTGTGATAAATTGCGGAAGTCACTTCGTTAGATGTTAAATAGCCTGTTTTTAGGTTCTTTCAGGAAAATTAAATAATATTACCATATAAAATAATGTTTTCTTCTAATGAACGGTCGTTTTTGCTTCTGAGCAACTCCTCGCATTGAAGCATTTGATAAATATTTGAGCACATGTTTTTAAAACTGCAAGTAATAACTCTTCTCTGTGATTTTTTGTTTTACACTTTTACTTATGCTGAAGGTAAATATTCAGTTAATGGATGTAGTTTTGAAGTAGTAATTATAGATTATAAAATATACTGTCCATCTCTTAAAATTTTTGTAACAATATCATGATATTATACACATTAAATCATATATTATTACATGTATTAGTAAATATAAGCTTCATGAAAAATTTAATAATATTTTATTAAGAGACAATTTTACTTAAATCTAATAACAATAAAAAAATGGCTCTTTAAATATACAGAAATAAATATTATTCAAAATTTTATTAAAGTCAGGAAATCAAATTTTGACATCTTAATACAAAAATTAACACCTCCATTCAAGTGTTTACTTAAAACGAATCGGAAAATCAGCACAAAGGTTAAATAATAAATATATTACAAATTTAAGTGTTTTGAAGGCCTTTTGATTGAAAATTGATTTTGCGGAGAAAAGAAATGAATTCATTTCAAGCTGTGCAAAATATCTTAACCAATTAGACATGATTTGTTATTTTTTAAAGGAATTATTTTAACTCAGGATTTGTTACTTGTTTATTGAAATGGTACTCAATAAATATACTTTATTCAATTAATATCCGTTTACGTGGAGAGACTGATCTTACAATGGAAGAAAAATTAATTAAATGCCAGGCGACGCTGATTATCTTCAATATTTTCAGGCTTAATTTGTTCATTAGTAAAATTAATTGTACATTGGAATCAAACTCACTAAATGTACTTTATTCAATTAAAATCCCTTTATACGGAGAAAATTAAATGTTCGTTGACGACAAGCGAATCACCGATACACGAAGCTTTTTCAATTATTTATTGACGGCCAAACAATAGAAAGGGCAACAAAAGCACAAACTGGCAAGCGACATTTGTGACTGACATTTTATTTAAAAGGTTCATCTCATTTTCGCTGAATTTTACTCTTCAGAGGCGATAATGTGATAGCAACCTAATGGATAACAATAATGGAAAGACTCGTTTCCTTTTCTTGTCTTGCAGGTAAAAAGGTGTTTTTTGTTGACAGGTGTTATTGTTTTTATTTTGTTATTGATTTTTTGTAAGACCTTAACTTTTTAAAACAAAAGAGATTTATTTCTGCTGTGACATTAAGGAAATTTAATTTAACAGTCACATGCTCAAATCAATGATTGTTAACTCAGCGTGTTTTATTTAATTAAAAAAAATTTAGGAAAAACCTACAAATGACGGAAATTAACATCTTTTTTTAAATTTGGTTTCGAAACTCGGATTTATAATCACATTAGCGTGATTTTGTTTTAGTAATAATATCAATCAGTTATTTTACCACATCCACGTTATGTACGTCAATTGTGTTATTTGATTTATTCAATATTGCAAGCGTCTTGTCTTATTTTTATGTAATTCGTAATATCTATTGCGTAAATTTTAACTATATTCTTGTAAATTACACAAACACTTGCAAGATAGAGTATTTATATTTCCTTTTTTCTATATTAATTTAAAAATTTAGACTATACGTTTTTATTAAATATAAACGGGTTGTAACCGGTTTTTATTACCCACCACTCTAGCAAGGTACCCTCTTTTATAACACGTTGAATAGGAAGGAATTAGCCAGTAATTCAATTTCGTATTTCTCGGATAAAATCCGCTTTTCACACTGCTTCAATTGAAATTAAAATACTATATATTTCAGTAGAATATATAGTATTTTAATTTCATCCAGCTAACTAGGCATAAATTATTTCACTTATATTGACATCGCATGATCAAATCCTATCACGTAATCCATGACATGATATACTCTATTCCCAAAATTGCTCCAATTTACCTATTTTCTCTAAATGAAAATTTAATTTTTAACCAAAATTTAATTTAGAGAAGTTTTTATTTCAAGAGCGGAGGTTGTAGCGTTTCACAATGCATTTTTCAAGAAGTTAGGTCCCATAATCTGAATTTTGTGAACTAAGATCTTATTCAAATACTATATAAGTCGAATGCTTCGCTCAGTAATTGCTATTGAACCCACATTATTGGAAAATTGCTCAAAAATATGTATGGAAGGGCGTAAATGAATGTATATAATTGTGTGTTAATTTCCCATACAAATGAATTATTGTTCTTCCTACTTTTTACTTTTATTACAATGTCTTCTGCACTTTAGTAGTGATGATATTCCAAGACATAATTAAAAACATTTTTTTTCTATGTCAATTAAATCATTTAAAAATTACATATCCCGTTTTGTTAATTTAAAATAATTCACCTATTTTTAAACGATTTCAAAAAGGAGGAAGTTCGACGCGTATTTTTTTTATATATATATGTACAAGGATTTCTCCGAAATTTCTGTGCTGATTTGCAAAATTCTTTCTTTGTTTGAAAGAGTATACTAGCAAGGCGATAGTATATAAATAGGGGGATAATCCGATAATGAGATTCGGAAATTAATAATGAAACTCCTTAACGATAAACAATGAAATTATATAACGGGTGATAGTAAATCAATTGTGCTTAAAAATATTTGCTACGAGTGGTTGTTACTTTGTGTAATACCTAGGCCATCGACCAAATCAGGTTGGATGATAAGTTCTGGAGATGAACCAAGAATTTCTTAACGGATATTAGTAAATCAACCGTGATTCAAGATATTTGCCACTGTTAGTTGTTGCTTTGCAGAATAACTATGCCATTAATCAAGTCAGCATCTGATGGTGAGTTCTGGAGATAAACAATGGAACTCCATAACGGATGATAGTAAATCAACTGTGCTCCAAGGTATTTCCTACTGGTAGTCATTACTTTGTAAAAAACTTAGGCAATCGACCAAGTCATGGTCTGATTATAAGTTCTGGAGCTGGACTAGGTAATTCGTATGGGATGGTAGTAACTCAAATGTGAGTCAAGATATTTGCTATTGGTAGTTGTTATTTTGTAAGGTCTAATTTTAATTTTGGATGTAGAAAACGGAAATTTTCAACAGTTAACAGCTAACCACTCGCGACTAGTAATATCGCTTCGCTTCCATATGTTGTTGATAACTGCAAATAAGAAATTTATATGTATATGTATATATATATATATATATGTGTGTGTGTGTGTGTGTGTGTGTATATATATATATATATATATATACACATATATATATACACACTAATCACTAAAAATTCTAAAATAAAAAATATTTTGAAAAACCGACTTCCAAAAAAATGGGTACTAAAAAGTAAAAAATTGTTATGTCAAAATAATTACCCAATCATTGACAATAAAAAACTTAATCAATTATTTTTGACGTTGGGATGAAAATAAATGAATTGACGAAAAATTTATTGTTATTATTCAATTTTAAGTATTTAACAAACGATAAAGTATTTTTTAATGCAAATAAAAAAATACGGAATCAGAAACGTCCTGGCAAATGATTGGCTTACTATAGAAAGCCAGCAGAAAATTAATTTTACATTCGCTTGTAAACACAAACACTTATACTGTAGCAAAAGTGTGTGTCGATATCTTATATTTTCATAATATAGCAAATGTACGGTCGAAATCTCATACTTCTTTAAAGCTAGCTCTCATTCGCCAAACGTGTAATGTGCCATAAGGAGCTACTTTCCAATTGCTTAGATTTATTTGTAAAATTAATGTAATATAAAAAAAAATTACTGAGATTCTTAAGGAGATTGTACTATTATTTCGTAGTTTATTTTGAAGAAAATCTTTGAAGCATATATTTTTATAATACCAATTATCAGATCCACATAGAAAAGAATATATGCTATAATTATTATATTTCAAATCACACAAGTCACAGCCATGTGAACGGCTGTTCCAAATTTTTATAGTAACTTTCCCTGCGGAGATTATGTGAATCATATAAATTTTTATGGCCATATATGTTACTTAGGGTAATATATTCCAAATTTCCTATTAATATTTATTTTAGACATTACTAACGAAATTTGCGTGAATGAACATTGAAACGCTAATAAATGTTTTACAGTTATAAGCGTTTCAATTGTATATTATGTGTATTGTGTATCATTCATCAAAAAGGTCATTATGTATTTAAAACTTATATACATAATGACCTTTTTGATGAATGATCTTATTTTGTGTTAAAATCTTGGAGAAAAAGAGGTTTTATACATAACCATAATGTTTGACAAATCGATTAATATAATAAGTATGAAAATCGGACTATTTCTTCCGAGTTGATGCAGTGCACGAACCTCTCGTTTCGTGTATTTTGTGTGGATAAGCTGACAAAGCTACGGATACAATAGACCAAATAAAAGGCTATTAGACTTTCAATATAGAATAAAACAAAAGATAAGTAGGAAAACAACCCAAATAAAAGACTTCATTTTATTTCAACTTGAATTCCAATGTTTGAAAATTAGCATAGTAAAAAAAATATTGCCCTGTTACTCACAATTCATAAAACTGAGAGCACGATGGATGGGAAACGACATTTTTTTACCGTACTGGAAAAAAGATTATAATTCGGAATATATTAACACCAGACACGAATAAGTTTGGGGATGAAGTATCTGTCTCAGATATCTTACAGGTAGAATAAAGTGTTAAAAATTTAATTACTTACGTTGTCGGTAGTGATGGACAGATTGAGGCGCGTCTAATATTCCAATAATCTAATCTTAGATTAAATAGGAAACAATCAGGGTATTACTTGAGTAAAGAGGAATATAATTATTTGGTGAATTCAGACATTAATGTACGTAGTACTTACTTTTAATTAATGACGTGTAATATTTACCCACTGTAAAATAATACTTACTGACTTGTATTCGTCAGCTTTTCACTTAGTTTAATAAAAACTACGATACATTAAATCAAAGTAAGTCTGCCATATACAGTTGTACAAAATTAAATTTAATTAACATTTCAGAATACAACGTAACAATTACGTTTACAAGAATATGTATAAGAGTGCCAATATTCGTGCCAGCTTTCTTTGTTTACGAGTTAAAGTCAGTGTACGAATTCACAATTCGAGAAGTTAGTATCTCAAAACCGTATTCTAATTACTCAAGGCACTCCATTATATATGTATTTGAATACTATTTAGAGGTAGTTCGTCTTGGCCTATTACGACTGAAGGAACCGACTTAAAAATAGAAATAGTATAGATAGAACAAGTTTGAATCGTTATTGCCATCTACGTTATATCAACATCGGTGCCCTACTAAACAAAAACATCGATCTGCTGAATGTCCAATCGTCCAACCAAGTTATGAACGTGAATTACGCGGTAGGAGATTCGATTACTGCTAGAATCGTTTTCAATTATTTACTGTTTTATATTCTATAATAACGTTTATTTTATATATTAACACGAATTCACCCAGGACGTAGGAGCGGTACCCTATATTTTCATGACATTAATTTACAGGATTTTGCTTCCGTATTTTATCCATACGACGTAATTTTGCAGGTCTATATATTTTGAAAATATACGTAGGTGTACGCGTTAATAGTAATAATTTTAGTATTCAATTATTACTATTAACGCGTTAACATGTGTATACTTTCAGAAGACTGAGAAATACAAATACCATCGCTGGAACACTCTATACACGTTTTTTTCAAGTGTGAAAATGGATATAAGTTGCAGTTCGATGATGTGATTTATATTCCGTAATCTGAAAGTAACTTTTTATTTAATTAATTTCATCTTTTTATTTGGCTAGAAATATCACCGTATGTAGTATTGTCGTTGTATCATGTCATAAATATGACGTGGATCTAAACTGAAAATGAGTAAATATTTTAAATATACAAAGTAAATGGAAAGTCAAATTCTGTGAATATTTTAAGGTTTCATACATTGCCTTCTATTTATAGTCGTTACTAATTTGTTCGATTACAAAAGAGTAATATTCTTAAGGTGATCAGTGGAGATATAAAATTATTACATCTTTCGGAAGAGAAAACAAAGAAGCGCTGATACGTTTAATAATTGGAAAAACTCTCCTCGCTTGTCTATCAGGGCCTTATTGTACTTCTTCAGTAAGTGAATCATATTAATTCTTCTTTTTCTTTCTAGTGATTTTCCAGTTGTCTTTGTTAGCTTCTCTACTTTGTTACTTGCAATGTAATGACAATCGTTCTGAAAGTACTTTTTAATGTATCAAACATTAAAGAATACCCTTGATTTTATTTTGTTACTGGATAATTTTCCAACTTTTATTTCTAATTCTTTTTTCCTTTCCCATTTCAAATTTTTAAAAGTATTATTAATAACTTTACCAACTTGTTTTAATTGTACCTACCAATATACAGATTCGAGTTTCCATTTACATTCGTAGTATCCAGTGCGGCCATTTTTTTAAATCAAAAGTTGTATTTCATCTAACATATTATTCAATTTAGCTGCAAGCCATATATTAATACGTGAAGAGAAAACTTTGTATCCAGTTTTAAATCTATTGCGCACACGAATAAGTGTAACATTTGGCACAGTTAATATTTATGCAAAGAAGGCGTGCAGAAAGCTAAAATTATTTATATGATATATATTACAAATACATTCAACAACAAAAGAATAATTCTTTATACTTATACTGCCAATGTCAACTATCTAATGGTACGTGATCAAACTGTCGCAGAGTAAAGATCGCTAATTGTCGCCAAGGAATTTAAGACAAACAACACACGCTAATGACATATTTGTACATGCTCTCAACTGACGTAATAGAACAAATTTTAAAAAAATATTATACAATGATATGGTATACTTTTTGACAAAAAAATTGATATATAGGTATACTTTTTGACAAAAAAATCCCCATAACGTTCAAACTTAACAATTTAAAGAACACAACTGGGCGGACGCTGGTTAATACAGTTATTATAAAAACTTTTTAAAAAAAAAACTTAAAAAAAGTTTATATTAATTATAAAAATTTATAAAAAACTAAAAATTCCAAATGAAACTAATGTTTCTTTCTTATTCTATTTCTAAATTATAACATATTCAGCTCTGTGGTCAATTAATTTAGTTCAGTTAATGATTGCAGTTCAGAAGAGAATTATTACTGGCAGTCTTGTTTATCTTCCACAAAATATTTCAACGGTAGTTCATCGTCATGTTTTTTTACAAGTTATATTTTGTAATCCATTCAGTTGGATCAAATCACGAGCTATTCGTTTGAAAAATATTCAATTTTAAACACACGATTTGACGCGGCTATATGAATTCGATGCGAGATAAATTACTTTATCTTGCATCTATATCAGCATTATAACTTTTTCAATTTTGAAACACGAAAGCATTTTTTTTACTAAATAATTTTCAAAATTAGGTGTGTGTCAGTATTTTTGACCACAGATTATAGTTTTTTTACAATGTAAATATAGGCTGAGAAGTACTTAGTGATTAGTTTCGTTTACAACCTTTCTTCTTTTCATTTCTATTTTAAACTTGTTTTATACTAGAGATAAAAAAATATGAGAAACAATAAAAAACAGATCAGAGATAGGTCTCCATAAAATCCTACGTCTATATAGCCTGCTACTGCTTAGCGACTTTTGTCGAACTTATATTATTACTAGTGAGATAATAAAGAATTGTAATAATTGTGAAAAAAATAAAAATATTTTTTAAAGTGATCTCGATGAAAATATCTGTGTTATTATGTTTAATTTCATTTCTATGAAATTAGTTTACATGTGTCGGTGGTGTCAAAACATTTTAGAATTTTTATTTTTCAATATCTTTAGTTTTCAAATACATAAGGAGGAGTTTTTGCTACAGTGCTAGTTTTTTTCCAGTCAACCAAAGTGCTAAGTATTCAAATATACGATATTGTGGGATACTGTAGTACATTGTGAATACAATAGGAAAATATAATACGGGTAAAACTATAAGAAAATGCTGACAAGGTAAGAAAAATAATTAATAAAAAAATGTGTAGAAAATAAATGTGCATGTGTATAAATACATAAAAATTTGCATGTATATATGCATATGTGCATATATACGTAAATAAATGTATACAATAAATGGAAGGAAATAAGGGAGAAGGACAGGATTCAGAATTTAAGAGAAACAACCGTGGACGAGACGATGGGATTTACAAATGTGATTTAAGAATGTTAGTTTTTCACATATCCTTTGACACGACATTGACAGTCATTTTCGATACCAGTGTCTAATTTTATCCTCAGTTCGGGATCGTAATTTCATTTCATGACGCTATTCTATCCAAAGTATCCCAACCCAACATAAACAAACAGTATGAAACTTAACATAACCCAACTCAACGCAACATAACCCCATATAACCCACCCGAACGTAATCCAACTTAAACCAAACAAACCCAACATAACCCAACATTAAACAATCTAATCCCATACAAGGTTACATTTTAAGTGACCAAATTTTAGGCAGCGATTAAGAATCGGCAACCAAATCATAGAATGAAAAAAAGATAAATTTTTTATAACTTTTTTCAGCTTGTCCTATAATATTAAAAGTAACGAATGGACATAATATAATAAGTAATTCTAAATAATTCCACTGCCAGTGGATAAACGAAAAAATGGGGCGGTGACATAAAAACGAAAAATTCCCCCGCGCGCTCGCACAACTGTCATTATTACCCCGCTATTTCCTCTCTCTGGTCGTTGACCTAATTGCGTATACATGTGTCACTGCATGCGCGATCTACAGATTATCAATCGCGATAATGGCTGGTAAAAATCAATAAACATACAAGTGATAATTTTTGAGCTTACACAAACCCCGTGCAATAAAAGCAAATTATCATAAAGTGAAAATCAGTCTAAATCTGTGGGAAGCAATAATTGGTTATGTAATTAATAATTTTAAAATAGTGAAAGAAAATGTGATATAATGACCTTGAATTTGTAGAAAAATAATTTGCAAAAAAGTGCATCTTTGTGTACTGAGCGGCTTCTAAAATGCCTTTTATGATAAAGATAAAAATGTGTGAATTAGGTACGAAAATTTTCAGCTTCTGAAATATGCCTTTATTAAATTGCCAATTTAAATAAAATATTTAAGAACATAGCCATTATGACGTTCCTAAGCCCGTAAAACTGAGAATCGGAAGTCGGAATCTTATTTCATAACGTAGAGTACACTTGTCTCACAAAATAATAATATGTACTTCTATTCAATCTTCTATTCAATCAAAATGAAGCTTGAGTGATATAAAAATATATTTGAAACGCATTCTTAGTAAGTAATGACAACATTTCAAACATTTCTTGCAAATTTTTCACTACTGTCCGCGTAGAACATTCAAGGTCAAGTTTTAGTTACGTTTGTTAAATATTCTAGTGTCCACAGAACCTGCATCTGACTTTGAGTGGGCGAACGAATATTAAACGTATTTACCAGGAACTAAAACGATTAGGGTGAGCATTCATTTCATGTTAGTTTAAAATCAAACGGATGCGTTTAATCCTTTTTCTTTCTAGTAAATCGAGAAGTACATCAAATATTTTTTTTTCATTTTAACTCAGAAATGTTATCTAAAATTTTAGTTAAAGATTGAAAAATTTTTAGTAGTTAAAGATTGAAAACGATAACCCAAGATTGATAACCCAAGATAACCTAATACTCAGTATAGTCGAACATAACCCAACGCAATCCGAATTACCCATTTCGATACAACTCTATGTAACTCCCAATATAACTCAACATAACCCAACACAACCTAACATAAGCCAATGTAACTCAACAAAACCCAACATAATCCAATGTAACCCAATAAAACCCGACATAACCCAACACGATTCTATACATTATGACATAACCTGACATAATTCAACTCAACACAACCCAATTAACGACACTTCTCTATTTAACCCAGCAAAACCCATTTAATCTAACAATATTCGACTTAACCCAACATAATCCCGCTCAACCTAAGATAAACTAATACTACACAGTATAGTGAAGATAACCCAATACGTCCCGAATTACTCAACCCGACCCAACCTAAGATAAACCAATGTAACTAAATATAACCCAACATAACCCGACATAATCTAAAACAACTCTACCCAAAATAACACATAAATATATTCAACCCCACACAACATTACATAACTCAAACCAACCCAACAAAACTAAACAAAGCATAATATAACTCAACATAATCCAACCCAACTCGATAAAAATTAACCTAATCCAACATAACATAACCCAGCTTAACCTAAATCAATATAATGAAAATATTTAATAAAATTGTGCACATAACATATCTGTACAAAGAAAAAATGTTAAGGGTTTGATAGTAAAAGTAAGAGAAGCTGAAAACAGAGTTTTGAGATTTTTGTCTGTTAAACACGCATCCCATAAAAATTACTTATTCAGTTAAAATCGAACTTCTTATATAATATAGGATTTGACTTAATGTAAAATTTAGTTTTTATTTCATTGGAATCGGTGCATTCAATCAGAAGACATGCGAATTTAAAATTTTCAAATTTAATTTACATTGCGTTAATATAACAACAAAGAAGTACTTACATATTAGATACATATGAATTACGCAAATGTATATTGGATATAAGTAAATTAATAGATTTCACTATATGTAATGTAATTCCCCAATAAAAATTTCCACCATGGCCAGATGTGATGTATGGAGTACTGGTGAAGGTTTGTTGTATAAATAAGTAATCTCACTCTGAGCAGATGCAAGACGGCAGACGTTGCTGTTGGTCGCCTTAAATATATAACATAAGTTGTAAGTGTTTGACGTTAGTTTAATATGTTTACTCAGTTTGTTTAAAATTTGAATTCTTTGTCAATATTTATAATTTAATTATTTTGATAAATTTAGTATACGGCTTTATAAATTTGATTCTAACATAATTATCGTTTATATATATTATAACACTAGATAATTAGAGCATTAGTACAGTGATGGTATTTCCAACAAAATTATTCATGGGTACATAATAAAATTAACATATTAAAAACATTCCTTCCTAACATTTTTAGTTTCTCCGTCAGCCTGTTTATTTGTTCAGGTGTCACGCAAGAATAACTAAAAGTATGTTCATGAAGTTTTTACTGGCGCATTTTGTTGTATCTATGGTAACATATTTGCTACGTTTTATCATAATCGACCAACTAAATACGAAATAAAGCTTTTTTCGTTTCAATACAAAATTTAATTATTAGAATAAAGTTTATTTTTATATTTCTTGTATTAAAATGGGTTACGTATATTAAACTGCAAATAATAATGTAGGTTACATGCAAACTAAATGTAAGCAATTCTAGTGCTAAATAAGTAAAATACTTCATAAAGATTTAAGTTTTGCTCATTGATACTATACGACTTAAAAAACAATTAATTTTTATTATAAATTACAAGCTCGTTCAAATTTCATTACAATGTCTAAAATACAATATTATATATAATTCTGTTTTTTAATAAAGCGAATTTGGATAGCCCCATTCACGCCACCATCTAAATGTAAATTTATTAAACCCAGGCCTTATTAAGAAATTGTAAGCAACGTTAAATTTTTAAACATAATAGTCAGAATAAATTTATTTAATGCACCGTTCCCGCCAAAAGTTTTTAAGAAAACCTTTAAATTTTTAATTAAACAGTGCGATTAATACAGATATTTCATTGAAAATTCCATTAGGAAGGCTTTTAATACCTTCTGTTTGACAAAATAATATTCTTTAGGTGCATTTTGTGTGTCATTCATTTATAAACATTGAAATATTTATTTATATTAATGGAAGTCTCCCCGAATATTTGACTTTGAAATATTGACTGATCAGATTTGAATATTTGACTGATTAGATTTTGAAATATCTTATCATTTAATTCGATTCACTTAAAACTTTATACCCAGTCAGGTATTAAATAAAATTTTATATATAATTAAATTGATATTTTTTTACGGCCTAGTGGTCGTAAAATAATATCATCATAGCTTGTGGTCAGCCTATTTTAAATCGATATAAATATTAAAGAGTTATTACTTAACATTCAAAATTTTGGCACCATGTGTTAGGAGTTTTGTGTAAACGGATATTTTAACAACCTATTATTAAATTGTTAGTATCTTTAAACGAGTATATAAATTAAAAAATAGTGAAAAAAGTATATATGCAAATAATTTGCCAATGAAATATTTAATGTTAGGATATCTTTGGGGATATTTACGCTAGTCAGATAGGTGAATTTCATTTGTAAGGAAAATATAATGATGAGATACAATATAAAAATGTTTACATTTCAGCTAACCAAAATCCACTTTCTTATTAACATTTTATTTCGAAAAAATTAATTCACTTGTTTTGCAAAATAATATAGTGCTATCTACATTATTTCTGATAGAATATTAAATAAGCAAAGTTTTTTTTACAAAGCTTAAGTTTAAGTTTGTTATGTAAATATCACCACCTCATCTTTTAGTAGAAAAGTTGCCTTCGATAAGATTTTGGATATAATTTAGACGGCAAACGCTATACGCAAAAAAAGCAAATTTCAATAATTTTGTTGCACTGCATAATAAGCCAACAATTGAACAATTAAAATAACAATCAAACTAAAGCACCTTTAAACAATGCACTTTATACATACATCGGACATTTCATTTAGTCAATTTAATTATACTTTTATTAATATACACACCAGTAATGTTGCACACCATATCACCCTTATAGCTACAGATATACTGCTACTACAGCATGTCGGTGACGCAAACGCACAAGATTTTACCAATCCAAAAATCGTCCAACGCCGACATCATACAGTCGGGTATATACAATGTGTTGATGCCTATGTGTACACGTATATACAGGCCACTGCGCGTACGCCAGTCTGGTGTCAAAATAGTAGAAGTTTTGTATATATATACATATATATATATATATATATATATATATATATATATATATATATATACATATATATATATATATTATATTACTTATATATATGCTTCCACTGCTGACCGAGCAATACACGTCATACTCGTAGCTATAGATATACTGTTAATATTAACATGTCGGTAACGCCAACCCTTAAGATTTCCCCTACCAAAAATTGGTCAACGCTCCTAAAGAAGTTTTTAATTCAAGAATCATCAAAATTTCCGATACAGATTATTTATTCCGCGAAACAAAATTTAATGCAAATTCTTCGTTTAACAAAATGAGACGCGGTGGAAATCGGTAAAGTCACTTTCGTTTGTTTACAAAAACACGAGTAGTACTGCTACTATTCTATATATTGACTTTAAACTCTATATAGATACAGTACCACCAGCCGACAGAAAAATAATTGTATGCTTTCATAATACCCGCGAATTTTGACTAAATAATTCAACTTATTTTTTAGACACAGTATTCCAATGAGTTTTAGGAAATCCTTTTATAGCCTGTTGATTGGGCTTTGAAATTCCAAGATCATGGTATAGTGAATTAAAAATATGTTTATCCTTTATTTGGATTTATTTATAAAATATAATTGGTGGTATTGCGAACCGGTAAATGATAACTTTGTAAATATGACGTAAGTATACTCGTATTTTAAAGATTTTTCAGGAGAAGAAAAAACTTAGTATTTCGGCCATTTTAATAGATTTCACTATCTAAACTAATTTGCAACTTTATCATGAGTTCTCTTCTAAGTATGAAATTAGATCGCATTAGTCCTGATAGCAACGGATCAACGCTTAGAACCTATAGGCGCGAAATCTAAATTTTACAGTTTTTGGAGATACGCGGTATTTACCAAAAAACAAATTATATGCTGGTATGTACTATTACCGATGATATGTCTTTTTCTATGAAAAATTGTGCAACCTAACAAAATCAGGCCTATTTTTACAAGCAAATAATTTAATTTAGTATATAATTTATACGTTAATGAAGAACTGTGAAATAAATATTATGAGAAAAAGCAAGAGAAAAAATTGGAAAAATGAAGCAAAGGTTTTGAAATGAAAAGTTCTCAATAACCTTTCCCAAAAAAAAGTTCCTAAGATTCTTTAAGCTGGTATGGTTGTATGCAGATATCAGAGCTCGTTTAGAAACTAATTGTGTAAAAAAATATAAACAAATTACCTAATTTTATTATAAACTACATATTTATATATATTTTTATTCAAATTTATATATCCGAAGAGTATAAATTAAGTGTGCTAAGAAAGTAAAATTAACATTTCACCGTCAATAAAAGTAGTGGATATTTATGTCATTGAATCATATGAATTGCTCACGTCAATGCAGTAGTACATTTTGTTTATAATTAAGACTGAAAAATATATTGAAGTCTGGTATACATCTTTCTTGCCAATTTTAATTACTTTTTAATAAACTCTGATCTGTCCCTCGATGGAGCAATATTTTTAATAGTCGAACTCGTTAATTTCTCGAGGGAAAAAATGGATCCATCACGAGCACGACCCTGTCGAGGTTAATTGATTTCAGGGAATTAATTGAAATCGATATTGAAATTTTATTAGGCAAATATATTTTATGGCGTAATAATTAATTAAAATTCCATTTGAAATTTAAATTATGATTTTTAGGACAGAATTTTTGAAAACACCATTTGTTAAAAATATTTCTGGAAGAGAACCATAAAGCGGTAAACCTAATTAATATTAAATATTTTATCCACGATTTATGGGTGAAGAATAAATTCTTCACTTTGTTTTTTTTTAGTTTTTTTAAACTCAAAAACCATCATAAAGACTATTTTCCTAAAATCATAACGATGAAAAAATTTTTTTTTTAAACCTTTTTTCAAATATTTATAAAATTGTGTTTAATCTTTTTATTACTCTGGAACTATGTTATGGATTTATTTTCAATAATTTTTTTTCAAGTTTTAAAAATAAATATCTATTCTGTCACTTAAATTTCGAATGTTGTTCAGTAAAATATAAAATATTTAATTATTTATTTAGGTTGTTTTTTCAAAATCCCTGTTGATGTATTTTTCAACTTGCGAATAATCGAGTAATCATTTTTAGTACAGCCTTTAACTACTTTTTCTTTACGGCTTCAATGAACTCGAAATATCTAATACGGGTAATTTCTTGGTTTGGCACATCTCAGGTTCACATTAATCTCTAGAAGATAGGAAAACCTAAAATATTTGAATTTTTCGATTTTAATGCTACAATATATTTACTAATCGTATTTTTATTAGTATTTCCCTAAACTGCGAATGTTGCCTAGAAAAACTATTTTCGGATTACACGCAATAATCGAGAAATAAAATTCAATAATCAGCTTGTCGGACAAATCTGATTAATTCATTTAGTCTCATACCCACGTTACGTCAATAACTAATGCAACGCCAGCAGCCAACAGACGAATTCAAGACAATGAGTAGGCGAGAAAGACGGCGTGAAGCCGAAGCGGCTACTCACTCCGTCACCATACCTTTCAACACCACAACTGATATTCTGTACCACCTACACCGGGTAACTCCCAAATTATAGCTGCTAAGCTCTCTGCCTCTTAAGCATCTACGGCTACTCACTGCCAAAAACGACGAACGTGACTGGACTGCTGTTAGTCGCCACCGTAATCGCAGTCCTATTACGATACTATTAGTAACTTCCAGAGTTACCCATACATTTACTTCTGCACGTGTAGAGTTTTCATTCCAGTACTAGAATGGAAGCAGTTCTCGTGTATACAATAGCAGTGTGATATGATTCAACCTTCACAGTACTAAGTTAAATAGTAAATGTATCTACGCATTTTTAAAGGTCACCAACTAGTGTTCTCACACGACTTATTCTTCAAACTGAGTCTGAAAATATCCCTACAAAGAAGTAGCACTTTTGACTTAAATGTTCTGGGTCCTGGATGTCTTATGCCTGGTGTATGTCTACTGGGTACCACTGGTAGTACTGGAGACTTAATTATGGTGCTAACCTTGACGTTTTCTACCAAAATATATCGTTAATTATATAGTCACAGACAATAATGAAAACCACATTTGAAACCAGGGATATTCAAGTGATTTCGATTTGTTTTGTATAACTGTAATATTTGACATATATGGCGATGTAATTTGTTCAACGTGCCACAATATAAAAACGAGCTAAACAATTGTTTGTTTTTTAAACGCATATTTTATAAGAAATCGACAGACCTCTCTTAAACTTACCCTAGAAATATAATATCTTTTAACAAAGGGATGACTAATGACAGAGTGTCATTTGACAGTTGATAATATAATTTTTTCGATACCTTTTATCCTGGCATGTATTGTCGAAATGGGCATGGCCAGAGGTGAAGTGTGGAATACTAGGGAATTAACGTTGCAACCCAGGTTTTTGCCGTGTCCATAATAAATTCAGATTTAAATTCAAAAATATAAATACCATATCTTAGTTGTACAACATTAGTTCAAAAATATTAATACTATTTATTAGGTGCATAATATTAGTATTTCAAAATAAAAGTAGTCATATTTCAGATAATGGATGGTAAGAAGAAACAAATGCACTGAAACGATAAAAACTATTTGAGGATAAACCCATTTTTGGCGATCCCACTTTATAAAGGAATTATTTGCAATGCGTTTACAAAGCAGTTATGTTATGAAATATCAGTTTCTTGGTAAATTATTCTTGTAAATATTTTCGTATCATAAGGGTTAAATATATACTAAAAATATTAGTATTTGGATCAAAATAATAAAAAAGTCAATTCCATCCGGCCCGGTGTAAAAGTAGGCGTTTTCCTTTGTGGAGTTTTTCACCTTTTATATTAATTTACGACTACTCAAATTCTTCAGAGTTGAAGACATTTCATCGCAAGGTAAATTGAAACAAGAGAAGCTTAACAGTGAAGTACGTCCTTTTACTAATAGACTGCCGGATAATGACTATAAGTTGTTAAATTTAATAGAAAAAACAAGACTAGAACCCTTCACCTAATTCATTCACAAAAACTCCGTACTTAAGACTACTCAAAATCTTCAAAATTGAACACCTTTCATCGCAAGTTAAACTTAAACAAGAGAAGCTTAACAGTGAAGTTAGTCCTTTTACTAATAGACTGCCGAATAATGTCAATAAATTGTTAAATTTAATAGATAATTTGATAGAAAGAAGAAGACTTGAACCCTTCACTTAATTCGTTCACAAAAACTCCGTTCCATCGGAAGTATTTCTTCAGATATATATATATATTTCTCAGATATGTCAATAAACGTATTGTCATATTTTATAATTTTTTTCGGTTAGACTTTCAAGAGAGAAAATAATTTTAAAAATATAAATAATATTATTCTCACATATTTTCGATGAAATTAATTAAAATTAAATTCCTTCAAGATCCCAGATAATATACCATTGTCAAGATATCAAAGTAATAAAAATTTCTGATAAAGATTTTTTATGAGAAAATCTCTTCAAAAATGTTACAATATCAAATATCTTATTCATAAATAATCCCAATATTACACCCACCTGAGAAATTCTAAAATCTTCTAGCAAGGTATTCTGCAGCAAAAAAGCGTTCTCTAGCAAGGTATTCAGTAATTCTATAATTCTGTAGCAAGGTCTAAGACACTCGATTAATTAAATTCTCGTTTCTGAAGCAGTAGAAAATCTATCCTTAGTTTTAATTTAACATAAATATTGTTTATTTTATAATAGTTCAAATCTAAACTAGACTAAATATAACGGAAAAACAATGCGCATATATATTCAGCAAATTGTTTTAAATACATAAAACTGTCATTGACAGCCAAATACCATTCAATATTCCCCCTTTGTGAATTTTTAAAATGTAGCAAGGTCTCAAATGCTCGTTTAATTAAATACTCGCTTTGGAAGCAATAGAAATCTATCCTTAGTTTTAGTTAAACGTAAATATTGTTTATTTTATAATAGTCCAAAATCAAAACCAGACTAAATATACCGTGAAAACAACGCGTATATATATTCAGCAAATTATTTTAAATACATAAAACTGTTATTGACAGCCAAATATCATTCATTATTCCCCCTTCGTGAATGTTTAAAATGAAGAACTTACAAGTTCATTATTTAAATGTAACACACACTGTTACTTTTAATTAGTAATGAGCTTAGTATTAAAAAAAATGTTTGAAATGAAATTTTAAAAATTTAAAAAAAAATTCACATCCTAAAATTAGAACGAAGTGGTGTAAAATTAATGCCTATTTTATTTAGAACATTCACCTTATCGTTTAATTAGTATTTTCTTTTCGCTTTAAAATTTCGATATTTCACAATAGAAGGTTTTACATTACGAAATTTCCTCTTCACTTTCAATTAATTTTCTGGACAAACTGACCAGCTTGACGGCCGGGCAATATTTTGAATAGTGCCCGGTTCTGATTTATCGGTAGAGAAAATAAATCCGTCACGCGCATCGCCCTATCGGAGCTAATTGAAGCGGCGGCCCCTTGCGGAAAAAATTAAAATTGAAATTCCGGTCGTAATATTGAAAGCTCAATTCCAACATAATAATTAATTTCGTGTTGGCATTTGAATTTAAATTTTTGGAAGACAAGTTGTGCATAGATTATGTATACGGAAAAATTACATTTGTAGAAGAACAAAAGTTTCCCTCTATGTATAATTCACAAACGATATATTACAAATTTTTTAAACTCAACAAATTTTAAGTTGGTGCGTAATGGATGTGACTAAGTTTTGCTATGGAATTTGATACCAAGTTTTATTACTTACCAAATTATTTTGTGTTATTCTTCAATTTAGGGTTTACGAAAAATAAATAAAAAAATAGTCCCATGCCGAATTATATTTAAAAATTATTTGATACATCATTCCTTAATTATATTAAATATTTTGAAATAAAGAATTTAAAAGTTTTCTTACAATATATTTATTTCATAATCAGAGACGTATAGTAAGAAGTTTTTTATTATGATGACTTTAAGTTATCCGTTTAAAGCTGCGGAATATATATCAAATCAAAACTTCAACATTAAAAGCAATTTTATATGACTGTATATCAATAGGATCCGCTAAAATAACTGCATATCAAGGGTATCCACTTTACTACGTTAAAAACACAAATTACCATAATTTTATTTCACTAATAGATTTAAAATAAAATTACAATTTGTGTTTTTTCGCTAGTTTTTTTATATGTCTTAAGATTTACGTGAATTTTGTGAATTCGCGCCCTTGAGTTCATTTTATGTTTATCTATACGGAGATAGTATAAATTATTTTGATATGTAAAAAAAAAATTTAAAACAGATTAAATTTTACGGAACTTAAAATAACGAATTTATAATATATAACATAACGATTTGCTGTACATTTAATTTTTATTTCTGTCTTTTTTTAGTTAATCGTATTTTTATTTATATCATTTATTTATTTTAAATGGTGCAGGCACCTATCTACATTTGAAGTCGGTTTAATTTTTTTTTTAAATTAGTTCTTATTTCCCCATTTTTAATTATTAGTAAGTAAGATTAACTTACTAATCTTATATTTCGATAGCTACAGTTATATCGTGTTATCTGTTGAATAATAATTATATGCAAAATTATTTATTGACAATACCAATTAATAAATTGCGTTTTTCTAAATTATATTCTAACTGTTACCGTAATTTCCTTTATACTATCATATTATATCCCCACATATATTATTATTATTGAGAATTGGATTAATTGCGTCATTAATTGACCATGCGTATATCAAGTAATATCTAGCAACATACTTAACAGTTTATGTCTTATAAACAGATGAGCCGATTTCGATGAAAGTTTTACTGTACCTTATTTGAAAGATATTAAACCAATAATTTTTCTTGCAGTCCGATTATTATTTTCGGAAATATACGTGAACAAACATAAAATATACGTGAACAAACATTAAAATATACATTCACACATACATTTACGAAATGTTCATTTGTTTCGAAGGATAAGTGGAATAAAATATGTGAATAATTTGTAGTTCAAATAATATTACATACATATGGGTCAAATTGATGACCTCCTTCTTTTTTGAAGTCGGTTAAAAAGAAATTTTGAAAAGGTCCTGTAACTGAATTGTTTAATTTAGAAAAAAATTTCTATTTTTATATTGCGAAATCCCGTTTAAATTTTAATTAGTTTTCGAGGTCACCTAACCATGACCCATTTCAAGGTTACATGTTAATATTTTTATAATACAGTTCTAATACGAATCGTGGAAGAAAATGGATCCATTGCGGGCGAACGCATTTTAAAATTAATTGAAATGGTACCCCGAATATAAATAATTACATTTCATCTTTGGGTCTTCCTGGGGAAAATTTATTTCTGCCAAAATAATTAACTTCGTGCCATAATTTAGATTCTCAAACGAGGATAATAATTTTTTGAAGATTGATTTCAATATTCTCATAATTTATTCACACAATACACCCTACCGGAAAATTAAAAGTATGTCTTTGATACTGACATTTTTAAAACATATTATAACATTTACTGATGAACTGTTTTAATAGGTATGAGTTAAAATCGTTTTAAACATTTACGTAAAATTCCCATATTATAAAATTCATGAATGATTAATATGCAATTAAATATTCTCCCGTATTCTATTTAGGATAAATTGTAATCATAGGTCAATTTGTTCTTAATAAACAAAATAAAACCCTTATAAAGCGTAAAACTGACATAACATAGCCAAACTTTACCTACTCATATATTTAAATATAAATCGGCATAACTTATTTCATATATCCTTGGACATCCAGAAGTTACAGCATCTATTTACAACACTCGATTACAGCGATTACGTTTTGCGATATGTTGCAGAAGCCAGTCGTACAAATAAGCAGACAGTATGCTATTGCAAGTTTCAATGAACGACACATTTCGTTAAAATATTTAAATAAATAACCAGATTCACTGGTTCTTCCAGAAAACCCAATTGAAAAAGTTTAAATATTTCCTTTTTTCCAGAAGGACGACTCTTTTATTTCTGAACGGTTCTTTGAATTAAAGTTTTTGGTTTATATTTGGGCATAAGTTTTTTTTTAAACTTATAACTCTTAAAATCATTAACAATCACACTGTCATAAATTACTTCCTTTTTTTAAATAATAACAATATCCGGTCACTTGCAATCACTCATTATTATGTGTATGGGTAAATAAATTTCATACACAAACAAAACTAGAGATCAACTCTTGATATTCAATTAAACCAAACTACAAGATATATTAGTGTAAGTAGTTGGGATTGCAATTTTATCACATTTGGTATGTTTAGTATTTCCTGTAGTACATTCAACCTATGACATTTTTTATCGTTCCGCAGCCAAACTAGGAAGCTCATATCACAGCCGTTTCACTCGTAGACTAATAGGTTAAAAAACTGAAATTTGGCACATGTATAACATCTACAATATTATGTATTATAAATCTTTCGAAAAACAGTTTATAAATTACCTCCCTTAGACATAAAGTGAAGTTAATTTGTTTTCTTTGCATGGCCCATTACATGGGATAGCGTTGAATAGGTCTTTTACAAATATTGAGCACACACATGTCATGAAAACTTTTTATTAACATATCATTTAAAAAACATAATTTTTAAATATTTATAAACTATGTATAACTTTACTTTTATCCTGGAAATAAAAAAAAGGACTCTTAACTTATAAATATTATAAGGGTTCACGGCAATGCGTTTAATGTATTGAAATTAAATTGTGATTCTTGAAATTAAATTGTGATTTACTTGATGTGAATCGGACAATAATGTCAAAGGTTAAGGAATAAAAATTTTAAATACCTAATTACATTTAAAGATACTTTTCCCGATTGAAATAATAATATTGGAATTGAAAAAATAATTTGATCCCCGAGTACGCTGAATATCTTAACTGATTTTCAGATACAATTACTGCTTAAATGAATTGTATATTGAAATGGTACCCAATAAATATACTTTATTCAATTAATATCACTTTATAAAAAGAAGATTAAATGTTCTTTGATGACGAGCGAATCTTCGATAAATGAAACGTTTTCAATTATCTCTTCGCGATCACACATTCGAAAGGGCATAAAGACATAAACTGGTGAGCAATATTTGTGACGGACATTTTTTTGTAAAGGTTAATTTTATTTTTGCTGAAATTTTCTCTTCAGGGGTAACTATGTGACAGCGGCCTGATGGGTGACATTAATGGAAAGAAACATTTCCTTTCCCGGTCTTTCAGGGGGAAAGGTGTTTTTCGTTGACAGATATTATTGTAATTAACATAATAAATTATGTTTACTTATATACTATAAAATATATACAAAAGGCAATATTAGATATTAATACATTAGGGTTGGAGCGTTAATTTGGACCGACATTTTTTAACAGGAAAATTAACGTCTTTTTTATGTTTCATTAAGATAAATTTTATAATCAGTCATGTTTGATCCGATATTTTTTTTTTTCAACTAAATGTTATAAATTTAATCATACCTAATGAAACATGAGATTTCATTGGATGGAATGGAATGGGACCGACATTTTTTTTTCATTGTTTCACTAATGAAGAAATTTCAAATATTTTTCCCGTATTTTTGGTTTCGGAATTCTTATTCAGTTTTATTACGATTCTTTTGTTTTGGTCAAAACTGCATTTAATTATTTTACGATATCAAAGTTATCTACCTAAATTGTGTCATTAAAATTATTTAATATATTTTATTAGCATTTAGGGTTGTCTATTAGTTATCCATTATGGTTACTGCGTACATTAAAGTGACTTTTGGAAATTACAAAATTTAACACGAAAGCATATATATATGTACCCTTGTTTTACTTATATATTCCAAACGGATATAACTGTCATCTAATATTTAATATAAATAGGTGAACATTTATTCGGTATTATAAGAATTTGTTAATTAGTAGGGTTATGTGAATTTTTTTTCATATCAGTTCTATAAATATATATGAATAATACAAAAAAAATTTTTTTTTTTAAAAGTTTTATTATTTTTCTTTTGTTTTCTTACCTATATTAAGTTCTCCATATTTTTTCATTATAAAACTGAGTGAGGAGTAAATAGAAATGGGGTACATTTTTTTAATGTTATAAATAATACATATTAAATGAATTAACAGTACGGTAGTCCAGTTTTTTTTACCATAAATTAATAACATGCTTCTTAATAACCTTAACGTAAATGAATTACCTTTGTTACATATTTTAACTCTGTTCTGCTAACTTGGTATTTATTAATTCGGCGGTGTTATATTGCATGATAAATGAGTATATTGTAAGACATGATATATTTTACTATATAATTATTCCCATATTCGCTCCAATTCATACGAATGTTTTAATAAACACCTATTTTTTTAAATGAAGAAAAAATTTGGTTTCATCTTAATTTTAACAAGTGAAGAACGTATTCAATCCTCACCTCTGCTAAATACTGCACTAAATAATCGATGTCTCACCCTTATTCATAATATGAATAAGTCATAAGTATTCATACTTTGATGTAAGTATTCTAAATTTATATCCAAGGTGAAATATATACGTATATCTATTACTTTCCGAAGTTAATAATTTTCCAAATAGTACGATATATGCCACTTCCATGCCACGCCATCATCAGTATTCAATCATTCCGTAATGACGTATTATACCCAACACTGGTACCATAAAGTATAATTAAATTACTTATTAGACATTTCATAAACTTGTTTACCTACCTGCTTTATGATGTGGCAGTTGCCGAAAGTAGTAATGGTGGCATTTGCCGAAAATCTTTCCCAATTGTTTCCTGATTTATTTAAATATCAAAATTTTATTTATTTAACTGAAATTTTACATATTTTACAATAAATGAACTTAAATATTGCACTGATAGATTATTTTATAAAGGACGCAATGATACCCAAATGTGTAATATTTTTTGAGATTTTTCTAACGGAAAATTTGTTTATTTTTCTCTTTTTCAACCATTTTCCATCTGCTGCAATTTCTGGATATCCTCTTTAGTATGGCAGTCCAACCGACATAGCGCTTTATGCTGCTAATTTTCTCCACCATTTTGGAAATGTCGTCTGTCTCACTGGTTGGCGATCAGCGCCCTTGATTTCAGTGCACCGTCTTTCATTATACAGTCTAAAACGTAAAATAGTTTTATAAACCAATAAACAAACGGTGATTACCATACGAAAATTATCTATTTATCCAATCAAGATATCTTAAAAATGTGTCACTATTTGTACCCATTTGGTTTTATACAACCTTTACGAACAATTATTTACACTTTTTCGTAAGAACCGAATAATTGAAGGTATTAATTCTTAAAATTATATTATTTGGTGATTGTATGCATATTTTAATTTTGTACACATATAATGAAAATAATTTACCTCATAAAATTTTCAAAAAACTATTAAAATGTAATATGGGACGAATTTGTTTTGAAATTAAATATACATTTATAAATCGTTCATGATATGAAGTTATGTAGTTGTCTATATTTCCTTACGTCGTTGGTGCACATGAATCAAAATAATTTATTTTCAAAATTCTGCCCAAATGGCAGTATCAACAATTTTTGCCCAAATTCCAGTAACAACTTATTTTTTCAAACCCATAGCCGGAAAATTAAAAGAGAGGATTTATAATTTATATAATTTTGAAGTTTAAAATTTTGCAAACGATATTTAAGAATTTTTAATTTCCTTTTTAAATATTTATCCATTAATATTCAATTCAACACATGTATCAAAAAAAATTAACTTACACTTTACCTCTATGAGGAGGAATATTTGTGTTTTAAAGACACTGAAAATGTTTGGAGTATCGAAAATAGAACCCAACTAGCAAAATTTACATATGGTTTTTTTTTAATAGTCAATGTGGCACTACGCGCATCGTTTCACTCTATAAAACTACTAAGAAGTACTCGAGTCAGGTTCCCTTAATGCTTTTTCCATGGTTTTTCGAATGCAATCGCTATTTATTCCACATTCGGGAGTCTCATTTCTTGCAATTTATCTTCTATTCTTGGAAATAAATAGAAATCTCATAGTGCGTGGTCGGAACTGAATAAAATTCACTCATGACCTGTAATTTCTACATACTATCTTAAAATCTGATATGTTAGGAATAATTTTTTACAATTTTAAGAAAAAAAAGGGAAATCTCATCCAAATAGCAATATTTTTATCACAGAGTACCACTCTTCCTAAATTTTCAAATCTCATCATTTTTGTATGATGTGCACCATATACGAAATAAGGTCCAAAAGTTTCCGATCTACCCAATTTAGTGGGTCGGCTGGGAACTTTGAACCTTATTTCGTATATGGTATTTAAAATCGATGACACTTATACATTTTTAATATCATTCTATCAGTGATCTAATCTGCATCTGCCCACGAAAAGATATTGCGTCGGATCTTTTCATTGTCGAGACACGATAAATTGAGCATCGGGTTGTGATTAAGTTTTAACAAAGGAAGACAAGGCGCCGTCGGAAATTTACTGAACTTTGGATGTTGTATGCTAACAATTTTTGCCTTCATATTCCATTGTGAAAGAATGGGCGAAACGCTTTTCGTTTAGGAATAAATTAAATTCAAATTTAATCACGTCTAGAACGACCATCTGAGGCCAACGTGCAAGAAAACATTGAATTAGTGGAAGGAACAGTATTGAAAAATAGACGTGTAAAGATAAAAGAATTTGCAACAGTGACTATTATTTCAAAAAGTATAGTAATCAGAATCCTACATCAATATTTCGGTATGAATGAGATCAGTGCAATGTAGGCTTCCAAACTTATTTCGGCTATTCAGAAACAAGAACGTACGAGGTACTGCACTGAATTTTTATCCCTCTGCAAAGATTGACAGCCAAGATAATTTTGGATTCATATAACGGATGGTACAACTATGGTTCTCTATCATGATCCCATTGACTCTCCTTTTTCTAAAGGAGAGTCAAAGGGATTAGGTCGTACGGGATAGTCGTGGGCAAAAAAGAAAAGATGACACGATCTGAGAAAGAGGTTATGACCTCAATCTTTTGGGTATGACAAAATGGAACTATTACAACGGGCAATTACTATGCTTCCTGTATATAATAATCATGAGATGCTATTAAAGAAAAATGTCGAAGAAGCCTGTCGCGAGGAGTGTAGCCATGACCGGCACGATAATGCGCCGGTCCACACATCATATTTCTAAGATTGCCGTTAAGAATTGCGGTTTCTCAAAACTGGATCGTTCACTGTACAGTTTCTATCTGAATCCAAGCAACTATTATTCATGCTAAAAATTTAAATCGGACTTGTGCGGAATGAAATTTAACACTTATCATTAGGTTAAATTAGAGGTTTTGGCGCATTTTGGGTACAATAATCACATTATATTTTTAAGGATATAGAATTTAATGTAAAACGTTGTAAAAAATGTATCAAAAGTGTAAAACACATTGGAAAATAATAATGATTATTTGAAATTTACTCTTGCTATCCAAACTAAAATAAACAAAAACACTACTTTGTAATTTTTTGCCCAGAACCTATAAAGATAAAATTATAATTGAAGCAGAGGTTTGGATATTTTTACATTTTTTATTCTAAAACTATGAAATAACTAAGTAAAATTTGATTGCTTAATTCCACGAATGACACTAAAATTAATGATTAGGCGTACTTGCAAACCATCATTTCTTTATAACAATTTACTATCGGAAAACCTCCACTCTCAAGTAACACATTTAATTGAGATTAATTTCCTTCTTCTGATTTCACATAATTTAAAATAATTATAAAGAAATTATTATTTTATAGACCTTCCTGAAGCATCATAGATTTGCAGTTTTGATGAAATAATGAAACCGGTTATTTTAATTACGAATTTTGTAACTCATTTTAACTTTTATTGTATAACTGGTGTCTCGTTTTATTGACGCTTCGTTAGATACAATTCCGATTGAAGTTTGAACTCTGGGTAAGACGAAATATGAAATTAGATAAGTTTATGGTCAGTTTACCGTAGATTTCAATTAAAACTCTAAAATATTAGTCTTTTATTTATTAATTAAAATAGTGACCCGAAAATGAAAATAAATTCGTAACTACGTAGTCGAAAATTACGTCGTTATTGACAAGTAATTAAAAATTGCAGCCTTGAATATCATTTAACTTTTTGTTTTCACAGTTATTGATTTTCTGCTATAAATATTAAAACGTAGCGTATTGATCACGATAAGGCGGCAGAGGGAAAATATTTGTTTTAGGATTTCGCATGGATATATGATGAATTAAAGTGTTAAATGGTCATTAAAATACCTGTTGTATTATTAATTTTGGGTTCCTTTTGTTATGTCGATCATATATTTTAAAATACTGATAGACTTATAACCAACGGCGTGACGCATAAATGAATCATATATGAACTTTGTCAGATATATATGGGAGAAGTGATACGCGCCGTGATCTACTTTTTTCAGAAATTTATATCAGCCATAACAAATTTGTGTAGTGGATTTAGAATAGTAAATTGTATATTGTTTCCAAACTGAAGCACAAAGTATAATTTAAACGGAGAGATACACTAAAATATTTATTACTACGACTACAAAATAATTATTACATACTACGCTTATTAAACCGTTAAACACTTTTCATTTACTAGAAAGTATTACTGAACTGACATGACTTCACATAGACACACAAATTAAAAACAATTATATATCCTATAATACAATTGCCTTCCAGTAACTATGCAGTTTTTTCCAGTTATTTATTATTTTATAGGAGAATTATTTTAAATGAATGTTTGTATAATTAATTATGTTGTTCACTTTTAACCCTTGTGTTTTATAAAGGCAGCTTACACCATATTTCATAAAAAGATATATCGTCAGGGAAATTCATACAATTGTTTTCCTATATCGTACGTTTTAAGAACTAGCCTCGGGTACAAGAGTCGAACAAACTTTTAATTATAAATTTTCCATTTCGCAAGTTTTAAACAAATTTTATCGTCGTTTCACCAAAAATTTTTATGATAAACACGCCTATATTGTCATAAAGATACGCATTAATACATCACAAGTACTTATATAAGTTATACACGATCCAATTTCAAGAAATTCCTTACACAAGATATAGAAATACTACAGAAAAAGTTGAAGAAACTTACCTTTCAAATATTTTTGTCGAGAATAGCGCGACAGCGTGTTATCTTTCAGATGGTAATGTGATCGACTGTCCCACTAAAGGTGCTAATAGCTATTACATAAGTCGAGATATAAGTGAAATACGAATTAGGCGAATTAGGCAAGTACGAATTAATTAAGTTTACCCTAATAGCAAAATTCTACTTGAGCTATTTTAGCTTGTTTCAACTACATTTAGTTCAGAAAAAAAATAAATGAATTATCCTTTTTGAATTAAAAAAAGATATCAGAATTTTTTCCTGAAAAATCATCAAAGTTGGAAAAAGGGAATTAAATTTATTTTCATTATTATTAGTTTATGCCTTTGTAACCTTATTAATTCAATAACATTTTATAAAAATGTAATAAATTTGGAAATATTTATATTGATTTCAATATTTAATGAAACATTTTCCGTTTTCATTAAATAGATCACAAGGGAGCAAATTTTTGCCACTTCACAACTGATCTCACGAAAAAATACGGAATCGAGTGAAAAGTAAAAAGTAATATTGGACTTTCGGATAAAATCGCTCTCAACTTTCCAAGTATATTATTCGACATTCGTTTTTCGTATTTATTAGTGAAAGCTCCGGAAATAAGTGCTTTCCGGAGATATTACGGGTGAGTGCCGAGATTTCATATAGGAAATATTTTTGAATCTGTTTCAGGAACCGTGGCAAAAACGCGATTTCTACTAATTGAATATAAATTATATAAAAGTTATATTTTTACGATAGAAAAGGTAATGTCATTCCATTATTGCCAGAAAAATATAAAATTGTTTTACCCCGTCCTGAATTTTTAATACTCACACACGCACTCATGCGCATCCACTCGGTTATGTACACTAAATTTTTCTCTGCTGTAGTATATGTACTTTTTCTCTGCTGTAGTATATGTACTTTTTCTCTGCTGTAGTATATGTACTTTTTCTCTGCTGTAGTATATGTACTTTTTCTCTGTTGTAGTATATGTTTTTTTTTCTCTGCTGTAGTGTATGTATTTTATACAATTCACTCATATTGAGGATGTTTACTAGTTTATCAGCAACGTTTGCCTGATTACCATTAGATGGTTTATTAACGTTACTTTGTTTTCTAAACATGTTATTAATTTATATTTTTTGTTGTTTTATAAATATACCTTTATTTGTTTACGAGGTCTTATAAGAATCTTTTTATCTTTTATCCGTTTATTTATATATTATAATTTTCTACCAATATACCGTGAAAATAAAAACGTTGAATAAATTCAATTCAAATAACAAAATATGATATTAAGTTATCACAAATATAATGTAAAGTAAATTATAAATTTTAATTCCATTCATAGAATCGGTTACATAGGGAAAACACTAAATACAAAATTTTTATGTAATAAAATAAAATATGAAACTTCTAAAATTTTAACGACTGCTTATAAATAGTGAAAATAAAATTGAAAATTTGAAGATAGTTCTCATCCTGACGAAACAAAAGGCTTATAATATTTATTGACAGTTGAGAATTATTATAATTATTGAATGATTAGAGATTTAATTTATGAAATATTACAAGAAGTGCTTCAATAAAACATTCCTTACTTCAAAACTAGTTGTACAATCAATCACACTTAAAATTAAATTAATGAAAAATCAGACAAAGTGTTTTATACATTTTTACGCTAAAGGCATTTAATGTGCGTTTAGGTAGTTAAAGACGGCATAGTTTATATAATTTTTAGTGCTGAAATTGGGAAAATTATACGATATTTAGGACATAATAATATATCTCTAATATAATCTACGAGCACACCAAGGGTTTAAACAGATTCTACTTAAGGTAACACCGAATAAGATAACAAATAATAATAATTGGAAAAAATAGCGGAAAATATGTCACCGTCTTGTATTAAAATGTAGATCCCAATTAATACAGCTTATGTTTTTGAAAACATTCCCAAAAAAGTCAGCGTCAAACAGCAGATACTTTGTGGGGCAGATACGATAAAACATCAATAATTTATTTAAACAGATTTAATTTCCTTTACAGAGGTAAAATGCGGTAAATTAAAGTGAACTTCGATATAACATTATAACTAGCTTAATAAAATTCTATATGAAACGAAAAGTGTAAATACAGGATTTTCAGAGTTTAGTAGTTTCGCAAATACCTCAAAGTGTTGTGAACTTTTATCGAAGTACGAAAGTAAAAAAGTTGTATTCCATATAGGTCAGTTAGTATCCTAAAACCACTTTTGACTCAAGTACTAAGTTTATATTTTCATTTGAAATTTAATAGATAGTTGCATGTTTATATATATATATATATATATATATATATATATACATATATATACATATATATATATATATATATATATATATATATATATATATATATGTGTGTGTGTGTGTGTGTGTATGTTTGAGAAATAATTTGAGATTTTCGAGAAGTTCAAAATATCGAAATCCAAGATTTTATTGTAATATTAGTTACCAATAAGTAAATACAAAGAAAGAACCAAATAAGTACACAAACATATAACTAAAATATTTTCTTTTTGGGGTAAAACGTTTAGAAAATAGCGTTAATTCAGATTTTTTATTGAAAAGAACTTTTACAGCTGTTGACAAAGTTAACTAGTTCAAAATTATTTAATTGACAATAATTGTGTAAGTAAAGGTATACGCAAGAACAAATGTTGTAAATATTTTATTTGTCCATATTAAGGGTTATTTTCACAGAGCATATAATATAACTAGGGATGATAACTAGGCGTGGCATGTGCGTCTCTAGTATGATCCGCGTATCACCCATTTTTCTCTGTACGGTGACGTATGTTTAGATGTAGGTCGAATACGATAAGTAGTAGGGCTTCGCCGTTCATTGCTCATTAGCGTCAAAATATGCCCTTAATTAACCATTAGTGTCAAATAACGCCTTAATTACATGCAAAAATAAAAGCCAGCAAAAATACAACTATTTTATTTGATTTGAATCGGGTTTTTTCGCGGTAATTATCTATTTAATGAGTAAATCTAGATATTATAAACTAAGTACTCACTATGTCCCGACGTTTCAGACTGGTTGCACAGCCTGTGGTCACGGGAAGACTGAAGATGTATAGGAGTCACCGCTGCGACGCGGAAGTGTTTTTCAACACTACCCCCACTTGGTTGATTGTTGAAATCTAAGGCGCGTTCACACTAGACCTACACACTACACTGACGGTGTCATGACACTTGGATTTATGTACACATCGCGAACACCTAGTTGCAATCACTGGATTCCAAGCTGCCGAGAGTTTGAATCCGTCTTCACGGTTGAAATTTGGATGTTTTTTAATTTGAATCGCTTCCCGTATAATCCTCTTGAAATAATGAGGCTCAGAAGAAATAACCTTGGGGTCATGAAGTTCGATCCAGTGATTGGGTCCCGAATCAACTAAGTGTTCTGCTATAGCAGACTTATTTATCTGGCGGGTCTTCACAGCTGCTATGTGTTCCTTCATGCGTTCGGCGATTGTCCTTTTTGTCTGACCTATGTAGGAAAGATCGCAGCTACAGTCGATTTTATAGACACCTGGTTTCTGCAATGGAATTACGTCCTTTGGTGTCCGCAGCTGATTGGCCATTGTTGTAAGAGGGGTGTATATCGGTTTTATCGGTTTTATTGTCTAAAAATACAACTAACTGTTCAGTTTTCTATCACTCTTAAGATATTTTAAAAACATAATTGGTGACAGCTTTACACCCGGTATTTTTTTTTTGTGCCCTATTACAGAGTATGTTATTGTTTGTAGCCCGTTTGCGTAACAAGTGCTGCACAATCCATGTCATTATCATATAAGAACCGATAACGTAAATTTGTTTAAAGGATGCGCACAGATAAAACTTTCACATTTTTTTTTATTTTGAAAACTAATTATACAGAGAAATAATGATATCACAATACACAACCTCTATATTATTTACACATTCTAAAAGACACATTAAAAAGTAAATGAACTTAGCAGTGTTATAATTTTTAATTATACCTTGTTTGAATAATGTATAGCAAAAGAAAAGAGTTACGTTTGAGCAAAAAAATGTGACTGCGTATATTCATTACAATTCGGAAAGGTCAAAATTTGAAAATTGTGACTTTCTGATTTTGGTCCTTGTTTCGATTATTAGACTCAATTAAATTTAACGGCTAAAATAATGGTATTTTAGTGGGTTGATTTATTAAAATACAAAGGCGAAATGAAGATTAATATATCACAAGAAACATAAATTGAAACCGTGGACGGTAATCAGGTTTTACTAAAGAGTTTACTAAGGGGCGTTAAAGTATAAAGCCAAAAACATGAATTACAAAATTTCAGCCAACCTTGTCATGAATGAAACGTCAATAGGTAATCCCGTCAAGTGGGACGGTAAACAGTTTTATGGCTACGTTGACACAGAACATGGTTTGAAATTGAAAAATAAGCATTTGCGGCAAATCTGAAAAAATGAAATCTCATAAAAAAACGCTTTACAAGCATCAAATAATATTTGGCTTTGAATATTATATTATGCTTTTTTAGTCCTTTCCTAATTATTCGGTGATTTTCGTGGAGGTTATGCGTTATGATTATTTCTTTAATGGACTTTATGCATCTGATAACATAACATTTAAATTGAAATATTATATTTATTTTTCAATTTGAAAAATATATTGTTTCATAGCTATTAATACTAGCTAATATACCTTTTATATCTTCGAAAGGAATTCGCAAAAAAATTATATAATACCAATCAACCAATAAAAACTTATGTAACCATAGGAATATATGTATATTTAAATATATATATATATATATATATATATATATATATACACATATATATTAGTGTATATATATTTATATATATATATATATATATATATATATATATATATATATATATATATATATATATATATATATACATCGTGCACAAATCATACGAAAGTATACGCTTTAAAATATATGTCTTAACCTATATATAAGTATATGTCTTAAAGGTCGCCAATAAATTTATTTACCGTCTCTTCATTATACTTGGTCATTCATATTAATATCAGTGTGGGTTACAAATATATAATTTGATCTATTCATTTCCTTGTTTGTTACCTAGTAACTTGGCAAGTCAACAATATTTAGCCTATTTACAGATTATGATAAATTTTTCTTATTACAATGTAACAAAAATTTAGTACATCATAATGTTTAGATCTTTGCTGGAAATCTTTAAGTCTTTACTGAGACTGACCATAACCACAGTTTCCTTGCCAAATATTTAGTAATATAGTTTTGTAGTTTCCTACAAAATAAAATAAAAATAAAATTATGAAAATGACGTAACTGATAGATTTTCGTCGATGCTTTACGGTATAAACGTTAGTAATATTAAACCTATCCACTCCTGTAAAAGGTAACACGTTTTTGCGATTCAATAAATGAATCCACATTGTATCCTACTTACAATATACCTATGAGCGTTTATTTAATTTCCGTATTTATCAAATCATATGAGATGTATTAAAATATATTTTATCACCGACTGCGGTAACCGAAGAGCGAATACCACGTGAACAAACAGTACCAAACAGATGTGCGTAGCACATTTCGTAAGCAACGGTCGATGTAATCACATCACGGAGGGAGATGCTGAATTAGCCTGTGGTATAAACCCTTCTCCAGGCACCCTGCTTATTTTATTTAGGAATATACTTCAATAAATATTCGACGTAAGGTTGAATAAATATATCCAATCGACTTATTTATTCTGGAAGTCTGTTTAGATGTCAATCCTTAATTGAATGTGGATTGTGCATTTTAGACTCAAAAATATAACGCAAATATGGGGTGGTACTTAAACATAGGACTCGTTCCATATATCTTCACGGTATATACCGTTTGATGAATGTGGATGCTTTTTGGCTATTGATAATTTTGTGTGAGTGATATTAAATTTTGCACTTTAATTACACAAGTACAGTCCATGCTGTTATAGAAAAAATTGCATTTCACAGTATGGTAAGTTAAAGCAAGTTCACTGTCTGATATCTTATCATAACAAATATTTACAAAAGGAACAGAATAGAACCCGACGAACTATAAAGCAATCTTACGTAGAAATTTTCTTGCAAAGTTCAGCTTTAAATGTACGGTGCTTTATATCAACATGTTGATTAATCTGCATTGAATTATAAATATATTATAATTCTTTTAACAATATCCATCATCAAATAAAACAAATCAGTTGATAGTTTTAATGAGTAAAAACAAATCGAACAATAGGCAAAATACAATGCAAATAATTTAAAAAAAACTCACCTGACCAATGTCACTTTTTCCAAAAGAAAATGTTATGTTGCATGGTGCACATTTTACATTGTAGACATTTTGGAGGTCTTTAGTAATCCAGTCATACATTAATTCCCATTCGGGTTTATTTTTTGAAGTCTCTTTTTATGTTTTCCGTTTTTAGTGACGCGCTTGAACTATACCCAATTTCTTTATTCCTACCACTTTCTGTAACTAGCTTATTTTAGAATTCATTTTCTCAATAGGAAGAACAAACCACTTATGATAGAAAATAATTACAAAAAACGACGCACAGAATATTTGCTTCATATTGTCAATTTTGACATTTCAGTTGACATAAGTTCGGAACGGAGTAAGACAGTTGCATTCGGATACACGCACATTTCGTCTGGCGAAAGATAATCTTAAGGCGCGTTCATAAACTTAAAAAATGGAGGATTGCTTTGCTAGATTTGGGTGTTGCAAAATAGACATTGACCCATATAACTTAAATATAGCATTATCGCGTACTATATATTTTTTCAACAGTTATGGTAAGCAAACCTGAAATATAATACAATAGGGTATATTATAGTACAGTTGGCAATACTAATTTCAGCAGAAACGTTCTGTACATTCTAATTTTCATTCTTTGTCGATTGATAGATTTTTTACAACTGTTTTCTTTAATGCTTAATAATCTTGAAGACAGATGTTACTTTTTTAATTTATTATATACTATTGTCATAAAAAGTAATGAGATAAAAGTATTAGTTAATATCAACATATAATTAAACGTGAAATATTTCAATTACATTTTTTCCTTTTTTTAGATAAATTTTATGTTTGCTTACCATAGACATTGCCACAGCTCTTAATATAGGCAAATAATATACATATTATTCATCTTAGTAAACCTACTCTATATACAGTACTCTATATATTGACTACAAAATTATGATTAGTGTTACATTAAAAATATACGAGATCTGGCCTTCTAATAATGGATAAAATAATTAGTTGTAATGTTATTCTTAAGATAGTTAGACCCAAAAGTATTTTAAATTTCGTCGCCATTTATGACATTTCATTGTAACTTTTTAGGTGCTTGTTCAGAAGATACGTTTTGTAAATTAAAGTACCAACATTTCCAATAACATGGAGTTTAATTTTGTTACCGTTCTTGTTTCAAATCCCAATTCCTACAAAATACAACCTCAATTAAAGGGAAATTTGATGGAACCCAATTTTCACAATCGAATGCGCCCAACGACAAGGGACGGGTTAACGACATTTACTGACTTAAATCATCCCACGGAAAATTGTTTTGTTCCCTGTCTGCTCTTCCTATATTACTTGAGTGAAATATTACATTAAAACCCTCCTTTGTAAGACGGGCTTTCAACACAATTGGTATCGAAGCACTCAATCGATTTGTTTAGCGCCCTCGCAGAATATAGCATTTACTGTTTGCCTCTGTGTAGCTTTCCCATTGACTGATATTTAGTTTTAAAAACTTTGTTTCGTGTCAAGTTTACTTAATCGGTCTATATCATGCTCCTCTGACAATTGTATTGTGTTTTATACGAGCACTAATTTATTTATTGCTATTGACTAATGGAATTACTTGATTAAATATCCTATGCAAAATCAGATATTTTCAAGGACAGATAAAAATCACACGCCATTTTCGTTATGCTGCTGTCGTTCATATTATCTTCATCAGTAACAGATGTTTCAATAATTTAAATTTTAATTAAATCTCACTTTAAACGTGTACTGACAGATTGTATCTTACTTTTAGTTAGAAATTAACTAAGCATAAATTAAATTAAAATTAACTGTTTGAAAACAATATGAAAAATTAAAATAATACATCTATTTCCCTGTGATTATTGGAGAAAATTATGTGGATTTTCATATTCTAGTTAAAATTTAACCCAAAATTCGAAGCCAGAATAACGTATTTATTATTTATTTTTATAAATTTTTCAGAAGCATAAACTTTCGAGCGCGGATACTTTTCGAGTAATTAATTGAGTTAATTTCATAATTTGATTTCACGGGCCCTGATAAACTTCGCAAAGAATTTTGTAGCTTTGTTAATTTACGGTTCATTAAATTTTATTAAGTTGGCTTAGATATTGTTTTGCGCAGAGCTGTTTCTTTTTTTACTATAAATGTAATGTTTGACTACAAACAATATTTTCTTAAATAACAATATATTTACAATTATAATGGAGAAATTAAGAAAATGAATTAATACCTCTCTGTCAATTACACTATATATTAAAAATTTCACATCTCTTTTTTTACTTTGAAACACATGCTCATGAAAACGAATAATACTGATAATAATATTGATTAGGTGCACACTATTAGCGTAATCACTTTCAACGACAATTAACGGGTTCGTGAAATAGCAGCGACTTTATCGCTCAAACAGTTCACATTCAAGTTTACGTTAGTCCACAAAATTTAAAAAATGGTATACTATTGCCAATTGTTTGTATTTAATTCTTTACAAGCCCAAAAATACGACATAACTGATTGACTGTAGTTATTTTCGCGAAAACTTCAATCGTGTATAGTGGTTTAGTAGTAATTTGCAACTTACATTTATTAATTATAATTTCCTGATATGGGAAGTGGAATATATATGATTTTGAAAATATTTTAATAGCTCTTCTAAATATCACATCTATGAGTTAAAATTCGTCAGTTGACTTTGTGCGTGCACACTTTGCTTTATATAGCCAGCAAAATTATTCATACTCACATAAATTCTTACACTTTCTTTTTAAAAACAGAACTATGTGTTGGCGATATTTCGGTGGAGGTATTATGGTGATGGAATCATTTAAGTTTCAAACTACTTCAATGGAACCTGTGCTCGTTTGGGCGTGATTACCTTCCCATAATTGGCACCGATTTTAATCGGGACTTCGTTTCAAAAATCTGATGAATACCTCTCACAAAAAAATTATGAGGATGCACGTTTTCATATCGCAAAGTTGGAATCATTTATAATAAGTATACTAGGGCATACGATGCTACAATAGTATGTCCTAAAATAAAAATATCCCATAAGTCCATCAACAAAGCAAACAAATTTAATTGCCACTATAAAAAATATACACAAAGCTCTGCGTGTGTGTATTTTTTTACATTCCGATTGCAATATACATTCAAAAGAGTAAATTTTTATTTATTCACTTACTTTAATATACGGAAGTGACACATATGGCTTATTTACTTATTGTTAAGAAAGCTATCTCTTACAGCCGACCAGAACATAAATCCAGAGCAAGTTGATGATCGAAGAATCGAAAGGTTGGCATCCTCATCGTAAAGGCTGTAATCTTACGATATTATTCTTATGATATTATTCTTAAGATAGAATAAAGATAAACATAAAAAAACAACAATTCCGAGAATGATTAAATTGGCAACTAGGGAAGAGTAAACCGTTAAATAAAATTTTAGTTATAACACCAAAAAAAAATGCTATTATTGTAAACATATACAAAATATATTTCTGATACATCAACAATTGTCAATAGGAAATATAAAAAGCAATAAAAATCAATTGCACTATATAGTACATTTTTATAAACTGTTGCAAAAATAATTTGTATGAATCGTTTATTTTAATGCGTAGTCATTCTATGAATTAATTAAAAGTAGATGGAAAACTAATATTGACAATATATATACATATACACACACACACACACACACACACATACATACATACACATTTATGTTTGTGTGCGTGTGTATTTATATTATTCGTATGAACAATAAATTCAAGTAAAGTCAGCGTTGATTTTATTTCAATTTGTTGTCCATACGCATTTTATTTCAAATTGAGAATGTTAATACCTGCAAGAAAAACGCTAATGGTAAACACTTACTATTTAATATGCGTCTTTGTAATTGTTAGTTTTTAACTTTGAGAAAGTCGACTGCCAGTAATAAATCTAAAATCAGCACCCATAAAAAAGTGATATGAACCTATCATATAGGTTCAAGAAAAGATTGAAATATTTTCTTAGTTTAAAACTTGTCGGTTTTTATTTTCAAACTCTAATAATTGAAAATATTTAAAATAGTTGTAGAAGTAGCAAATACCATACTAAATATTTTTCCAATTACATTCCTTTAAATTTATACTACTACTATATTTAAAAATAAACATTAAACATTATTGATGAGCAAGAAACCATGAGACGAAATGACAGAAGGGCAAACCAACAAAAATTCATAAACACTTTTTACTACAGATAGCCGTGTTCCAAAACGAAGTTACATAGAATCGATGTGACTTGTAAGACTTGGCCTCTTAAACCAACAACGAGGGACAGAACTTTATAAAAATCTTTCTTTTTTGTAATCGTGTTTTGCAGCAAAAAAATTTTCATCAAAAATAACTATTCCAATTTTTCAAAAATTTTAATTCAATTTCTTCAGACATGATATGATTTTAATTTTCTGTGAAAGATAAATATTATCAGCAATTATCAAGCATGTTACTTGTAAAAAAAACAGGCACAGTTCAGGTTCATGTCGTAGATTTTTCGTGAAAACATCTGGATAAAATCATAGCAAGTATTTCGTAATATTATATATAATTTAATTACCAATCTCTCCGAAAAATGCAATTGACTGCATTAGGGTTTACCGCGCCCAATAGATATTTGCAGTGCATCTTTTAATGGAACTTCAGCAGAGCTGTAGCACATTTGAATCTTAATTGTATATACGGTTTCGTGCTCAATAACATAATAGTCTACCGTACTGTTGATAACAGGACGATATTTGGTGATCGCAATACATACTCGTCTGACGCTGTCACGTTGCCACCAATGTATATACTAGCAACGTTTTCTGTATTGCCCTCCAACGATACCTGCACGTGATCCGTGTGCGTTTGAACTGCGCTTTATGCCCGATTGACCAACTACGTAATAGCTTCGCGCCGTTTCTTTAATTTTCTTTTCGACGTATTGTAGGTCCCGTATTTGATAGGCCTTGGATTTTATGGTTCTTGTTTATTTTTATTCATTACAAATTTTTATTTATAATTAGGTAAACATTTTTATTTTCCC